>OZ018328.1:153994621-154400709 GCA_963969495.1 Ceratothoa steindachneri
ACTATGTATGCAATTTGCTGCTGCATTCAGAGCACCTTTTTATATTTCTCATGGAGCATTATTTGGTTACACGTTTTTCTAGGGCAAAAACAAGTAAAGCACGTTTGAATGCTTACAAACTCATCGCTCTTGATCTGATCGGGTGTTATCTTCCAATTGAATGCCAGTAGACCCGTTTCCTTGGATTTTATTGCCATTTTTTGTTTTGCGAAAGATGACCTTAAACACGTGTGTGTATTCGGTTCCATTATTTTTATTCGTAAACTTGATAACTTCTTTTACATTTGCTCAGTTCTGAGCCCTTTCAATTTCTTCTTTTATTTCTTGGCATTATGTTTGCCGATCCAGGAGTCTATCTGTCTACAGTATAGAGCTTTCTGGGCTTAGACCTGAGGTGGGGTTTTGGTCTCAAGCAATTGTGTAGCTCTTTCCGAAAAAACTTTTTGGAAGTCTTTGTCATTTTGGCAAATATCATTGAATGAGTTCGTGTAGTCCATAGTCGAACTAACACCACACCGAGTTCTCCGTAGATAATTCTAAACGCAGTGATCCGGTCGGGTTTCTGTGCACCTTTACGGACGCGCAAAGGGACCCGTTTAGTCGTGTTCATCGGTGGGTAATCCACACTTCTTCTTAGGTTTCTTCATTTGATGCGGAGGCGAAAAGGAAAAATAGAGAGAGGATAGAGTAAGTTAAGAGGATTGGTTGCTGTTCTATCCGGTTATCGATCCGGCTTATTCAGCTAGCGAGTCGGTAAGCCTACCTACCTACCTACCTATCGCCTAGCCCTATCAGTTTTTGCTCCCACCTTCTAGTGCCCGCCGCTCACACGAGATCTAACCCGTCCCGAGCTTAGCTTCAGCCTGCGCTGAGTTAGCCGCCCGGTTTAGATAAGGCTCCCGCACTAGAAGGTACCTATGGAGACTCAAGCGTCCCTATCCGACTCACCTTAAAAAGGGTGGATAGGAAGAAAGAGGTTCGTCCTTGTGAAGAGTCAAGTAATTGTCTGTCAGGAAGTCAAAGTCTCTTCGGTATCTTATTTTCTTCTAGCTGTTTTCCTAGCTGCAAAATGGGCAGACGATATGAACCAATCGGGGTAATACAAATTAGAAAACATTCTATGGTAATAAGCCTTCCCGCACTAATGACTTCAACAAATGAATAACATTGCCATTTAATAATAAATTAAATATTTTAAAGGACATATTTGGAAAAGCGGGTATTAATCTAGCCTTTAAATATAATAATTCCTTAAACCAATTGATGATTGCCAGGAAACCCAAAGAACATATTAACATAGGAGTATATGCAATACCATGCAACGATTGCCATAAAGTTTATATAGGGGAAACGGAAAGAAATCTAGACAAGAGATTGTATGAACACAAAAGAGATATTAGAGTGGGCAGCGAAAGCAGTGGAATATTTTGCCATGTTAGAGACAAGAATCATACGATTGATTTCAATGGAGGTAAAATGGTATTTAAATCGGCTAACTATGTTAAGAGAAGAATCGTAGAATCGAGCTTGATATCGTCAGTTCCTAATTTAAATCTATCTGAGTTTCAATTTTCTTTTAATCCTGTAATAAGAAAGCATATAAACAAAATAGTTAAATGTCAGCCCATCAATATGTTTAGGCCACCTCCCCCCTTAGATTAGCCATAAGTAGGGGATTGGGGGAAAAAACAGGGGATCTTGTGTTATGCTTATATGCACTTTTCTTATATTTTCTATCCAGTGTCGGTTGAAAAAGGGTGTGAGATACACCGAAACTGTTCTGAATTAAATTGTCTTCGGAGAATGTGGTTTATTTCCTCATCTTTTCTTGCGATATTGCATTAATTTTCATCATATATATATATATATATATATATATATATATATATATATATATATATATATATATATATATATATATATATATATATGAATGCACTGTCCCGCAGGAAAAATTAAAAGATGTTTCCAAGTACTTTCGAACTAAATTCAGTTCATTCTCAAGGATAACTACAAGATAAAATAATATAATAAGGGTATATATAAGCTAGTAAAAGATAAAGGATCTCCTCTAGGACAAGAAATTACCAATGAGGAAGTAGGAGAGGGACGGGTAAAAGTTTTAATTTCTTGTAGTGGGCACGGAGGGGGGCTGCGCGATATCCTTTAACGGTGGGTTTCAACGCAATGTAGAGGTGGTAAAAAGGGGCGAGCGGGAAAAAATAAAAGGTGCTTCCAAGTACTTTCGAACTTTAAAACACTCGTCTTTAGGGTCACAGACCTGGACTCTCCATCGCATCCCTGATCGAGCTCTACTATTAGCCCCATCTTCCATCGTAGACGAAGAGTGTCGTCCTTAATCAGGACCACGTCACCGACATGAGGAGACAGGTCCTGGGTCGATCGCTCGGTGTGTTTCTCCCTCAGAGCTACCAGATATTCCTTTGTCAACGTGTCTAGGCCTGATGACGTAGCTGCTCCATCTGCTTTTGCCTCTTATTCGAGGCAAAGGGGCAGCCGAATTCAGGATCCTCATCCTCGAACATCTCCTATAGAGGGAGCTTCCGATAACCTAGAATTAAGTTGTATGGAGTTAGTGGATCTAGGGAGTGAAGCTTTTCTGATACGTAAGTCAGTGGCGATTTTTCAGGAAGTTCTCTATCTTGGTAACGAGGGTCAAGAGATCATCTTGAGAAACTATGTTGTTCCCTATTATAGATTTTAAAGTCTTTTTTTTTGCAAGACCTATGAGGCGCTCCATGAATTCCGTATACCAATAAGCCCTCGATAGATTTAAAATCCATTTTATTCCTGTAAATTCGCAGGTTATGTGCAAAGTGCTCAAGTAGATAGACGCTGCTCGAAATGTACCAGCGTTATCTGAATATATGGTATGTGGAACTGAAAACCTCGCCATGAATCTCCGGAATGTGCATAAGAAGGATTGTAATCCTCCATCACAAACCACTTCCAAGTGAATAGCTCTCGTGGTGGCACATGCCAATAGAAGAATGTATACCTTTCGATTTTTTTCTACCTTTCCTAATTGTGATGGCGCCAGTAGAGTCTACCCCGATAGGATGGAATGGCGTTTCATCCGAAACCCGCCCCTTGGGTAGAGGAGGCGGATCTGTGATAGTATACTTACGATTTGATCGCTTAATGCACACAAGGCATTAGCCCCTGATTTTCTTGATTATTTTACGTGCCATCAGGATCCAATACCTAGACCTTGCCATCATTAGAAGCTGGTCAGTGCTCGGATGTTCATGGGTATTGTGAAGGTGAAGCAATAGCACCTCCGTGAAACTATGATCGGCTGGTAGGAGAACTGGATATTTTACGCTGTTTGGAAGATCATAATGGGAAATCCACCTATCGTATTTTATCCTACCTTCCTGCATAAACATAGATAGCCGTTTTATTCGATTGGAACCAGGATTTATATGACCATTCGCGAGCTCTTCCCATTTTTTTGAGTATTTATCCTTCTGCGCCTTTTTGATCCAGAGGTCCATAGCAGCTATTTGCATTTCGGAGTTGATGTTTACGGTTGACAGGTTATGCTAGGGAATATTTAGGAGTCGCCTTAACTTTGATCAGAAGTAAAAACCTGAAAATTAAGATCTTTATTTTAAGCAGTTTCGCTAAGGAACTGTACCCGTTTATTTCAATGGGCGAATCATAATCCATTCAGGACCCTTTACCCATAAAAAGTTGGTAAATTGCTTGCTGGGTTTGACTCTGTTAGATGGGTCGCATGGATTTAATTTGGATACGACATGTCTCCATGCGTGGCCCTGTGATAAATTTCTTATTTCACTTACCTTGTCCTGAATGTAGGGCTCGTATCTTTTATCAGACACAAGCCAGTGAAGAACTATTTGGCTATCCGTCCACATATTAATATTAATACTTTTATCAAGAGCGGATAATAATTCCTTCACTAATCTAGCCGAAAATAAGGCAGAGGTTAGTTCCAATTTTGGAATAGTTATAGATTTTCCGACTATCTTCGCTTTAGCCATAACATAAATACATTTTTCCAAATACGGAAAACACTATTGCCCCATAAGCCATAGAGGTACTATCACAAAAGCAGTGGAGTTCAACATTGTTAGACGGTAATGTTTACCAGGGGGAATGTAATCTCCAAACCTTGTTTTAAGTGTGGAACCAATTTATCCCATACCGTTTGGGAGTCAGAGTCCATAGGCTCATCCTAATCTATTTTTTTCCTCCCATAGGCTTCTTAAACAACCTTGTATTAATGGTAATTGGGAGGAGGTACTCTAGTGGATCATATATAGAAGCCATGGCTCGTAAAACCTCCATTTTACTTTGGGCTGCAAAGGGAATTTGCCGATTAGGAAAGTATAATTCATCCTTTGAAGTGTCCAGGCCTAGTCCAAGTACCTTTAATGGCTCTGTGGCTAAATGACCTTGTTTTCTTAAAAGTGTTACGAAGGCGGGAATTCGAATACCATTCCCTCAAATTAAAACTGGCTTCTTTTAATACACCTCTAACCTCTTCATAGAAAGACGCCAAGTCTTCCTCAGAAGAAAAGGTACATGCCAGGTTATCCACATAAAGACCTTTAGAAAAAGTAATGCATTAGTTGCATTACCCAACCGTTAAGCAGAAATTGGCTGCTAGGGAAACCAAAGAAAATCATTCTATATCTAAAGGTTATCAGCGGACTATCCGGTTGTGCCGGATTTTTTAGCCATAGAAACCGAGCAGAGTCTTTGTTTTCCTCTCTTAAATTCATTTGAAGATACGCCTTCTCAATATCTGCAATGCATGCGAATGGGTATTGCCTAAATCTAATGATAATATGGTACAAGTTTCTAATCAACGAAGGACCAGGATTCAGGCAATCATTTTTTTAGACTTACGCTACCATGTGAACAGTCAAAAACCACGCGTCGGGGAGTTTTTTGTGAATCTTTCCGCACGCCGTAGTGTGCTAAATAGTATTTTTTGCTTCCTCTATGTTAGGAGTATTTGGCCTCACTCCCTCTATATATCCCTTCTCAAGTTTCTCCTGGAAAATATCGTTATAAACCTGCAAAAGTGAAGAGTTATCCCGCCTCAATTTGGCTACTATATTTAGTAGACGTGACTTTGCTATGCCATAATTATTAGGGAGATTACGGTGAATTGTTTTCCATGGTAGCCCCACAACGAATCTACCATCCTTGATCTCTGCAGAGGCCTTAAAAGCTTTGTAAACCTTTTCCTCTGCAACAGACAAAGTTTTAAGGATAACTACCAATGAATCCAGATCCCATATGACCTGGATATCATCTTTGGGTGATATAGCCCTTGGGTCATAGAGTTCCTCAAGGTCTTTTACGCTTACCTTTAATACGGCTACTCCCCCTGTTAGGAAATTAGAGGTTGCATTAGTGGGAGGTAAAGGACCGACAGGCATAGCACCCAGATTAGAGTTTAAGTAAGTTACATCTTCCCTATGAACTATTTCATTTACAAATTCATGCTAGAAATCTCCACCTATCAAAAGAGATCTATTTGAAACTCAATCACCTGAATGCGGGTCGGCTAGTTTCACCTTTAATTCTGCAATTGTTGCCTTTGCTTTGCTCAACCCAGGCATATAAAGATCATCAGGAACCTTGTCGATTACCAGAGCCTTAATATTTACTGGTCCGTCATTAGTTATTACATTACAAGATGCCTCGTCGTATACCTTTGGTAGACCTTGTTGGTTGAACCCATTTATAGATATAGTAACTTTACGACAAACGGTTAGCTTCAAGCCTTTTGCTAAATTTTTATTAATGGAAGTTTTGCGAACCTTGGTCAAATAGAACCTTAGCATAGGTTTGTTTCTTATACCCTGCCACCGTTACTTCGATTATTGGTAGGACAGTAGCGGAGAAACAATTGGAGAATAATGTATTGGAATTAGATTCTGTTTCCTGCTTGGGATCAATTGTATTAGCTTTATTTTTATCTTCATATAAGGAAAGACACAAATTTGTATGGTGTCTTTTTTGACATCTCATACACCCAAACTTAGATTTACACTCATTATTGTAGTGATTTAGTTTATCATGAGGAAGGAGGCACAAAATCCTTTAAGTTTATATTAACCTATGAATGGGTTAAATATATACGTGTCTTAATATTAAATGATATTTACAGTGCTTACATCTAATTATATACACTTTACAGAGAGTTAATTTTACCCACAGCACAAGACGTAGGGAAACAATCTCCGGCAATGGAAATTATACAATCTAAACTGTTTAGAATAGGAAAGGCGAACTAATGAAGATCACAAGAACAAAATAAATAGACAATCAAATGGGATAGAGTAGGAATCAAATTACAAACGCATATACGACCGAATGACACAAGGACACACGATAGAGTGGCAAAATGGTGCCTTTCGAAAAACTTCCCTTCTCGTTCCATCGTATAAGGAAAATTGAAACGCTGACGGTTGGTTCGTCTTAGCGAATCCTTGGGTAAGTAAAATGTCGCACAAATTTGCAACAAGTTTTCTCATATCCAGCATACCGCTCTAGTTTGACCCTCATGATTTTTTCTTGTTTCTCACTAAGAAGAGAAGCATCAAAGGGATTCACTTTTCATCAATTGAAGAGGTGACAACAACGATGAAAAGACTTTCCTTACACAAAAGGGCAAACACCCTTGGAATGTTGGAAACAGACTGAAGTGTTTTTAGTCTGATGGAGCTTATAGAGAAAAATAAACTTTCTATTCGGTATATTTTTACGTTTTATTATTATATTCCGCAAACGTTTTTAATGCTCCCCGTAGTTATTGTACTGTAAAATATAGTTAATTTATTTTATCAAGTTTAAAAGCATTTTCTCTTATGGTATTAAAAGACAATACATGATTATGACTTTTACTAACAATTTAAAAGCAGAAACCAGAATCGAAACGTTTTATTATCATATTCTGCAAACCTTTCGATTCTGGTTTCGGCTTTAAAATTGCTACTAAAAGTCATAATCATGAAGTGTCTTTTAATACCATAACTGAAAATGCTTTTAAACTTGATAAAATAAATTAACTATATTTTACAGTACAATAAGTACTGGAAGCATTAAAAACGTTTGCGGAATATGTTAATATGTTAAACTCTTTTCGATCAGTTTCAAAAGAGATGAAAACACTAAAACAAGATGAAACTCGTGTTGATATGAAATTTAAATTTGGTTTCTTATCACTTGAAATTTTATAAACCCCCCGCATTGAAAAAATCTACCCCTTGAGGAAACATCCCTCAAGTTACATCAAGGATCAGTCGCATCGTCACTCCCATCTCCGAAACGAAGTAGAGACTGAAGCTCTCGCTAGCTGAGCGGATATGGCGTTGGATTACTGACGTTTAGGCGCGGGCTCGATCCCAACCAGCAAGAACGAAACTTTCGGTGGCGTCACGGGGATGATATTCTGATACCTATCCCCCCCCCCACGAGGAGCTAGGTAGCTCTACACGCATCATCGTGTAGAGAGGCAATCCCGCTTTCATTTCCCTACCCGTCTTCACAACATAACATACTCTTCTGTTCCGGAACCCTGGGGCATCCATCAACATACCCTTAACGCAGAAAGGGTGCTCCCCTCCCACCTCGTTCTCCTCCTCCTGATTCTTTCTTTCTGCTCTCCTTTCCGTTCTCTTCCTTCTGCTGCTTCTTTCTTTCTTTTTCCTCCTTTTGCTTCTTTATTTCTGTTCTCTTTTCCGTTCTCTTCTTTCTACTGCTTCTTTCTTTTTTTTCCTCCCTTTGCTTATTTATTTCTGTTCTCTTCCTCCTGCTTCTCTTTTCTTCTTGTTCACCTCCTTCTGCTTCTTTCTTTATGTTCTCTTCCTCCTGCTTCTCATTTCTTCCTGTTCACCTCCTTTTGCTTCTTTTTATGTTCTCTTCTTCCTGTTTCTTCTTTCTTCCTGTTCACCTCCTTCTGCTTGTTTTTTATGTTCTCCTCCTCCTGCTTCTTTTTTATGTTCTCCTCCTCCTGCTTCTTTTTTATGTTCTCCTCTTCCTGCTTCTTCTTTCTTCCTGTTCACCTCCTTCTGTTTCTTTCTTTCAATTCTCTTTCATCTTCGAGAGGCTTGGCGTCGAATCAGAGCCGAGGAAGACGGCGGAAAATTAAGCGCCTTCTCTCTCACCAGACGTGACTGGATTGTGGGCCTATCGGGCACCCAGAGCACGCCCCCCACACACGCCTTGGGACAAAAACACCATGGAACACACACATATACACGCGTGTCTACTCTCAAACACGCATACATATACCAGTATAGGCGTACATATGCGCAGTGGTGGTGGCCAAATGCGCAACCCAACCCATCCGCAGACATGGACGGGGTACTTAGAGGTTGAAACCTATTTCTAGGGGAGAATTGTGGGTTTCCTTTACTCGAGTAACGAACCGGGACTCGAGAACCCTCCCGAAAGCTGCCCTGAGAGAGGAAGGAAGGCCTTCCCAAATTCACTTATCGGGAAGGAAGAACGAAGCCTTCTTGGAGATGGAGGCTGGGGAAGAAGGTTCAATACTGGTCCCCCGTGGTTCGCCCTGGTGATTAGATTTGCCCCCGTCCCGCCTTAAGAGGTTTAAGCTCGTATGAGGTTTGTTTGTTTGTGCGAACTTGTTTTTGTAGGCCTGGGATAAGCCTATTTTACCTTAGGATTAAGTATGTTTATCTTTTGACTGTTGTAGGAGATATGAATAGACGATTTTTGTGAGAGGATGAGAGAGGAGGTAACTGGGAGATTTTGGGTACACTGGGTCAGAATGAAAATGGAGATAGGGGAGTAGGGTTCTGTGTTGAAAGAAACTTGTGTAGCAAATATAAATACATATGTATAAATACATAGGAAGGGGAAAGAGTTAAGAGTTTGAATGATATGTGCCTAGTAAGGAAGAATATGCTACCGGATGTATTTGATGTGAAAGCTGTAAGCGGTATGAGTATGGGAGCATCTGATCACTTGTTTCAGCTGTGTTAGGTTAAATTGTTTAGTGCATGGATGAGAAGAGGTAAGGAAGGTGGGAAATAAAGGAGAATCAGAAATGAAGGGAGGTTTGTTGAGTCAGAGAGAAAGGGGAAAGTATGTGAGAAAAATTGAAAGTAAACAAGACGAAAAACGTGCGAGTATAGAAATAGAGCAAATGTAGAACAAATTTAAAGAAGTGGTATTAGGTAGTGCAAGGGCTATGTGTGAGTGTGTTAGAAATATAAATAGGAAGAATAATGCTGAATGGTGGAATGCCGATGATAAACAGATAAGTGAAACGAGTGATTAAATAGAGTAAATAAGAAAAAAATGAAACATTTGGAAGGAAGGTGAATGAGGATCCGGATGGGAACAAGAAGCTAATTTGGAAAAAGGTGAGAATGGTGTGAAAGCAGTAGAAGAATAGCTGTGTGGACAGTAAGGGCAAAAATGGCTGGGCACTTGTGATTGATGAAGATGTTAAAAGCAGATGAGAATACTTTGATGAATTGTATAAATGTGGTTGTGGAAGATGGTGCAAATATAAATACGTGGGTGTAAATTGTATGCTGTGTCAGCGTATGGGAGAGGTAATTAATTATGCAAGAATGAGTGCTGTGAGAGTTCTAAAAAATGTGTAAGCACATTTAAGCGTCTCCTGAAAACGCATCTTTTCAGAATTGCCTTCTTTCCCTCTTGAATTTCCATTGAATTTCCATTCTCATCTCAGCTCAACGTGCGCTCTGGGAAGGCCTCAGGCCTTGAAGAGCGCATTACAAAAGACTTATTATTATTATTATATAGTCGCTGAGATGCTAAAGAGTGGTCGTCATTTTGTTATGAAATGGGTCTGGTGGCTGTGTTGCAAGGCATTGGAAAATGGAAGTGCAGTAATAGTGCCGTTCATTAAGAGGAATGGGAGAAAGGAGAATGTAAACAGTACATGCAGATAATTCTCTTGAGTGGTGTATACAATGTATTATTATGATAACTGAGGGATTGATAGGAGATGAACACAAGGTAGGACGTAGAACTTGTGAGGATGTATGGATCAAGTAATTGCACTGGCATCTAGCTGAGAAAGGAAGGAATAAGATTTGTAAAGTGTATGGCGACTTAATGTACCTTGTGAAACCTTATGATCGTGTGTAGAGAAGCAATGAAGCAGGTGCTAAGAATGTATGGAGAGAGTGATAAAATATTGTATATAAGAGAATTATTTATGTTGGAAGTAAGGCGTGGTTAGGGTGATGTCTTATTGAATTGATTATGAAGAGAAGTAGGTATGGGAATGAGAGAAAGAAGTGCAAGAGTAATGAGAAATGGCGAGAGGTGGGTTTTATTTATGTTGTTATACATTACCGTCCCAAAAAGATCAGAATGCGTGTATTTATATCACATCTTCCATAACTTTTACTAGAGAAAAGCTAAGGTTTCTAAAATTGGTGTGAGATAAATTACAAGTATGAACTACGTATGGGTAAAAGATAAGCAAATTTGTATGAATAAAACGAAAGATATCAGCAGATAAATTACTATAAGAAATGAAGTATCTAAAATGATTCCGACGACAGCGAAAACAAATTTCTATGGAAAACATTTAGCGAGTTATAAGTAATTAGAGTTTGGTGTGGAAACTTTTATTCTCGATGATGTTTCGACATATCCTTCTACAGGAGCGAACCAACTGTTGACACTTGCGCAGTAATTTTCATGCATTAATCTTGAAGAATTTCCCAGAGTCCTAGAACTGTTTGTGGGATAACCTACTTTAGACGTCTCTCGGTGTGTCTTTCAAACGTTTTCAATTAGATTCATGTCCACACTCCGAGTAGGCCAACTCATAACGGTGATGTGTTCATCGTCCAGGAAGGCGTTCACCGACTTAGCCTCGTGTCCGGGGACGTTATTGTGCAATGAAAATTGCAGGTTAGGCTTGGGAGGCTCGCATTTGGGACAAAGTATGCTGTCGCAGATATTCCTCGTATACTTGTGCAATCACTGTTCCCCATAAGCGCACAATGGCCCAGTGTTTTCTAACGAAATCACACCCCAGACCATGAACCTTGCTCCGCCAAACTTCACACTATTTTTGATGCAATTGACATACAATATTCGCCTCATCTGCGAAGAATTAATTGATTTTAGAATCTTCCCTGAAGTGGACTTGGCTCCATTGGTTATCCGTCCAAGTAACGTGCTCAATGGCTTGGCCGCTGTTCCGCGAGCGTGAAGATTGTCTTCCACCAGTCGACGTAACAAAGTCGGACTGATGACATTGATGCCCAAAATCTCACTAACTTCTCGAGAAACCGTTGTAGTTGGCTTGAAACGGTCCTTCTTCACAATATGAGTAATGGCTCGGTATTTCCTTTTAGGGGTCTTCCTTGGTCTACCCGCTGATTTACCAGCCTTTTACAAACTTGTTTTATCATAAGTTTACAGAATATTATGGACTAATCTTTTGGAGAACTTGGCAGTCTCTGCAATGGCTCCAATCGAAAGACCATCTTGGTGGCGCTGCTTTCTGATCCGCTCGCGGACAGAGAGCGACAGATTTCCTAGGCATGTTACCCGAAAGACAGCTCGTAAGAGACTGACCTAAGACACACGAGATTGTACTTAAATTATTTGGTATCTAACATTGTCGGTTCTCTTAACAAGAAACCTAAGCGCTCGCTTAAATTTTGGACATTTTTTTAGTAAATTGTTTTTCTGCTGATAACTTTCGTTTTATTTATTCAAATCTCCATAACTTTAGCTACACCTATTTTATACCTGTATATTATCGTACGCCAATTTAGGAAACCTTGGATTTTCTCTGACAGAAGTTATGGAAGATGGTGTGATAGAATACAAGCGTTCTTATCATTTCGACGGCACTGTATGTTGATGAGTGGGTGTTGGTAGCTGAGAGTGAAAGGGATTTGGAAATGTTGATCGAAGCTTTTGACAGGGTGTATGAGGAAGCGGTGGAGATAAAACTGAAGGCAGATAAGAGCAAACTAATGGCAAATGGGGGTGAGAATGGGATAGGGATAGTACACCCCGTTCGGTGGGGTTACCCTTGAACAAGTATAAAGTTTTAGTACTTAGGATACATTGCAAATGGTAATGGTACAGATGAACCAAATTGCGACCATAAAGTTTGAAATGGTACAAAGGTCTCTCGGTCGATTATAGCGTAAATGCTACTGAATGCAGTGTGTGTTAGGAAGCTGCCTAAGTGTATGTCGATGCCAACGTGGTATGTAAGGTGAAGGAAAGATGAGTGAGAGAGGTGCAAATGGACAACTTGAGAGGGATGGTTGGTGTGTGAAAGGTAGATAGTGACAGTCACAACTGAGTAAGAGTTGTCTATGGGATGAACAAAGGTGTGAATGAGGATGTGACAGAAAGTGTTATGAGGTCGTGTGAACATGTAAGAATGGAAAGAAGTAGACGTGGGAAGAGAATATACCAGAGTGTGACAAGGAGCAAGGAGTGGAATACCGCGTAAAACGAGGATGGAAAACCGCGTAAATCGAGGAAGTGAATAATGTTATGCAAGGGAGGGAGGTTTGTGGGGAAGTGTGATATGGACCTGCCCCGGGATGAACCTTACCTGGACGAAATGCTGCAGTACATACACCCCATCGCTATAAAGGGCCTTCGGCATGGACAAAATAATGGGTGGCTTTGTAATTATTAGGAGGTTGAGGGTGTAAAGGGCAGGGGGTAGTTTTAGTGGCGTCGAAGTGCGTCGATCCCACTTTTGTGGGAAAACTGTTAGATGCTGAAGTATTGGAAAGTAAGAAGCGCTAACCAACGAGGGCATCTCTTCCTGGAAGTTTAGGAGGGGGATTTCTGTAAGGTGGAAGAAGTGAAAATGTTGGAAGATGGATAACCGCAGAGCTTCTGCGGGCATTGGGGTTGGAAGGGCATTTAATCTTCCAGATGTTAACTGCATACACCCAAGGAGCTTTAGTTAGCCTAGTGGATACGGCGTTGGATTTCTGACGTCGAGGCGGGGGTTCGATTCCAGCGAGTGCGGACGCAAAACTGTGAGTGTCGTAATGAGCTGGCCGCCCATTGGGCGGATACGCTGATACTCACCCCGCGGAGGTAATTAGCTCTACACGCATCGTGATGGGCATAGCCCATCACAACACCGCTATCATTTCTCTTCCCGCCTTCACAGCATAACAGACCTATTCTCTCGTCTGTTCCCTAACACTGCCGATGAAGTACTAGCCTCCTATGGGTGCTCCCCCCGACCTCTGGGGTCATGAATGATTCCATCAACGAGGACCGACCCCCGCTTCCTTCGCGCTCTCCTGTGATCGTCATTCTGATTTTTGGGTTCATTTCATTATCCGTTCGAGTGATCTCATCCACAATGCCAGGGACGAATGGCGCTACATATCTACCTGCTACACCTGATACCCTTTTTTGGGGTCAGTGGTGAAAGAATGTGGGAGAGACAAACAAATGTTAAATAGAAAGAGCCGGAGTATTGGCGAACCGGAATACCAGGGACTCTCTTGGCACACGCTTGTTCCGGGAAAGAATGTTGATGTTCTGTCTCATTTTAAGAGTTTTAGACGTTTCCTCCAAACCCCCCCGATTCCACCCTGGTCTACCTGTGCCCGTACCCAAGGCCCTCGACGCAGGTGTGGAAATCTCCCGCCCAAACACGCCTCTTCGTCATGTTCCCCTTCAGGAAAAACGCGAAAGACGCCGCCACGTCGCCAGCTTTGCTGGAATGTGGGGAAAAAGCCCGTGTTGTTTACTGGCTCGGCCGAGGCGAAACTCTCGGCGTCCTTTCGTCGGGGTTTTGTATTTCTCAAGATGGAGGGGTTCGTGTTTAGCACTTGATAATCTCGTGCTCCTCTTTCTTTTCGAGTGGACCTCTTGTTTATTGTGTGGCCTATTTCGCAACTGTTCGCCGTGTTTTTTTTTGTAATGGTTATGCAAATAGGCCTGGGAATATCTCGTGTGTGCTTATGGGAAATCATATTCGAATATTTCCTAAATCACTTCATCATTGTTGGAGGACTAAAATATGCAACTGTGTTTACGAAGCCTGGATGAAATAATGCAAAGTGCCTTATTTAAGATTCATGGGGCGATTCTTCACTTTATTCCTTTAACAAATTAGTAGTGCGTGTATTGTGAGTGCAGGTAGACAGTTTCAAAAGGAAGATATTGGTCGATGCTAATTAATTAACTGATTTGAATGGTTGTTTTGAAGCGTGGAGAAACCTAACTTGAATAACCAATTTTTTATGGTCATTGCCAGAAGAGAAAAATTACAATTAATGGGTCAAGATGTGTAGATTATGCTTGAGCGTTGGTATTGCTCATGATATCCTAGTGACTAGAAATAGGAATTACTATTGTCGAGGTTTAGTGAGTGGGTAATCCCAGTTCCACTTCCTGGACATGTATTTTATTACCTCACCGAGGTGAAGCGGAGGTGAAGCGTATCCAATACATCTGCCTTAGCCACTTCCGGTGAATAAGAATAACCTCGGTGCGTACTCTTTTGATCAAAACTAAGATGATGATCCCCTGAGTGTGTTCCCCACTCAGTAACAGCCAACCATGGGTGGGTCAGTGGAATAATGAGTTTTAAGCCGAATGGATTGCTTAATAATTGCCAAAGGATCGTCCAAATTAGTTAAACACACATATTCAAAAATAATCTTTAATGTACATGAATTTGAAATAAACACAGCGTATCTAAATATAAATAAGATTAATCTTGCACTGAATAAATAAGTCTACAAAAATGTCGCGGGGATTACTTGCAGATTACTCACTGGGATGTTTGCGTCTTAATGACACCAGACAGAACGAAGGGAATATTATTATTATTGAGTTAAACACTGAATTAAGTAAGCACTTCTAATATTCAAGGGTATGGGCTCAGGATGAGAATTCTAGTACACAAATAAACTGGTGAAGTTAGGGGAGGGGATAATTCAATTAACGATACCTTTGAGTTCGTAAGTATTTTTGAAGGGGGGGGCGGTGAAGATCTTCTTCTGGTGACGATGATCGCACCTAGTCCGGCCGTATGAGGTTACCGAATGGGAGGGTAATCCTAGACTGGTGATGTACTGATCCTTTGCCGGATCACGAAGGTGAGCCAAGCGGTGACTCAATCGGACTTCTTCCTCGAAGTATCTGTCCGATTATTCGTCTCCTGGAGTGAGTAGCCAAAACCGATTACCTAGCTACGTCTAGGGTAATCCGCAGAGGAAGGTCATGTGTAACCTCAGACTCTGAAGCAGGGGGTCTGCGAGAAGTTTGGCACCTACAAGTACTGTTACGGCAACAACCAATTCCCCGAGAAGTTCCTTCCTTGCAGCGGGCGAACGGTTTCTTATGTGGATCGAGTTTCACACAAACTCGACGTAGGTCCAAGGGCTTCTTCCTGTTTCCAGGAAGAAGTCTTCCTTTTATTTCTCCCACAAGCAAAAATCGAGAGAGTGAATCGAATTTTCGTAAAATCTATATCGTCGCGCGAAAGACTTTTTTCCATCTTTGGGCCGACGATATTTCTTTTACGCCTTCGAGTCACCTCGCAGTTTACGATGGTGCGAAAAAGGGCGATAAAGAATTCGAGGCTGGTGTATTTTGTAATACGGGAGGACACGTAGCTTGTGTCGGAGTATTTCTGCGTACACTTATGTACGCGGTATTCAGACTTCTACAACTAATAGTAATTATATTTCTAATAATCTTTTTATTACTGTCCTAATTGAATCAATTGCGTTTTGCATAGAGACGCGCGATGAAAGTTAAAAATGTCGACGATTTTGGTATTTGGCGTCAAAATTGTTTTCTCTTTGTAAATTTTGAATATTGCTAATGATTTGTTGTGCTCGTTTTGTACTACTTTTGCGCTATTTAGGTACCTATTTTGTGCTCTTTTTGTACCTCTTTTGGACTTCCTTTGTAACTTTCCCTCTATTTGTAATGGACTCGGAGGATTCTTCGTCGCATTCCCCCCCTATACCTCCCACAGCGGACATGGTAAGGGGGGAACTGTGTTTGTTCCGTGATGGGGATGAGGTGAAAGGGGGAGAGTTACGGGGCATCCTCGTCCCTGTCGCCTTGAGTCCTCTCATTTGGTTACTGTCGCTTGTAATCCTCTCTACATTTTCAACTTCCATAACTCCCACATTTTCTTTTCATAAACTTTCTGACGGAAATACCCCCATTGCCGCCCCCTCCCCTATTTCAGAAAAATCTATGGTGAGGTGTCCATGGGTATTTTTTAGCCCTTTTTCGCTATTTTTGTTCTATTTACCCATCTCTTGCTTTCATCATCTTCCCTTTTCATTTTTCTCTATTGAGTGAATATAGTTCAAAATACCATCGTTGGTTTCATTTATTTCGCATCTTTTAACAATTAAAAAATATATATATATTGGTAATTTCTGTTCCCTCGTTGGTTCATCCATTTTCTCCTTAATTAAAAAAATATTAATTTGACATTTAAATTCCCTCGTTGGTTCACCGATTTTTCCCTTCGTAATTAAAAATTATTATTTTAGATTATTAAATTCCCTCGTTGGTTCACCCATTTTCCTTCTTAATTAAAAATTATTAATTTGACTGATCAAAATTCCCTCGTTGGTTCACCCATTTTCCTTCTTAATTAAAAATTATTAATTTGACTGATTTAAATTCCCTCGTTGGTTCAACGATTTTTCCCTTCGTAATTAAAAATTATAATTTTGGATTATTAAATTCCCTCGTTTGTTCACCCATTTTCCTTCTTAATTAAAAATTATTAATTTGACTGATTTAAATTCCCTCGTTGGTTCACCCATTTTCCTTCTTAATTAAAAATTATTAATTTGACTGATTTAAATTCCCTCGTTGGTTCAACGATTTTTCCCTTCGTAATTAAAAATTATTATTGTGGATTATTAAATTCTCTCGTTGGTTCACCCATTTTCCTTCTTAATTAAAAATTATTAATTTGACTGATTTAAATTCCCTCGTTGGTTCACCCATTTTCCTTCTTAATTAAAAATTATTAATTTGACTGATTTAAATTCCCTCGTTGGTTCACTCATTTTCCTTCTTAATTAAAAATTATTAATTTGACTGATTTAAATTCCCTCGTTGGTTCAACGATTTTTCCCTTCGTAATTAAAAATTATTATTTTGGATTATTAAATTCCCTCGTTGGTTCACCCATTTTTCCCTTCGTAATTAAAAATTATTATTTTTTATTATTAAATTCCCTCGTTGGTTCACCCATTTTCCTTCTTAATTAAAAATTATTAATTTGACTGATTTAAATTCCCTCGTTTGTTCAAGGATTTTTCCCTTCGTAATTAAAAATTATTATTTTGGATTATTAAATTCCCTCGTTGGTTCACCCATTTTCCTTCTTAATTAAAAATTATTAATTTGACTGATTTAAATTCCCTCGTTGGTTCACCCATTTTCCTTCTTAATTAAAAATTATTAATTTGACTGATTTAAATTCCCTCGTTGGTTCACTCATTTTCCTTCTTAATTAAAAATTATTAATTTGACTGATTTAAATTCCCTCGTTGGGTCAACGATTTTTCCCTTCGTAATTAAAAACTATTAATTTGGGTTATTTAAATTCCTTCGTTGGTCCACCCATTTTTTTCCTTTCTTAATTAAAAATTATTAATTTTGGTTATTTAACTTCCCTCGTTAGTTCACAGCTTTTCCCCTTCTTAATTAAAAATTATTAATTTGGGTTACTTAAATTCCTTCGTTGGTTCACCCATTTTTCCCTTAATTAAAAATTATTAATTTGGGTTATTTAAATTCCTTCGTTGGCCCACCATTTTTTTCCTTTCTTAATTAAAAATTATTAATTTTGGTTATTTAACTTCCCTCGTTGGTTCACCCCTTTTTCCCTTTTTAATTAACAATTATTAATTTGGGTTACTTAAATTCCTTTGTTGGTTCACCCATTTTTCCCTTAATTAAAAAATATTAATTTGTGTTATTTGAATTCTCTCGTTGGTCACCATTTTTAATATAATTAATAATTATTAATTTTGGTTATTTAACTTCCCTCGTTGGTCCACCCATTGTCCCCTTCTTAATTAAAAATTATTAATTTGAGTTATTTAAATTCCTTCGTTGGTCCACCCATTTTTTTCCTTTCTTAATTGAAAATTATTAATTCTGGTTATTTAACTTCTCTCGTTGGTTCACCCATTTTCCCCTTCTTAATTAAAAATTATTAATTTGGGTTACTTAAATTCCTTAGTTGGTTCATCCATTTTTCCCTTAATTAAAAAAATATTAATTTGTGTTATTTGAATTCTCTCGTTGGTTCACCCATTTTTTCCTTAATTAAAAATTATTAATTTTGGTTATTTAACTTCCCTCGTTGGTCCACCCATTGTCCCCTTCTTAATTAAAAATTATTAATTTGGGTTACTTAACTTCCCTCGTTAGTTCACCCATTTTCCCCTTCTTAATTAAAAATTATTAATTCTGGTTATTTAACTTCTCTCGTTGGTTCACCCATTTTCCCCTTCTTAATTAAAAATTATTAATTTGGGTTACTTAAATTCCTTCGTTGGTTCATCCATTTTTCCCTTAATTAAAAAAATATTAATTTGTGTTATTTGAATTCTCTCGTTGGTTCACCCATTTTTTTCTTAATTAAAAATTATTAATTTTGGTTATTTAACTTCCCTCGTTGGTCCACCCATTGTCCCCTTCTTAATTAAAAATTATTAATTTGGGTTATTTAAATTCCTTCGTTGGTCCACCCATTTTTCCCTTCTTAATTAAAAATTATTAATTTGGGTTATTTAAATTCCTTCGTTGGTCCACCCATTTTTTTCCTTTCCTAATTAAAAATTATTAATTTGGGTTGCTTAAATTCCATCGTTGGTTCACCCATTTTTCCTTAACTAAAAATTATTAATTTTCGTTATTTAACTTCCCTCGTTGGTTCACCCATTTTCCTTCTTAATTATAAATCATTAATTTGTTTGTTTTTTTCCCTCATTGGTTAACCCATTTTTCCCTTAATTAAAAATTATTAATTTGTCTTATTTAAATTCTCTCGTTGATTCTGCCTGTTTCTTTTATTTTATCATGGTAAAACTTGAGTAATTTTGGTCATTTAAAAAAAAAGATATTCATACATATTCGATTTGAACACGCCATTCATCTCCATATTTAGCGATGATTTATGAAACGATCGAACTACTCTGTTTTGCGAGTGAACGTTTCGCATGTCACCGACAGGTCATCAATTATTTCGCCCAATTTTACGACCTCATAAATTATATATGGATTTTGGGGGTCATCTTGTGTTCACTGTCGGGGGACAGCGCATAATTATAGTGACTTTCGTAGCGAATTTTACACACCCGCGTTTGAGTTTAAGGATAGAAATGGCGGATAGATACGGTCGTCAAGACATTAGGTCAAAGGGCTGATAGGAAGGAAGGAGAATTAGCCCCGCATATTCTAGGTTGGGTTAGGTTAGATTTATGCTCTATTTGGTCACTGTTAAAATTAGGTTAGTTATTTATATATTAATTATTTTATTTTAATTGTATTTATTTATAAGTGAAAACTAAAGAGAAAATAGGTGCCAGAGCGTTTTTAAAAGAATGAACAACTGCAGGTTTCCAGCAGGAACAAGGTTGGGTCTGTAACACTTTGTCCACAGGTGGGGAGTTATCCTTGTCTTGTTTGTTTTTTATTTAACCCTTTTTTATTTCCTCCCTTGCCGCGTGGTAGTTTCAGATGCAGCATGGACTACCATACTGCAGGGGACATCAGCTTAGCCTCTCTTCCTTCCTTCAGATAGCCTGTATTTCTCCCCTACCTCGTCGCTTTTCATACAACCTCTCCCACAACTTTCTCTGGTCAGCCTCTAATTTCACAGGGTAGATGCTGAGCTTCTTCTCAAGCAAACCGTCCCGGATCGGAGCTGAGGGGGGAGGGGACAACGTTCCCTAACCCCTGAGCTCCGGTTCGGGATGGGTTTTTTTTAACAACCTGCTTCATCCCCCCCCCCCTACCTTCCTCACATCCCTTTTCCTTTTCTCTTCACACACTATCAATTTTACGCCGTGCACAAGGTGGAGCCGCCATGCCGATGGAATGCCAGGCCACCAGGCGGGAGGGGTGGTCCCAAATGGCGGCGCCTGGATCTGCCAGGCCTGTAAGCACCTCTTGCAGTGCGGGCAACTGTGAGAGGTGATGAGCTATTGCCGGTCCATCTGGCCTAGGGGCTTCTGCCGGCGGAGATGAGAAGCGGGTTCATTCCCCGCCCTTCTCTCCAAAAAAAGAAGAAGACCAAGACCAAAAAGACAAAGAAGACTCGGGGCTCCTCTCCATCCGCGGGGGCTGCGGGGACGGATGGGTCTGCTGCCACTTTGGTAAGCGACTAAGCCAATATCGGCACATCCGGCCCCTCTGCCCCCCCGGGTGCGGAGCCCCTGACTATGACAAAGAATAAAAGTGTACAGGGCGGAGCATCGATGACATCGGGGCCCCTCATTTAGAGGTTACCTGGCGTTTTCGAGCCCGCTGGCTTCAAACGCTTCCTCGTTATTCGCTCCACTGATGGCACCATGTTGGCCAAGGGCAACATGATCGATCAGAGGAGAGGATAAGCTAATGCAATTGGTAGAGAGCCGAATGTGACCCGTTTCTCGGACGGGAGCCTTCTGGCGAATGCGGCGAATCCCGCCGAGGCGGCCAAGATAAGTGCTCTTCGGACACTTCATGGCACCCCGGTGAGTGTGACGCCGCACTCTATCATGAACTTTGTGAAAGGAGTAGTTTATGCGAGGGAACTCGTTGACTACTCCATTGAGGACATGAGCTTAGAGCTGGCCGACCATGGGGCGGTCAAGGTCGAACGTGTGATGAGAAAACAGGGAGGGGCCTCGAGACCCACCCCTACACTCTTCGTCACGTTATACTGTGACAAGCTCCCTGAGTCGGTGCGTGCTGGTTGGTACCGATACCGCGTGAAGGCATTCGTGCCACTGCCGCGGCGGTGCTATTACTGTCACCGCTTCCGCCATATGAATCGTTCTTGTAGACGTGCAAAGTCGGGGTCACCCGAAGTCTGTGTAAATTGCTACAAGGCCGCACACCATAAGTCTAAATCATGTGTGGCCAAGTGTGTCAATTGCGGAGAGCCGCACCCCACTTCTTCGAAGCAATGTGGTGCATATCTCGTTGGGAAAGAAATGCTGGCCGTTCAGGCCCAGGATCGAATCTCATTCCGCGAGGCTAAGGACTTGATCCTGGCGCGCCCGGCTCTGCCTGGGACGACATATGCCTCAATAGTTAGAAAAGCACCCTCTGCTCCTGGCCCATCCAGGCCAACGTGGATGGGCCAGGAGCAGAGGGTGCTTTCCGCACCCATTCGGAGCCCTTCTGCAGGCTCTACTCAACCCGGGCGCTCCCCTGGGAAAGCTGGCGGCAAAAAGGGTTCATACCCAGCCCCGGTTAAAGCCAGGGCTCCCCCCTCTTCCCCCAGCGTGACTGTTTCCCGTAAGGCGAAACGGCCACGCGCCTCCACCGAGTCGTTAGACTCACAGGGGGCAACACCCCTGAAGTTGGTCGCCAGGACATCATCCGCAACGCCCGCCTAAGGTTTCAAGGCAGGGGGAGGAGGAAAAGACTCGCATGGCGAGCCCAACCTCCCGCAATAAGCCCTCGAAGGCGACAGCGCCTTCAGCGTTTTATCCGGCCAACAGCGCCCGGGGTTCTGCCTCCAGGAAGCGTGCGGCCATTCCCGTGAAGGTCTTCTGTTCGAGGAGGCCCCCGCGTCTCCTCCGAGCTAGGCCTGGAGGGCATATTCCTTCAATGGACTTGCCGTGGACTCTGGGCCAACTGGGAGGAGCTGCGGAGGCTCGTCTCGTCCCGTTTCCCGTTAGCTATCTTTTTTGCAAGAGACCATGCTAGGCGCGTGCCCCCTGCCCGCCCTCCAGGGGTATAAGGGTCTTGCGACCCAACCACCACGGGATGGCCGGGCTGGGGGATGCGCGGTTTACACCCGGCATGATGTCTCCGTTCTTCCTTTCTCTAAAGATACCTCCTTTCAGGCAGTGGCTGTGCAGCTGCACCTGGATAGGAGGTATACTCTGATTTCTGCGTACATTCCACCGTCAGCTGACTTCGACGCGGGGGACTTCCGCCGCGTCGTGGCCCGGTGGCCGAGGCCCTTTCTCTTGCTTGGAGATCTGAACGGCAGGCATCCTCTCTGGGGAGATTACTCCATAAATCCCAGGGGACAAGTCCTTGCCGATCTGATCGAAGAGCTTGAGATAGGTGTCCTAAACGTGGATGAGTTTACGCATCATTGTCCGAGAACCGCTTCATTTTCTTGCCTTGACCTATCTTTGTGCTCTTCGGATGCACAGCCTGATTTTGATTGGGGGGTGGTCGATGACCTCCATGGTAGTAATCACTTTCCCATTCAAATATCATTTTCAGGGCAACTGCCGCCTGAGAGCCCACCTCGGTGGTGCTTGGCGCGGGCGTGGTGGCCTGCATTTCAGGAAATGACTGAATTCTCTATCTCAGTCGAGGAGTTTAGGTCGGTAGATGAGGCCGTTGAGTTCTTCTCCGGCAACCTCATCGCCGCGGGCCTGACTACTATTCCTAGAACGTCTGGCCGTTTTGCACGCCGACCACTCCCATGGTGGTCGGCCGAGTGTGAGACGGCTCTCAAACAGAAGCGTTATGCCTACATGCGCTATAAGCGCCGCCCGAACGATTTCACTGTCGGTGAATTTCGTCCGGCTTGGGCTAGGTTCCGGTATATTTCGAAGCACGCCCGCCGCTCTTCTTGGCGGGCATACGTGTCTTCACTTAACGGGAAGACCCCTTTAGCAGAGGTGTGGAAGCTAGTCAAAAGGATTCGGGGCAAGTTCTCGCAGGACCCCCCTCCCGTTCTCCAGGAGAATGGGACCGCAATCTCGGACCCTGCGTCCGTGGCGGAATCCTTAGCGACCGCTTTTTCCGCATTCTCTATCCGGGATGCTGCTCCGCCAGCATTCAATGCACGTCGTGATGTCGCGTAAGGCTGCCGGCTGGACTTTACCTCCAGAGGCGGAGAACCCTTCAACGACAGGTTTACTGTGAGTGAGTTGCGCTTTGCTCTTGCTTCGTGCGCGGACACCGCTTATGGTCCAGACGATGTCCCGCACGTCATGCTTCGACACCTGGGTGAGCGAGGCATGGCCTTTCTGTTAGATTTGTTCAACAGGATCTGGGTGGACGGTCTTCTCCCAGATTCCTGGCGAATCGCTACTGTGCTTGCCTTTCGCAAACCGGGGAGAGATCACTCTACTCCGACCGGTTTCCGCCCAATCTCTCTAACCTCTTGCGTGTGCAAGTTGATGGAGAAATTGGTAAATGTTAAATTAGCCTTTTTCCTGGACAGCGGAGGCCATCTGTCTTCTGCACAGTGCGGCTTCCGCAAGTTCCACTCCACGTCGGATGCTCTGCTCCGACTGGAAAATGCCGTCTGCGAGGCTTTCCTTCGTAGACAGCACTACGCCACGGTGTTTTTCGATCTGGAGAAGGCCTATAATACCGCATAGCGATACGGTATCATGGAGACTCTCCACACGATGGGGGCGAGGGGACGCCTCCCAATGTTTATATCTGAATTTTTGCGAGATCATCGATTCCGCATACGGGTGGGGGAGCCCTCTCCGGCCCAAAGGAGCAGGAAGAGGGTGTCCCGCAGGGAAGTGTCCTCAGTGTCACACTCTTTGCCCTGAGCATCAACGGCATCACCTCGGTGCTGCCGGAAGATGTTCTCGCTACGCTCTACGTGGACGACCTTTCGATCTCTTGGCGCGACCCTGATGCCAACTCTGGAGCGTCGACTTCAACAGGCATTGAACCGCGTCTCTCGCTATGCCGAAGCGCACAGGTTTCGGTTTCTTTGACCAAGACTAAGGTGGTGCACTTCTGCCGCCTTCCACGGCGTCATCCTGACCCAGATTTGTTTCTTAATGGCGTGCGCCTGGATGTGGTCGAATCGCACCGTTTCCTTGGTCTTGTATTCGACCGACGCCTCACCTGGGAGGCTCATATTCGCAGCCTTAGGGTGTCTTGTACCCGCGCCATGGATATTCTCCGTTCCTTGACGTTCAGCGCTTGGGGTGCTGATAGGGCTACTGCCCTACATTTTTACCGATCCTTTGTTCGTTCAAAGCTCGACTACGGATGCGAGTTTTTTGCATCCGCAGCCGAGCGTTTATTGCGGAAGGTGGACTCGATCCACCACACTGGCCTTCGCCTTGCGACCGGTGCCTTCCGCACTTTCCCCATTGAGAACCTGTTGGTCGATGCTGGGGAGATACCACTCGCTCTGCGCCGCGTGCAGTGCATCACTCGCCTGTATGCGCGAGCCCGGCGCCTCCCTCAGTCACCAACAGCTCTCACTGCATCCGCAGCTGATCTCGACGGTGCCTATGCCGCCGAGAGACGCCAGTCATACCCTAAGCCCTTTGGGTTTAGGGCCAGTAAACTCCTTCGAGAGCTAGATATAGTTCTCGGGCCGGTGGCGCCCCTGGTTCTGCCCAGGACACCACCCTGGAGGGTACCACATTTGGCTATTTGTCGCTACGCCTCTGCTCCCAAAGCTTGTACGGCGCCGGGAGTATTGCGTTCGACCTTTTCGGAGCACACCTCGTGTCACGCTCGAACCGTGCTAGTGTATACGGATGGCTCCAAGTCCCAAGAGGGGGTCGGCTTCCACGCCGTATCCCCTCTGTTTGAAGTCAGCGGGGCTCTACCAGGCACTGCGTCTGTCTTCACGGCCGAACTGTTGACAATACACGACTCAGTGCGGGAGATTACGCGACGTGCCCGGTTCGGAGACTGGATTGTGATTTATAAGAACATAACATAACAAAAGAAGGAGACTTCAGAAGACCATTCATGGCCTACACTTGGCAGCTCCTGATCTCGACAAAGCGCCCTGAGTTCTCTCGGGGCATTGGAATCTCCGCATCACCTGGTTCGCGATATCCGTGACACCACGGTTTTGGCGAGCCGGGCGCATGTCGAGATTATCTTCTGCTGTGTTCCTGGACATGTAGAAATTGCGGGGAATGAGCGCGCCGATGAGGGCGCCAAAGAGTCCGCGAGGACTCTGCGACCGGACCAGCGTTTCGCTCTTCCTCACACCGACTACATGGCAGGAATACGGGCAGCTCTTCGGACCGCTTGGCAAAGAAGATGGGAGACGGTCGAAGGAAACTTAAAGTTGCGTGCCATTGCGCCGCGACTTTTCCCATGGACCTATCCCCCAATGCCACGACGGCTTCAGGTCGCTTTCTATCGTCTCCGAATCGGGCACACTCGTGTGACGCATCGCTATCTGATGGAGCGCTCACCAACGCCCTATTGCGACGACTGCGTCGTATCCCAGACTTTTCGGCACATTCTTGTCGAATGTCCCAGTCTGGGTGATCTTCGCGCACGATACCTGTCCCGGTACCGGGATGGGCGGGGTCGCTACCGCCTGTCCCTTGTACTCGGGACGATTTCGTGCACATTGACTTGTGAACTTGTTGACTTTTTGGGAGGAGGCCGGGCTTCTCCCCTTTATTTAAGAAGGTTCTATTTTTTGTTTTGTTTTTTGTTTGTTATTGTTTTCTTTGTAGGTTGCACGCTCCTGCATCGGGGTGAGGGGGACATTCCCCCGCTGCATGTGACTGCTTCCTAATTGTTGAGTTTTTCCAAATTTTATCATTGTTATGTTTTCATATTTTTATTTTAAAGTAGCCTAGTTCTAGGCTGTCGTGTTTCCGGCGACTTATGCCCAAGTGGGCAGTTGCCAGATGGGCTTTATAAAAAAATAAATAAAGTGCAGTTGACATCTGGTGGATTGCGTGACCTCACGGCCCGATTGGAGGAAGCGGGATCTGCAGCTCTAAGTCTTCCTTACATTTTCACTTCCTTCCACTTCACCTCTTTCTTTACAGATCTCTCCTCACAAACATTGCGGGAGATCCCTCATGGGCTTTCCTTTAATTTAAAGATTATTATATTTCGCTTGTTTACCCTAGATATCCTAGATTATTAGGTTAAGTTAGGTTAGATATGTTAGGTTAGGTAGATTAGTTTCACTTACACCATACGACCTAGGTTATATATTATACATGGAAGCTAAATTTTTCGGACTTAAGCTAAATATCACCTTAAATATTAATCTTTCACACATGGGCAACCTTTGGCTACAGACCAAAAATTAAAGAGGGGTGCTCTCTGCTTCACATTTTTGTCTTCCTCAAAACTCCACTTTACGCAACGTGGAGGGGAGGAGAAAAATCGTACAGTTGGATGGTCGTGGTCTATGTTTTTCTCCCCTTTGTTCACTCTCGTCCCTTTCCCCTTTGAGGGGCCGAGAACGCGTTGGATTACAAAAAGCGACGAGGGTTGCCTTTAATTTTTAGTCGCGTGCGAGTCTAGACGCAAGCGACTCTACATCTCACTATGTCGGTCGTTCCCGTTTTGCTTCTTTTTTTTAACAACATCGTAACTATTCGGCGGATTCTAACAAAATTTGAAACCCTTATGTTGTTTTACATTCTCTTTCAAACGATATTATTGCCAAAGTCCTATCAAAGTTTTTCCTGGAATTATTTTGTTTTGGCAATAACATAATAACTATTCGGCCGATTCTAACGAAATTTGAAACCCTTATTTTGTTATACATTCTCTTTTGAATGATATAATTGTCAAAGTCTTCCCAAAGTTAGCCCGGGAATTATTTTGTTTTGGCAAAAGCATCATAACTATTCGGTCGATACTCTGATAGACTAAACTAGGCTAGAATATGCTATACTCTGCTAGGCAAGCCTAGAATAGGCTATTATAGGCTAGGCTATAATATGCTAAGCTATGCTAAGATATAATGTACAAGGGTAAGATATACTATGCTAATTTAGGCTATAAAATGCTATGCTAAGATAGCATATAGTATGTTAGATTAGACAATACTGAGCTATGCTTGACTCTGGTATAATAGGATAGTATAGGCTATACTTGTCTAGGATAGTTAAAGCTAGGCTAGGTTATACTATGATAGGCTAGGCTAAGCTATACTAGGCTAGACAGAGCTATACTATGCTATGCTAGGGTAGGCTAAAGTATAATAAGCTAGGGAGGGCTATGCTCTGCTATGCTAGGCTATGTTACAATAGGCTAGCTAACCAAGGCTATAATAGGCTAAGCTATGCAAGGTTATTTTAGTCTAGTGTATTGCATGCTATACTAGTCTAGGATATACTAGGCTATGCTATAATATCATATGCTTGGCTATATTATGTTAGGTGTGGTTATGCTAGGATAGGCTATACCAAGCTAGTCTATAGTATGCTAGGCTAGGCTAGGCTATCTTATGCAAGGATATATTGGCTAGGCTATAGTAGACAATTCTAGCTTGGCTATACTAGGCTAGGCTACTCTAGGCGACGCTATACTAGGCTCCGGCATGCAATGCTAAGCCATACCTTGTTAGGCTAGGCTATAGTAAGCTAGGCTACACTAGGCAGTGCTAAGCTCTGGCAAGGCTATACTAGGCTAAGCTAGGCTATACTATATTATGCTAGGTTAGACTAGGGTCTACCTAGCTAGGCTAGGCTATACTATAATATGCTATGTTAGACTAGGGTCTACTAAGCTAGGCTAGGCTATACTAGGATATAATAGGCAAGGCTATACTAAGCTAAGGTAGGATAAAGTAGGCTATACTATGCTAAGTTATACTAGGATTGGTATATTTTACTAAGCTAGGCTAGGCTTGGCCCGGTACAGCTAGGCTTGGCTATACTAGACTAAAACAGGGTAGGTTATACTAGGCTATGCTTGGCTATGATATGCTATGCTATACTAGGCAGGTTTAAGCTAGGCTATGTTAGGCTAGGCTATTCAGAAAAGTGAGGGCACGCGACTTTTTGGTCAGCAGACCTTGTTCTTTGTACCCCTTTCCGAATCCTAGTTGGGGTTCGATCGCGGATGACAAGTATTCTCGGCTGGAAATTGAAATTTTGTTTCGTTTCCAATTTCCTGTTTCTTCTCTCACATGCTCCGGTGCCAGGGAAAGGGGGTCCGCCCCACCTAACGTGGGACCGTGTCTCTTGCTCCTTTTTTATTGTTTGTTTTATTTCTGTTTGTTGTTGTTGTTTTTTTACTGTTTGTATTGTTATATTTTGTGTATGATTTTTGATGTACCCTAGTAATATACTACATATAATGGATTAACTCCAGTGACTTACGCCCCTGGTGGAGGTCGCCAGGTGGGCGTCTTTAAAGATAAAGAGATCGCCTCAGGACAGTTTCCTGTTCGTACTTACGAGTGATGTGCTCTTCTTACGAACCCGTGACGTTTATAATAATCTCTGAGAGGAAGAAGATAAAGACTACATCAACGAGGGAGAAATAAGAAAAAGAGAAGAGGAAGAGTGAATAAGGTGGAAGAAGATAAAAACACATCAACGGGGGAGAAAGAAGAAAAAGGAAGAGGAAGAATGAATAGGGATGAAGAAGATAAGGACCACATCAACGAGGGAGAAAGAAGAAAAAGAGAAGAGGAAGAGTGAATAGGTAGGAAGAAGACAAAGACCACATCAACAAGGGAGAAAGAAGTACATGGACGTACCTCTGCTTAGGACGCTAATGAGCAACACTGCGCCCGCAATTCACCCACGAGTCGGTGATACGATTGTGATATTGGCCCCGACGCATGTGTGCGCATTCTCGCCTGCACATACACACACAAACATGTGTAAGGGGATATATGAGTATGTGATGCTCGTAGATTTAATTATTGAATGGATTTCGAGATAAGAGGAAAGGGGGGCGGAGGCTTATTACGAGTATTTCGTGTCGCTTTCATTTGGGCCCGGTAGTAAGCATACGATGACGATCGCACGTACACGAACGCGCAACCACTCATACACGTTCGTATACACACGGGGCATGTGTAATTTCTCCCTCATGGCACCAAGAGGGCCATTATTATGTCTGACTTTTATATTGTCCATGGACTTGAAGAATAGCGCATATAGTTTTCCCTCTTAGTAAACCTTTGCGCAGTCTTAAACTTGATTGCCCGGAAATCGGTGACACTCGTCTTTCGTAATGCATTTCTGTAATGTGTGTGTGTGTACACGACCGGTATGTGGCACTGCGTGGCGAAGCGGAAGAGATATGATTGTCTCGACAGCCCTATTATAGGCCCAGACCCGTTTCGTTATCAGTCGAGGCGGAATGTAAGGGAATTTTTGCCATTTTTCCTTAATTTTCCGATAAATATGGTTCGACGCAGACACGAGACCTCTCATCTTCCCACTGCAGCATCAGAACATCACCAGAGTCGCACCGGATCCTGTTGTATTTTTAATAATATAAGCTTAATCTAGTTTACTCATACACCGGGTTTTTTTTATTATTCACGGGGCTTTGAAGAGGAAATGGTCTTGAAAGTCTAAGGTTTGCTTTCCTTTAAGTTGTCTCTTCGTTTTGTTTCCTCATAAGATTCAGTTTCCTTTATTCGACGATTTGGGAAGTTTCCCACCACAGGATTTTAAGAGGAGAGTATCGATTCTTGGCTCTAAGCGTCGTCGATCACAGATTTCTTTGCGTCTTTCTCCATTTGAATTTTCAAGTTCCTTCTCAAAGCCTTATTCGTATGTACATAACTCCCAGTGACAGGAGTCGGGAGTATGCACTTTATAGTCTGCCTGTGTGTGTATGAACGCAGCGTGGTTCATTAAGCGCGTCTGTCAACTATGTTTCTCTTAGCTTTCACTATCTGTTCCCATTAATTCCCCACCGAGTGATTCTACTTCGGTTTATGCCACTTTGTTCCTCTTACAGTCAATCACATTCGCCTGTCCCCCTCTAATGTGACCCCTGTGATCTTGTGACTTCTTCGTTTGAGTCACATCATTCTCTCATTTGTCATGTTATTGTTATGTATTTTTATGTCTTCGTTCCATTTATGTAGGCTTTGAGATATGATGTAGGCTTTGAGATATGTTCGCTACAGCTCCTGTTCATTCTAACTTCCGAATAGATAGAAAATGAAAAAAAAGAGTGAATTAATACAACGGTAGAAGTGAAAATGAATCGAGGATGAAAAATGCTCCGAAAGATGTTGTCAATTTTAAAAGGGTGATACTAAGAGAAGAAAATTCGAAGCGTGAACAAGTCTTCAATAATTTCCCCCCCATTTTTTTTTTACCCAAACTTTGATGTTTTTTGCACCAAGTTCTTCCGCTGAAGTGACCTCAATTGACAAATAACGGACGATATACCGCCCTAGGTTTCTTATCTCGTAGTCTCTGATGTGAATACAGTCACAACCATAATTAAAACCACCTTTCGTGTGCTACCCTTATTGCATCTCCTTACAATTACTCTTATCTTGGCTCCGGATGATAGATAAAGACCCCAAACGCTCAAATCCTAATTTGGCCGAACAATTAAAACAAAACAAAAGTTCGAAAGTCATTAGTTACATTGTCGCTTGGTCCTGTTTTTACCGGCATCAAATTGGATCAGTTACAATGTCTATTCTTTGAAACCTGTTGGATTTCACGATGATAAATGATGAATATTTCGTCAGCAACAGCGAAAGTTATTTCCTATTTTGGGGTGCTGTTTGTACCCATTATTCACCTAAAATCTAGGAGTCACCGTGATACCGTTTTTTGTTGTGTTTTTTTACATGTAAAGGAAAGAATAGAAATGCATTCCAGTAAAAGTACAATCCTTTAAAGTTAATTTTTTAAGAGTTGTAATTGAACTACAATTTACTTCGACATTAGTTTTTTCAAACAGAATGAGCATAAAACGGATATATATATATATATATATATATATATATATATATATATATATATATATATATATATATATATATATATATATATATATATATATATATATATATATATATATATATATATATATATGGCATTCGAAGAGAGAGAGGGGATTTCATATCTCCATAAAACTCTTAACAATTGTGTTTAGGGAGACTTTTATGATATTTTGTGGGGACAAAAAAGGAACCAGAATAAACGGGAGCTATTTAAGTCCAGCTTCGCTTGACTAATGACATCTCTAATTTTATTTGCCTCGCATCCAGGTTAATTACTGCCAATAGAATTAGCTTATCAGGGCAGGAACAAGAATCCGTAGACTTGGGAAACATTGTGATTCCTGATGGGAGCATTGAAACGGAAATCCGTAGAACAAAACCCGGCTGGAGACCGGTACAACAACATAGCTTTATCTTCTTCAGACGCGACAGGCATCCATGTTCATTGCATCTTACCAATTATAACTCAGGGAAGTAAAACTTGGACACTGGAGACACATAGGACGTTACATATTAGCAATGACCCGCAGGGATAGTAAAAGAAACACATGGATAAGATCGCAAACACGGTTGTTAACATACGGTAAAAGAAGTAAAAATTGTAAATTGGAAGTGGCTAGAACACATCACACGAAGAAATGCAACAAGATGGACAAAATAAATCCTAAATTAGTGCATTACTTTTATACCTAAAGAGAGTCAGAAGACGACCCTGTATAACAGGGGTGGGGGAACCCTCGCCCACGAGCCCAGTTTTCTCCCCCCCCCCCCAGTGATATATTTGTATGCACAAATATATCCCTATCCCAATTTCCGTGCTGGCAGTCAATAAAAATGTTGCGTATTATTTTTTTTTTAAGATATTAATGCGCGAGTCTATCGCACCATGTAATAGATTTAAACAACATTTGCAAAGATACAGGAGTCTAACTTTAGTTATCGCCCGCCGACTTCTTTCATCAGAAATTTTCGCCCACGGCTCAAATAAGTTTCTCGATTCCTGCTGGAGAAGGTACTCGGCGAAACTGAAATCCCCTCAATAGAGGAACGGGGCAAACTCTGGCGTGAACTGTAATAATCAATGGAAGGTTCCTTGGGACGTCTCAGGCATATTACTTCTATTCGGAGATTTTTCTTTATCCCTTTATCTCCATTTTAATAATAATACTAGTAGTAATATTTGTAATAATAGTAATAGTAATAATAATGATGATAATGATGACAATAATGCTAAAATATAAATTATAATGATGATAATAATAAGGATTTTTGGGGGGGTATGGCGCTCTTCAAGGCGTTCTTCAGAGGTAGATGATCGGGCTTCTTCGTCGAGCTCCTTTGGTTTCCTGTAAAGTTAGGTTCCCTTCCCCCCCTCTCATTATAGTCCAAGTTCGTACTTTTGAGTTCCATTGTGTTCGTTTTATGAGCTTGTCGCTGGAGGCTCTGAAAGACAAAGTTCTTTGATGTGAGGAAATTCGCTGTTTTCGTTGTTTAATTATTCGCCATCTTTTTTAGGGTTTTACTCTTTACCTTTTTAACTTTGTCCCAGTCTTTAGGATGAGGTGTGCGAGGGATTAAAATACATTGATTAGCACTAAATGAAATCTATGTTTAATGAAATCTATGTTTAACATGAGAATTCCACTGATGACGAAATTACATCCTAACCCGATGATAACACGTTAAATTCCCGACTCTGGCTTTTTGTCATTTCTGACCGAACCGATTTTAAGAGAAGGAAGTTCTTCTCATCTCAACAGGCTTCGATACCTTGAAGGCTGACCCTGCGAACCCACCTCCTGATCCCTCTTGCTAATTAAGTCGCATGGTTCTTAATCCCTGCTAAAATGAATGTTTTTTTCCAGTCGACTCATCTGCGGATTGAGATGGATACGTGTCCGCGAGGACGTTCTTATTGTTCAGCAATATAGTTGATACCTTCTTAAGAAGCCCGGAGTACCCATCAATGAACCATCTAATATAATACTTCACTCTGAATGGAAGAAACAGTTTGAAGGAAATTGAGACGAAACACCCTGTACATAAACCCACTTATATCATATGGATACATACATGTTGTTAGGCATATGTTAGGCATATCCTTATTCCATCTCGAAACCAGGAAAGGTTTCAGTCTCTTTCAGTGGCGTGCAGTCAATGGAAGAAAGGGAAGCAATGCTTCCCCTATTTAAGAAGAAAAGAAAAAGAAATTACACTCCAACAATTAATATGACAGCAGAATTAATTTTATTCTCACATTTTTGCTTACGCCATACGGTACCGTTCACTTTCAATCGAACTGGCGTTCGACCCTGATGAGCCCGACTGCAATTGAAGAAATGCATCCTTTTCGTCGAGATTTCCACTCTTTTTTTCGCTTAATTTCAATAATAATTCTGCTTTTTGGTGCTTTGGAATGAATAGTTTAAAAGATGTTTTGCTTTTGTTAGCAATAATATACAGTCATTAGAGTTTTATGATTTTTATCTAGATATTTCAACGCGGTGTTAGAATTAAGAAAAAATAATTTATTTGTATATGGAAAAGAAAGCAAATTTAGCTTTGCAGTCATCTGTTTGCGGGTTGCCGGAATCTAGTAAAAAGTAATAAAAGGTCTAAGACACAATGACGTAACTATTATTATGCTCTGAAGCTTAAACAATTTTTAGGTTATATTTCAATACTGGTTCTGATAATGAAAGCAGCTACATAGCCTAAACTCTGTATGGTTACGCTCTTGTATCTTAAGCATTTTGTTAATATTTCCTGGATTCTGGCAGCCCTACCGGATTCACCCCTCGTATCTTTGAGATCAGTTAGTAGTTGCGAGTAAGTGCTAATATAAGTATGGCGTATTGTTAATTCATTTTTTTTAAGTGATAACCCACCTTTTAAACAAAATGTATGCAAATAAATTTGTGTGAAAACGCGATTGCATTATGGAAAAATTAGTAAAAAGGAATTACAGTGCGATGACTTATAATGAAAAAGAAACTATTATTAAAACAGGTAGGCCTACGCCAAGACTAGATGCCATCCAAAACTTTTTCACTCGCAATTTCAATGTAGGCCAATATGATAGAACATCTTGGCTAGATGGTTGTGCATACTTACTGAAGCTATTTTAAAATTTAAATAAAGTTTTAAAAAATTAACATTGAAATAAAGTGAGTAGCTCAGAATTTTATAGTTATTTTTAACGAACAACATATTTACTTCAATTAGCATATTTATTTTTGTAAAACTTGAATTGCTTCCTCACCTTCAAAAGTCACCGCTCGCCACTGGCTCTCTTTGCCCTTAACATCTGTCCACCAACGTTTGATACACCATCCCTTACCTACCCTTGTATCTTACTGTTTATTTATTACATACATAAATAACCCTGTGCATACGCAAATATACGTGCACACGCAGGTTTACCCGCAAATAAGACATACCTAGGCGTGGCTAAGGAACTAGATACAAGCAGGGATGTACATATTGAACTTAAATACACACGTGTGCCATGCAACGTGAGAGTATTCTGTTTGAAAAATAATGCCCATCTCCGCTTCTGCGTGAAGAATCAAGCGGAAATTACGTGAGAAGCCGTCGATAAAGGAGATGTGTTCGGTGTCCGCTGTGAGACGCCTTCCGAATCGAACCCACCCCCGTGACACGATTCCAATTAGCCGCCGGTGCACGCAATGCCGGCGTGAGGCAAAGCGCGACAGGAAGTAGCTAAGGCACCCTTCGATCCGCCCTTGACGAAGGAGAAAATAGTGGATGAGAAGGGAATCGAACGACGTCACCAGAGAGTTATCCGCGCGATCTCCTCCTCCATTTCTCCCTAAATGTCAAATCGGTGGTAAAAACCGTATGAAAATTAAACTTTAGATCGGTGGTAAAAAAATATGAAAACCAAATAACATCGGTGTTAAAATCCGTACGAAAACTAAATGTCAGATCGGTGCTAAAAATCGTACGAAAACAACTTTAGATTAGTGGTAAAAAAAAATGAAAATCAAATAACCGGTGGTAAAGCCCGTACGAAAAGCAACTGTCAGATCGGTGGTAAAAAAAAAAAACATGAAAAGCAAATAACATCGGTGTTAGAACCCGTACGAAAACCAAATGTCAGATCGGTGGTAAGAACAACGTGGGCATCGCTGACAAAAATCTAGATGAAATTATAATGTGCGGAAAATAGGTAGCCGCAGTTTCACTTGTTGGCATTTGTGCCAATAGGGCACGCAATTTTCCAGATATCAACTGCAGCATGATCATCCATGCTACACCTGACACAATTTTGCGGTGATTTTCATTTTATGTGCACTCTAAAAATGCCTTCGTTAGTTAAATTTGATTCTTTTTTCCATTAAAACTTGCTTTGGCACATGTCAGAATAGACCTCTTGGCCGGTGTGTGCATAGAGAGATACTCATTACATGTGCTTGAGAATATTCATGATTATTCGGGGCGATTTTCGGTATTTCTCATGTCTTCACTTTGCCCTTCTTCGACTTCTCCTCTTCCTTTATTTTAAACGAGGGCGTGAGTGTGCAATAATGTGCTTTAGTTTCCTTTCCCACCCAATCCAATCTTCTCGAAGTGAAGGGGAAGAAAACGTTGCCTCTTGTGGCACGCCCTCGATTTCTCAGTGTTCATTTTGAGGTCACCGAATTCTCACCGTGGTTTGGCGCACTTCTCTCATCTTCTTCAGCTTCCTTCTCCGAGGATGGCATGTTTCTGTTTGTGTGGTACCCATTCAAGTGCACTGAATTGGGTTATTAAGGGACGTGAGACTAAACAGAAAATATTTTTAATGCCTATTTTATCTCCCTTAGTTGTTCCAAGTGCGTGGTCGTCTCCCGGATTCCTGGCGAATCGCTACTGTGCTCGTCGTTCGCAAACCGGGCAGAGATATCACTACTCCTGCCGGCTTCCGCCCAATCTCTCTAACCTCTTGCGTGTGCAAGTTGATGGAGAAATTGGTAAATGTTAGATTGGCCTTTTTTTCTGGACAGCGGAGGCCATCTGTCTTCTGCACAGTGCGCCTTCCGCAAGTTCCACTCCACGTCGGATGCTTTGCTCCGACTGGAAAATGCTGTCTGCGAGGCCTTCCTTCGTAGACAGCACTACGCCACGGTGTTTTTCGATCTGGAGAAGGCCTATGTTACCGCATGGCGATACGGTGTCATGGAGACTCTCCACACGAGGGGGGCAAGAGGACGCCTGCCAATGTTTATATCTGAATTTTTGCGAGATCGCCGATTCCGCGTACGGGTGGGAGGATCCTTTTCTGGCCTAATAAATGTTCTCGCTATGCTCTACGTGGACGACCTTTTGATCTCTTTTGGCGCGGCACAGATCCCAACTCTGGAGCGTCGACTCCAACAAGCATTGGACCACGTATCTCGCTATGCCGAATCGCACCTGTTTCGGTTTTCCTTGGCCAAGACTAAGGTGGTGCACTTCTGGCGCCATCCACGGCTCCACCCTGATCTAGACTTGTTTTTTTAATGGGTTACGCCAGGAAGTGGTTGAATCGCACTGTTTCCTTGGTCTTGTATTTGACCGATGCCTCACCTAGAAGGCTCATATTCGCAGCCTTTGGGTCTCTTGTACCCGCGCCATGGATATTCTCCGTTCCTTGACGTTCAGCGCTTGGGGCGCTGATAGGGCTACTGCGTCTGGGGGAGGCGGACCTCCCCCCCCGGCGCTCGAGCCTGCTTTTGCCTTTTTTCTTTTATGGTTGTTGTTGTTGTTTTTGTTATTCTAATGTAGCCTAGTACTAGGCTGTCGTGGTGAGTACGGCGACTTTTGCCCAAGTAGGCAGTCGCCAGATGGGCTCTTAAAAAAAAAAAATCCAAGTGCGTGGAAGTGTCCGAATTTCGGGCACAGATTAACTATTTTGTCCTTTTTAACAAGATGAACACGAATTGGGCTACCTATGGTACATCGGTCGTTTCATTAATTTGTTCTTGTTCTCTTTTTTAGCCTAAGCATTTACATAGGTATTTAAGCATCAATGGCAGCGACCGCAGCATTTGAAACTTGAATTTTCTATTTATCCATTTGAGAGTAATCGTAATAAAGTAGTTATGGACGTTGTCATTTGTAATTGTATCTGTTCTACTGTCAAGACCTTTCCTTTATTTCCAATACCTTTTGCACCCATTTTTCTATCAAGGCTTACCAAGTCGTATGGAAATATGGCCTACCATCCGAGCGAATTTAGGTACCGTTGAGTGTAGTTGTTTGTCGTCGGACGAAGTTACGATTAAAGTTGGCTTTGCGATAGTTCCCATTAGCGACTCGTAATTCAGATTTCGCATTAAAGTGTAGATACTTGCATAAAAAAATACAAAACAGTGTAAAATAGTGGTAAAGCAATTACCACAAACTATATTACTCCTATCATTCTACCTCCTACTTCTACCAATCTAAACAACGCATTAACTTCACCCGCCCTCAGTTTGTTGCCATGCTTTTCCTTACCAGCCTTGGTTGATCCAGACCACCTCATTCTCCGGTTGGCTTTTTTTGGTCTTAGTTTTATTATTCCTCTTCTGGTTATGTTCACTCTCTTCTTTTTTTATCCGGGCTATCCGTTTATAACCGTGATGGTAATCATCGAATTTCATGCCGCAGTCATCAATCGGTCTAGATCAAATGCCACGGAGATAAAAGGATGTAGAGAATCCTCAAGGTCTTATGGCCCACTGAAGGAGGTTTCCATGTTTGTTTACCTACCTATTTACATACATAAGGGGAGTGCCAATAATTTTTGTACTTTTCACACGTTCGGGCAGTCGAGTTCGTGCGTTGAATATCGAATACGAAAAGTAAATTCCAGTGCGTTGGTGGAGAATCTTTTAAGCCTATTTTTTATCCATTTACACGTGTTGGATTTTCGTTCATTGTGAAGTAAAGAAAAAAAACGTGGGTGAAAAACAAAGAAATTCCAAGAAATCACTTCTTGCTGGCAGGAAAATGAAAAGTCAAACATTAAACAGCGATGCCCTTTTCAACATTGGAATTTCTATCGCCCCGATCATCGTCGTGGTTTTTGCCCTGTGTCATATACGCCCTCCGGAACCCAGCATTTTTGGAAGTGTGAAGGTTTTCATCGTCCTTTTTCTTATGTCTCTTCATATTTCATCATTTTCCCGTTGAATTAAGTCCTTACTAAGCACCATGGGTGAAGTTAAGCACCATAGAGTATGGGTCGTTGCTCGATGGGAGCCCAACATCGATTAAAATATTGGCTACTACCATAAGGTGGTAGCGACTCGTTGTTCGAAAACCACCTGCCACATCGACCATATTGTTTACATGGCATAAAAGGGTTATGATCAACCCAAACCCAAATTAATAATAATGATTATTATTATTATTACTATTCTATTTTATTATTATTATTCCTCTTCTTTTTATTAATATTATTCCCATTCTTATTAATATTCTTCTTCTTATTATTATTATTTTTATTCCTATTCTTCTTATTACAATTATTCTTTTCTTCCCTCTTCGCTTCGCGTGTCTTCCCAGCCAAACTCCTCCCTGGATGATCCCCGACGCAGCTCTTCTCGGTTACCACCCAGGCTCTGGACTCTCGCCGCAGCCTTCGATTCATTTATCTCTCGCGATCTCTTTTTTTTGTAATTTAAAGTGAAAACTATCGAGGGAATTTCACACAAAGTTTGTAAGGGAAGGACGAGAAAGAAAAGCGATTCGGAAGTGATAATGTATAGGAGAGGGAAGATATTTACACGTAGTTCCTCTTGGGACATTTGTGGGAGGTGGGGGCGAGTGCTCTTTTGTGTTTTTTATACCAACCATCCTTGACCCGAGGTAAGGGTGGGCACCTATTCCGCGTCAAGGGTATGTGAGTATGAGTACCCCTATATGGGACACTAGTACTCCATCGACAGGGCTTCGGCACAGATGAGAGAGTGGGTGAAGACGAAAAATAAACGATAGCGGTGCTGCGATCGGCTCTGTGCGTGATGACAAGTTCAGCGTATCCGCCACTAGGCAGCCACCTCGTGACGGCGCTGAAAGGTTTGTGTCCGATCGGTGGAATCGATCCCGTGCCTCGACGTCAGAAATCCAACGCTATTTTCGCGAGCGAGAACTCCATAGGTGTTGGTAAACAAAGGAATAAAGCCCATGGTAGTTTGGGGATTATCTTGGGGACTGGGGCCAGAAAGGCACGTCATTCAAATACTTTAAAACTCAGCAAATATTGTGCATTTTCGCTTCAAGCTACAAAAGTTTAAAAGATCTTTCTCTCCAACTGTTGACCTCCATTCACACATTGCCGCATATCTTTATTGGGATATGATTTCTTATAGAGTCCATCTCATTTGCATAACTGTTATGGTAGATCTCGATTCTAGTTACCGTTTAGGTACTTTTAATGATCATTCTTATTTCATCTCCAATCATTAATTTGTTTCTCGATTTGTGCTAGTAATGATATTTTTATTTTTTATAAAACTGTATGCATAGATTTAACTAAATGTTTGGGGTTATGTGGCTATCTTTAGACGTTTAGGCAACCATATGGTCACTCATCTTCACCGAAGCAGAAAGCATTGACTCCCTACCTAACCAACTTGCAAATTTCTGTGACCTCTTCGTAATTCTCGCCAAGCTGCTCATCCGCCCTTGACGGTATTTTAAGATCAATAGATACTTTTTACAACCGTTTTCCTGAGTTCATTTTATGACCTTTTAAATCTTCGAGCAAATATGCTCGATAACAACTTTTTTTTCCCCCATCATCAACAAAATCTTAATTGCCTCAGTGTCATCTGAACATTGTGATTGGACCTTATCAATGAATAATTGTAATTGCACCCTTAATCATCTTGGCCTACATCATAACTGTAACCATTAACTATCAGGATTTTATAATTACAAAAATCAGATAGGAATAGAATCATTCTACTGCGATCTACCGAATCATTGAAATATAGCAATCGTCCTTATGTCATCGATAGCAACTGCTGTTGTAAATGATAAATAATTCCGAGCATTTTTAGAATATTTTACTCCTTCCAGTAAAATTGGAATATTATATTGGGACTAAAATTTTAAAAGGGACGTATGCTCTACATCTTCAGATCACCATGTTTATATTCTGAATATTGTACTCACCACCATAACATTGGTTTGTCGGTATTACCTCATTTGAATTTACTGACTGATTAAATGTAAAATCCTTTTGGAAGTCGGATTAGTTTGATTAAACTCTTTTGTGCATCGCTTCAGCGTAGCCGCTCCAACCGCTTATCGCTCGCAAGGATTGTCGTAGTCCATATTAGACATGTTCTCTTATTCTCTATTTTCTCCTTTTATTTATCCCTTTCCCATTTTGTACTTAGAGGGGGCTTATGACTTCGCTAGTAAACACCAATTTCCTTCGTTTTGTGTGTGCTGTGGGATCTGTCGTGGGATTTCCCGTGTTTTCGGTCGACTAATCGATTACTAGGGTGTAATGAAGATGAAGGGAGCCTCAACCCCTCTCCCAAGAATGGGCCCCCGGTTGTATGATACCTTTTTGGTTGAATCTCCTAGTCTGGGGAAGATGTGTTGCTTGTCCCGGGTCCGTGGAGCTGACTCCTGCGCACTCACGACTGTGATTGAGTTTTGTTTTGGGAGGTTGGGGGGGAGGGGGTTCCTTTACTAGATTATTTCATTATTTAAATTGTTGGCTGCTCAGGCACCTGAGGGAGGTGGACATTGCTGGTTGTTGCTTTGTTGATCGCTGTTCTTCATTTCCTTTTTAATTTTTAGTCACGTGCTCGCGACTATGTCGGTCCGTAGGTCGTCGGTGGGATGGTAACCATTTTACTTTTCAATTAGTTTTCTGGCAATAATAACGTAACTATTCACCGATTCTAACGAGATATGAAACCCTTATGTTGATTTAGATTCTCTTTCGAATGATATAATTACCAAGGTCCTCCCAAGGTTAGTCCGGGAATTATTGAAAGTTTTGAAGGTTGTAAGGTCATAAATCAGAATAAATGAGAACACGCGACTTAGGTCTGTTGATCTTGTTCAAGGTTAGATTAACCTGACCTAAAAATAAGGAGCTTTTTATCATTTCGCGACTGTGCCCTCGCAGGTGGTCGCCAGAAGGAAGAGTAAAAAAAAAAATTATCCATTATAAATTCAGTGATAGGATCGTGTGCGATGTCGCGTCTGGGATTGTCATCGTAACCCACAATGAGGCCAAGCAACCCCCCCCATCCTCATGACCAGAGTCCAGCAGGAAAGGGTATGTTTTTTTTAAACTCAAGCCACCCTGTAGACCAAAAAGGAAGAGTTGTAGAGTGGTCAGTCATTTCCAAGTGGATAAGACACGACCACACCCCCTGGATGCAATCCTGCAGTGGAACCCACCCCACATGGATGTATCCCACGGGAAGTTAAGTTGCAATAGAACTTCCACTTCCTAGCTGTTGCACGGCCCGCTAACACCGGAGGAAGGGGGTGATATAAAATTCCAACAGCATGCAACAGCCTCCCTTCACTCCAATCTGGTCCCTCAAGACGGCCTCACAGAAGGCGGGGCTTCACTTAATTGTGGTAACGTTAATGGGGCCTAGAGTACAGGCTCTAGGATCAAAGCTTTCTTCCTTAATCTCACAAGCGATCGGAGGGCACAAAGCTGCCATCTGCTCACGGAAAGCTATAAACGACAACGTTATGACCGCGAGTCCTGGAGATGCCATTAATCCTGGAGATGCCATTCATCCTGGAGATGCCATTCATCCTGGAGATGCCATTCATCCTGGAGATGCTATTCTTCCTGGAGAGGCTATTCATCCTGGAGATGTCATTCATCCTGAGGATGCCATTCATCCTGGAGATGCCATTCATCCTGGAAATGCCATTCATCCTGGAGATGTCATTCATCCTAGAGATGCCATTCATCCTGGAGATGCAATTCATCCTCGAGATGCCATTCATCCTGGCGATGAGCCAACTGCTTAGTGTGGATAAGATGGAAATAAGGTGAGCGAAACCGGACTCAATCAGACGTCCATCCGCACGCTTGTTCGTATAAATGGGCCCTGCTGCCATGAACTCCCTGTTGTGGGAGATGGAAAATAAAAGCCGAGAGTAACGTGTGGCTATCAGTGAGATAATGGGCTTACGAACGTTTCTCTCAGAAATGTGGTCGTATAAATGAGCGTTGGACTCCGAATCTACGAACCCTTCTCTTTGGGGACATGTACCTCTTTGTCCGGGATTGATTTGTTTCCCAAAGGAAATTTCTAATGGTAGGGGAAATAATAATTGAAAGGTAGCATTTCATCTTTCTAGATGCCCCAAAGAGGAATTAATTATATGTCAGGAAGAGCTGAAAAGAAGGTACTCCTTTAGTAGTATCTCCTCTTCTACCTGTACTCGAATTTAATATAAAGCATTCATTAGAGTGGATAAATTGTGATATAATGGGAAGAGTTGATGAAAAGTAGTAAGGCAGAGTAGGAACACTGGTGTTAGAGTAAGAGCTCCGATGCGAGGTGGCATCCACCACGTGTTAGGTATGTGCTTGATGTTGAAGAGAGGAACAGTATGAAACGATTGGAACAATATTAATTTGGGTTTGAAAAAGATCGTTGCCTTTTCCAGAAGTGGCCGAAAACGGTTTAAGTTCCCGGATTTCCTCGTTACTTGAAATGAAGTTAAAATTGGATTTTAGTTATAGGGATAAATATTTGATATTTGAATTTGAATAAAGTCTTCATGGTCGCATTCTGAAGGGAGTTCGAAGTTTGATGATAACTGAAGTTACTCAAGACAAGTTTAAAATTTAACGATAAATGAAGTTACCTAAGTAATGTTTGAAGTTTGACGATAAATTAAACTACTTCAATAATGTTTGAAGTTTGACGATAAATGAAGTAACTTAAGTAATGTTTGAAGTTTGACGATAAATGAAGTTACTTAAATAGTGTTTGAAGTTTGACGATAAATGAAGTTACCTAAGTAATGTTTGAAGTTGGACGATAAATGAAGTTACTTAAGTAATGTTTGAATTTTGACGCTAAAGTTTTTTTAAGTAACATTTGTGGTTGAAGTTTGAGAATAAAAGAACTGCGATGATAATGAATGCTTAGTAGCTCTTTTCTCGAACTAAGTTTGATTTGACTTACCATTAACACACATAAAGGTAAAATTACTTAATAGGTTGGAAATTGAAATTTGAAAAGTGAGAAGAAAATATGGGAAGTTTAAAGCTGTTATTTGTTATCCTTATGGCGTCCACTGGTAGAGGGAGTTCTCTAGTCTTCGGTTCTTATTTAAAGGAGATAAATAGACCCTCTCCAAATTGAGGAAAAAGCCCATCTCCCACACACCCAAAGGGAGATGGAGAGTTGTAACTACACTCACACCACAAGCCACCAAATTGGAGGAAGAATCACAGGTTCATGGGGTAATAAGCCTCAATGCAACACTGATGACAAAGTTTGAAAAACAATGTCATAAAACTTGAATATACACGTGTTAAAATAGACAGGCCAATGGGTAGACAGATATTTGTTAGACTAGACAGACAAGCAAGATAGGGTATATGAAAGAAAGGAGGGTAGTGGGCAAAAAATTATCAGTTTTCTAGATAATTCTAAAGGTAGGATAGTGGGTAAAGGGCGGTATAATGGAAAGAGTGGATAAAGGTAAGATAGTGGGAAGAGTCGGTAAAAGACGGTATAATGGAAAGAGTGGATAAAGGTAGGATAGTGGGTAAAGGACGGTATAATGGAAAGAGTGGATAAAGGTAGGATAGTGGGAAGAGTCGGTAAAAGGCGGTATAATGGAAAGAGTGGATAAAGATAGGATAGTAGGTAAAGGGTGGTATAATGGAAAGAGTGGTTAAAGGTAGGATAGTGGGTAAAGGGCGGTATAATGGAAAGAGTGGATAAAGGTAGGGGAATGGGAAGAGTCAGTAAAGGGTGGTATAATGGAAAGAGTGGATAAAGGTAGGATAGTGGGAAGAGTGAATAAAAGGGAGGTATATTTTGAAGACTGGATAAATGGCCGTATCGTGGGGGAAATGTGGTTAAAATGATGGTAGAGTGGATAAAAGGGGCGGTACAGTGGGAAAGTGGGCGGGATACTCTGAAGGGCGCTTAAAGAACGCTATAATGGGAAAAATAGATAAATGGCGGTATAATGGGAAGAGTAGTTAAAATGGTGGTATAGTTGCAGGAGTGGATAAAGTACGATATAATGTAAGAAGGGTATATGAATGGTAGTTTAGTGGGAAGATTAAATGTAATAATGGTATAGTGAAAAGAGTGGATATGATTGCGGTATCGTGGGAAGAGTGGATAAAGAGCGGTATAATGGACATATTGGATGACATGGCAGTATAGAGGGGAAGAATGCGGTATTATGGGAATAGCGGATAAAGTGCAGATTGTGAGAATGGGGGATAAAATTTCGGCCATTTGTGGGGAGAGTGGATAAAAGGGCGGTATAGTTGGAAGAGTGGATAAAAGGGCGGTATAGTGGGAAACGGCATTGAAATGGGGTATATGAGTTTAATTTTGAGAGAGAAAATTATGTAATCCCGCCCCAGCGAGTGAGTATATTCCGAAAATATAAATTTAACCTTTGAGAAAACTAACGAGGGCATTTCCGCCAGAAAGTTTGGAGGGAGAAATCTGTACACAAAGTGGTGAAGTTGAGTCGGAAAGGGCAAGCAATCTTCCAGATTTCAGCTGCAGTATGGTTGCATCTGACGCCCTCTAGCGGGAAGGGGGGAAGGGGTTAAGGCGAGTGATCACTAACACGTCAGTGATTCCGAGAAGACGCGTTTGAGCTCAAATGGATCGCCTTCGGTGTTTTACGGGGCGTTATGCGAATCAGCGGATTTTATTACCCAAGATTGTGGCTCAAACAGGTTTCGAACCCCTCAAATATACGCCCAGACACGAGTTTACGGTCGTGCCATTCTTACCCCGGCAAACGATCCCCTCCGCCCCCTCGATCAAGGTCATCAGCGCGGATTCGGAACATCAACCTGGGAGTAAACAGCTTCGCAAACAAGATTCGGTGCCCATTTGTCCGCCTCCAGCCCCTTGCGGGGTCGTCTATGGAAAGCGCGACCTTTTATGTGTCCATAAAATCAGGAGTGCCAACGCTAACGCCAACTTGACTTTACTGAACATTTTGGATGTCCTCTCTAACCAAGGTGCCATATGCCGAATGACGTCATAAAGTGAGTCCTCAATGTTGCCATAAGCGCCGTATGCAAGCGCGGCGATTCGAGGCCCATCATAAAGACCGTGATGGTTGGTAGTATGACGCCTCGTCTACGGTAAAGCATCGGAGTCTCCCAAATTTTCCTTCTCCCCTTCTTCGAAGCCTGGGGGAGCCGTTAAAGGGAGAGGGAAGAAGAGTCTTTAAAGAAATAAATCGCCTCCGTTTATGACACCGGAATTGAAAGCGTTGAGTCGTTATTAAATTACTCTCTAATGTTAATGACGGCATAAAGTTGGGTTCAGAAACAGCAGCCTTTGCGACGCGCCCGATAACGCAATAGACACTTCCTCGGCCCCAAATAAGCTTATTAAAGCGCTTTTATATGACCTACTGACGGTTTCATCCTGAAGATTTCTTTCTGGCGCCTTCGCTTAATGTCGCCTTATGAATCTCGGAGATTACACGTCCTCCATTAATCTATTTTTTTTTTATAATTACAACGGCCTCCATTGTCCATGGAAACGCCTGATAGCATTGAGGGAGCTGCGTTTAAGTTTGATGTCACTTGTTTATGATCTACTTCCTGACATCGTTGTTGACATCGGCATGTAGCAAATCAAAACGTAGATGAGTGTATTTTAATTGAGTTTCAGCGTTTTATAACTAGATTTATTAAATTGTAAAGTTGTTTTTTGAGAGAGAAGATGTTTGTTTACGTTGTAAGAATAAACAATCTATTTTAGCGTTAACGGAAAAATGTGAAGAAGTAGATTATAATTGTTATGACATGCCGTGTAGCTTGCAACCGGATAAAGCTGTTTTGTTCAATTATTAGATTATTCGGCGTGTGTTCAATTATCTATAGTATATGTCTTTGTTAATTGTCGTTGTGATAATAGACTGACTGATGATATTCCTTTAGACGCGTATTTTTGGTTTTGGGGGCTACCTTTCCCACTTTCTCCTAATAGTGGAAGGTAGTTATGTATTTGGGGGTTCACAACTTCTCAGTGGATTATTTTCCCTCACTCTTATTTTTATTATTACTTGTCTATCCAGCCCTTAAGAGAGTGCCAGGTGTAACATGGTGCAGCTGACATTTGTAGGATTTCGTTCTCTTCTTGTATCCAATGTCTCTTTGATCATTTTTTTAATTTTTTCATACCAACTTTCCGCTGAAGTTTCCCTCGTTGGTTTCAGTTCAAGAAAAACAACTTTACCGCTTTAGTCCTATGTTCATGACCTTTGGTTTGAATAATTCACAAGGAGAGTTGAAGTTTGTACATTTGAGCATTTTGGTTTTTAATACGAACTTGTTCCAGGGAAGTTGAAATGTGTTCACCCGGTCACCAAGTTGGAGCGATGTGTCATTCTTTATTATTATTTATTTTTATCGTTATTTTCTGTATTTTTGTTTTTTTCCCGTTGTCTTTCACGGCCTTTCCTTTGGTGTTGTGATCTACCGTCACTTTTCTGTATCTAAGTGGATGTTGCGGCCGCGCTGCCCTCGTTGATTGTTATACAGTAAAATCTTTTTTAAAAAAAACAACCATTGGAATGAATCAGATTGAGTCGTTGATTTTAGGAAAAATATTTTCAACCCAGCGAGCGATTTTTTGGCACTTGTTGTTAATAAGAGCCACATGCGCTATTTTATACGGCTTTTTTAAGCCAAACGGCTAAATACACTTAAGTGTGTTCTTGGAGCAATATTTGGATGGCGAAGGGGTGTATCATTCCCTATAAAGTCAAGAAAAGTCAATATTTCAACCGGATTTAGCAACGAAAGAATGTTTCAACGTGGTGAAGTACAGATTGTTTACGGTTCGGTTTTTATTGTTATTATTTGCATAATTGAGAACTTAACGTGTTAGAGAGGTTAGATTTGGGTTGGTTAGTTTTATATGATTATAAGATGTTTGCATTTTCTTAATTACGCAGAAAGTTTATGCAAAGGGAAAAAATTTGTTTGCGCCGCCATCTTTAAATGTAATGAAAGGTCCTAAGTTACGGTCGCTCGTTTGAATATAGCGAACCAACGGAGCTTATTTTCAAGCTTAATATTAGTTAATTTTTATGTAATTATATTAGTGTCTGCCTCCCTGTTAGCGCCACATCTACTCCACATAAAAGAGATTAAGTGTTTTTAGCCATTTTGGGCTTGAAATAACCTATAAAATAGCGCGCGCGACTCTTTTTAACAATTACCGATTCATTTAATTAATTCCAACTAGAAATGTTTTAAAACTAAGCTTGTTTTGGAAATGGTGAAATTAGGGGAAGGAAAAATGTGTTAGAAGACCAAAACTCGAGTAAACTAAAAGCGTTAAGGACCGGTGTGGTACGCTAAGACTCCTGCTTAACTTCACTATTCTTCCTCCCTTTCATTTTCTTCTTGTTCTTTTTCTTGCTCTATCGAGGAAAAACGTTCATAATTAAGAACGATTCCCATAGGGTCTCTATGGTACGTCTCCCAACCCCTCGGCGGTCGACGAGACCTTGGTGCTTGTGTGGGTGAGAGTGAAATGAACCAAGTTGTGAAGGTAATTATGAAGGGAATTAGCGGTGGAGTTAGACAAGTTATTGATAGTTCTTAATTCGCATAGGAACCTCCAATGACAGTGGTACTATGGCGAGACGACAGAAAAAAATGGTACAGGGTTCACCACCGATCTGCACACGTTTTGAAGCCTTTTATTTTTTATTTAGGTTGGGTTTTTTTACTGTTTAACGTGGGATCCGAACCACGTTTACAACGCATGACAGCTACCACGAAAGCGACCAGAAACAGGATTCCCATCCGGCTATTCACCACACACGATGGAGCTTAAGTTGGCTGTAATCGGAGTCGGTGTTTACACTCGGCTAATCCGTGGCCCAAGTGTAGATTGCTACACCTGGTACCTGGAAGGGCGACATGCCCTCCTTTCCCCAGTACCCATAGGGGAGGCCTATCTTACTAAAATAACTTGAAATCTGACAGGGTTTGGGGAAGCTGGTGCGTTCCATCTGTGTACCCCTTTTTTTCTGTGAGTTTCCCCATCCTTATTTCTCCTATCAGGGTTTTTGGGCCCGACCATCTACCCCCTGGTACATCCGAAGAGAGACTTTTGAACCTCTGTAAACAACACCCTCTAACGCCCGCAGGTTGCAAGACACCGGGACTCGAAGACTCCTGGACATTGGGATGGGAATAATGGGAAGATTTGTTTTGCCCTTATGCTTCCTCTCTGCGTGTAATGGAGTAAACCACATCCCATGTGTATAATGGACTAAACCACATCACATGGGTAAATGGACTAAACGACATCCCCTGCGTGTAATGAACTAAACCACATCCCCTGTGGGTAATGGACTAAACAACATCCCCTGCGTGTAATGGACAAAACCACATCACATGCGTGTAATAGACTAAACAACATCACATGCGTGTAATGGACTAAACAACATCACATGCGTGTAATGGACTAAATCACATCCCATGCGTGTAATGGATTTAAGCACATCCCCTGCGCGTAATGGACTAAACCACATCCCCTGCGTGTAATGGACTAAACCACATGCCATGCGTGTAATGGAAAAAAACACATCATATGCGTGTAATAAACTAAACCACATCATATGCGTGTAATGGACTAAACCACATCACATGCGTGTAATGGACTAAACAACATCACATGTGTGTAATGGACTAAACAACATCACATGCGTGTAATGGAATAAACCACATCCCCTGCGTCTAATGGACTAACCCACATCCTTTGCGTGTAATGGACTAAACCACATCCCGTGCGTGTAATAGACTAAACCACATTCCACGCGTGTAATGGACTAAACCAAATCCCCTGCGTGTACTGAAATAAACTACATCACATGCGTGTACTGAAATAAACCACATCACATGCGTGTAATGGACTAAACCAAATGCCCTGCGTGTAGTGGACTAAACCACCTCCCCTGCGTGTAATGGACTAAACCACATCCCCTGCGTCTAATGGACTAACCCACATCCCCTGCGTCTAATGGACTAAACCACATCCCGTGCGTGTAATGGACTAAACCACATTCCACGCGTGTAATGGACTAAACCACATCCCCTGCGTGTAATGGACTAAACTACATCCCATGCGTGTAATGGACTAAACCAAATCCCATGTGTGTAATGGACTAAACCACATCCCCTGCGTGTAGTGAACTAAACCACATCCCCTGCGTGTAATTTACTAAACCAAATGCCCTGCGTGTAGTGTACTCAACCCCCCCCCTGCGTGTAATGGACTAAACTACCTCCCTTCGACGATTCTCAGATGCATAAGGCTGTACTGTTGATGGTGGGCGTTTTTTTTACAGCCTTGTTGGTTGCCAGGCCAACTAAAAATCGTGGGTCTCGTCTCTGGGTCTGCCACATCAATCACACGATAGATCTTTAGATCCTAGACGACTATTATCATTTAATAAGGGATGAACCCTGTCGTACCTGCCTCTTTGGGTGTGCGTTTGGAAGCTACAGCCTTTGGGCAGCTACCGTTCACTGGGCAATTCCGGTCGGTGGGCGTCCCTGAACGAGCGCTAGCATAATTCATTAACTCGTCGAGAGTTGGATCACCTGAAAGGTCTGGAAATCCGAGGCTGGGCGCGAGATAGAGCCCGAAATCCCTCCTTTTTTTAAAATTTATGGTCGTTTTTTCTTCCCCTTCCAAATTGTACAAAATACAAAAAATGTAATGCGCAACGGCGCAACACCCTCCTCTGTCTGGTAGAAGGGGTCACCTCTCATCCCTCCCCATTGGCAAAGGGCTTTCCTTTGTATCACTTCTGGAGCCACTCCCCTACAGCTCCATCACCACAGAAGAGGTGCCATCCCCCCTGTACTTTCTCAGGGGTTCCTCCAAACGCTTTCTAGTATAGATGGATGTTTCCCTCTCCTATCTCAATGGGTAAAGGAGATTTCTCCTTACCCCTTTGCTCCGATTCAACCCCGGGTAACACTCTTATTTGACAAGCGGTGCCCTCCTTCCCTTCTCTTTCGCTTTGGCCAGCTAAGACTACTATTAGCTCACGGAATCCATGGGCAAACCCTGTTAGAAAGGCAAGGGGTAGCTGAGTTTACTGGATCACACCCCCCTACCTATTTTTTCACCGCATCTAGTGACTTTCTTAAAGGCCGGCATATGGCCCCTCCCCCCGTCAATTTTTTTCTGATCGAGGTCGGCCAGCCGACATCCATCAGGAATACCTCGGTCAGTATTCTCACTGAACTGATACAATCTCCACCGTTTGGGCCATACCAACAGGCCATGCCGCCCTGCATAGTCAGGTCAGCTTGAAATTTGTGAAGCTGCACACTGCTTCCTCGCAGCAATGTGACTTGTATCTGCTCGAGTAAAGGGTCTTTGCCATCCTGACTTCGGACCGAATCTCCTTTCGAGAGTTGAAGGAATTAGCCAAGAATCCTCTAGTAATCTCTCGAAGGAAACAGTCCCTTTAGCATTTTCTACGGCCAAGAAGCCCTGTAGTTCTATCACCAGGATCGCTACGGCAATTCCCATGAGGGGCTTTATGTGAAGGTGGGCCCAAGCATCGCCTTCTAGCTTGGCTTGGAGGAAATTTTCCTTCAGTGGAATTGCCATAGACTCTGGACTAACTCGGAGGAGCAGCGGAGGCTTGTCGCTTCGCTTTCCCTTTTAACTATTTGTCTTAAGGAGAACATGTTGGCGCGTGACCCCTGCCAAGGATCTGGACTAAGGGTACCCCCTCCGACTCCTGATGAATAGCTACTGTGAATGATTTTCGCAAGCCGGGGAGACACTACCTCGGCTGGTTTCCTTTAAATTTCTCAAACTTCCAGCCTGTGTAAGTTGAGGAAGATATTGGTTAATGTTAGATTAACTATTTCCTTGGGAGCAGGGGTTAACTATCTCCTCCACTATACGGCTTTTGCAAATTATATATACTCCACGTCGGATGCTTTGCTTCGACTTGAAAGTGGTATCTGCGAAGCCTCCCTTCGTAGACAGCACTTCGCTGCGATGTCCTTTGAACTAGAAAAAGACAACGCTAGTGCATGGACCGTATATTGGAGACGCTTCACAGTATGGAAACAAGGCGATGCCTTCAAATTTTCGTGACTGAGTTTCTGTGTTATCGTCGATTCCTTTTAATGATGATGGGAGCTCTATTTCCTTCACAAATCGACGTTCTTCACACAAAAATAAATCTAAGTGGTGGAGTAATGAGATAGCTAACTGTTTACGTGATAATATGAACGCCCATAATAGATTAAAATTCTATGACGATGAGGCAGAACGTGTCAAGTATACAGACTTACGACGAAAATCCAAAAGGTTAGTCAAACAGAGGAAAAGGTCCTTGGAGTCACACGTGGCGAAGTTAAACCAACCCGAAATAGTTTTATAGTTACATAAGACAAAAGAGAAACAACTTCATCTATAGGATCGCTAACTGACGAGAACGGAGACTTTACCATGAACGAAGAGCAAATGTGCTGTATCTTAAATACATTCTTTACATCAGTTTTTACTAAGGAAGATCTTATCGATATCCCAACACCAGCATCTGTACATATAAGTAACATCGAGGCGTTAAGTAATATCAGCGTTACAGAAAGAGACGTATTGAGATGGATTGAAAAACTTAAGATAAATAAATCACCAGGCCCGGATATGATCTCCCCTCGGGTATTAAAGGAAGCCCAAAGTGAACTAGCCACACCGCTGTCGTTATTGTTTACTTATCCATTACAGAACGGAACAAAACCCGATGAGTGGAAGCTCGCTAACGTAACGCCAATATTTAAAAAGGCAGTAAATCTCTACCTAGTAATTATCGCCCAATTAGTTTAACCTTGGTCCTTTGCAAAATATTTAAAACACTTATACGCGACAAACTCGTTAACCACTTGGAAGAAAAGAAGCTACTTAGAGACGCCCAACACGGCTTTCGTAATAAACGCTCTTGCCTAACGAATCTATTAGACTTTTTAATGACATTTTTAATAAATACGACGAGAGTAAAGTAGTTGACATAATTTGCCTTGACTTTCAAAAGGCCTTTGATAAAGTTCCTCACAAACGTTTACTAACTAAATTATAAAAGCGCAAGGAGTTCAAGGTGCCATAGGGAGGTGGATAGAAAACTAGCTGAGTAACCGTAGGCAATGCGTAGTTATAAATCTGTTCTTGGCCCAGTTTCATTTCTAGTATACATTAACGACCTAGACGAAGGCCTTTCAAGCATAATATCGAAGTTTGCTGACGACACCAAAATTGCGAATTCAGTACTCACTAACGCACAGATTAATGAAATACAAAGCAATCTAGACAAATTGTCGAACTGGGAGCAAACGTGGATAAATGCAAAGTGCTCCATATTGGATATCGTAACGGCAAGGCAAATTACTCACTAAATGGTACTCGACTCTTAAGCGTAGAAAGAGAGGTAGACCTGAGAGTAACAATATCGAGTGACCTAAAATCCAGTCAGCAATGTTCAGTAGTCCTTAAGAAAGCAAATGAAATAATAGGATTCATTGGTAGAGCGTTAGAGTATAAGTCCAAAAAATACAATCCTTACCCTGTTTAAAGAACAAACCATACGAAGACCGACTTAGAGAACTAAATATATTTCCGTTAATTTAGCGTAGATTAAGAGGGGACTTAATTCAGGTTTTTAAAATTATCACAGGCATAGACAATATGGATTGCAATAAATATTTCACTATCGACCAGTCAAATTACACTAGAGGAAACGGTTGTAAAATTATAGGTAAACATTTTAACTCGCACGAATCTAAGAATTTATTTTTAACCGAATCGTCAACTTATGGAATGGACTTCCTCGTAAAGTAATAGACTGCAACACCGTAGATACATTCAAACGTCGTATAGATAAACACTTTGAATCTAATCCCAGGATAATAGCGTTTTCTAGTGAATAACTAACTCTCTAGCCTTTAGGTTCAGGTTCACCAAATTTATCTTACTTTCCATCTCCACTATCTATCTTCGCCATAATCTTTATACAAGATCACCTAGTATGGACCAGAAGGTCCGTTATGACCTGTTTATCTATGTAACTCTTTATATAACAAGGGTAGGAAGAAGGCATCTCACAGGGAAGTGTCCTCAGTGTCACTTTCTTTGCCTTGAGCAGCAACTGTATCACGTCGGTTCTGATGAAATAGGTTCTTGCAACGCTTTTAGTCGAATTTTTTTGTCTCTTTTAGTGTAGCCTATTTAACTACCCCATTTTTGCTATGCTGAAGCTAAAATTGCAAGATTATGTCGCCAATCAACAGCTTCACTGAGGCCCGGACTTCTTCTTAAATGGGATATGCCTCGATGTTGTTGAGTGGCACCGCTTCCTTAAGCTTGTTTTTGCCCGACACCTCACCTGAAAGGCTCATATTCGCAGCCTTAGGGTCTCATGTACCCTTGTCATTGGCATTCTTCATCCCGGGATGTTTATTACCGAGGGTGCTTAAAAAGGTACTTCTTTACTTTTTTACAGCTCCTTTCTTCGTTCCAAGCTAGAATACCGATGTGACTTCTACGCGGCATTGCGTGAGTTGGATTTGATTCACCACACTGCTCTCTTTTGTCGAACGATGTCTTCCTTTATTATTTTGTAGACAGCTTGTTCACCTGCTTCTCGCTTCACGACGTAGTGTATTATGCACTTGTAGACGCGACTATAGCATCCACCTCAGTTGCGAATGGTTCTCATTTCCTCAGCGGCCGATCTCGACGGTGTCTATGCCAGTGTGAGTGGCCAATCATATTCTCAGCCTTTTCTGTTTGGAGTAAATCAACTCCTTTGAAAGCTCAATCCAGCTCTCGGGCTGAGGGCGCCTATGGTTCTGCTGTGGAGACCACCCTGGAAGATACACCCTCAGAACGTATGTCTTCACGCCTTTGCTCCTAAAGCTTATCCAGCTCCGAGAGTATTGCGTACGAACTTCTTTGAGCGCACGCTATGTCACGCTGGACCCTTGCTAATATATAGAGAGTGCCCCAAATCAGAAGAGGCGTCGACCTTCAAGCCTTCTCCACCAACACCCTCATTCCACCCTGTTTGAAGCCAGCGGGGCTCTTCCGATCGGTGCATCCGTCTTCACGACCGAGCTGGATGCCATACACCGCTTGGTACGGAGATTACGTGTTTTCCAGTTCCAACATCCTATTGCGATTCATAGTAGCTCACGGAGTGCATTGAGTGCCCTCGAGGGAGTGGTACCTCTGTACCCCGTGGTTCGTAGTATTCATGACACCACGGTTGGCGCGAGCCGGGAGGATGTTGGGATTGTCTTCTACTGGGTTTCAAGATATGAAAGGATCGAAATAAATGAGGGCGCCAAACATTCTGCGCACAGATTGGGCGACCAAACCTTCGTTTTGCTTAGCCTATATCTGGCAAATTGTGGAAGTCAGGTCAGCCCTTCGGGTTGCATGGCAAGGAAGATGGGAGGCGGACGACGGGAATGTAAAGTTGCGTTTCATTCCACTGTGACTTTTCCCCTGGGACCCACCCGAATACCTCAAATGCTTCTTGTCTTTTTTTTCACTTCCGAATCAGGCACACTAGCAGGTTCTAGCGCCTTTTGATGGCGTGCTTCCCTGAACCTTATTGTCACGGGTGCTTCGTCTCCCAGACTGTTTGGGACATTTTTGTTGTATGTACCAGTCTGAGGTATTTTAGCTCACGCTATCTAGCCCTGGGTGGCCCCGCTTATTCCTTGTACTCGGGACAATTCGTGCACATCGGATGGTGGATAGTAGAGTTTACGAAGGATGCAGACCTGCTCCATGGTATTTAGCGTTTGTCTGTCTGGTGCGCGTTCGTTCCTCTGAGTGAGGCAGGCCTCCCTTTGATGCCTGAACGTGCTTTTTTCTTTTCCATTTTCATGTTTTTGTTTTTTTATGTATTTGAATATTTCAAATTAACGTAAAGATAGGCTATTCTGCTTTTCCATCGGAGACTTCTCTTTAAGTTAAAAAACTAGACTTATTGAAACACAGTAGACCAACATCAGGAGGTAACATGACACTTTAAATCATCAGGGATTGCGGAAACTTTGCACTGTACTTCAAACATCTTGGATTCTGTGCTCATCCACCCTTCGTCTAGACACTAGGACCTTGATTTCCAAATGTCATGCTAAATTTACTCTCATCTGAAAGAGGACTTTGGGCGACTGAGTATCTGTCCGATTCTCTTTCTCATTAGCCCAGGTAAGACGCGTTTAACGTTGTCTCTGGTTCAGGAGTAGCTTGCTCTCGATGCGCTGACACAAGCCGCACTCCACTCCTTGAGAACCTCTCCCAAGTTCTTGAATCGACTTTTCTTGACAATCCTCTTAAGGTTGCGGTCATACCTGTTGCTCGTGCACATTTTCCTACCACACTGTACCCTTCCAGTGAACTTTCCAGTAATTTTATTCGATACTGCACCCTGTAAACAGCCAACCTTTTTTTAGCAATGACCATCTGTGGCTAACCCTCATTGTGGAGGTTGTCGAATATCGTCTTCTGGACAAATGTCAAATCAGCTATTTTCCCCATGATTGAGGTGACCTGTACTGAAATAGAGAAAAGTGCACTTTATTTATACTGTTTGAATAGTAAATTAATAAATCTTGAAATAAGATATTGTAATACGCGTAATTTGAGATAGTGGATTTCTGATTTTCATCTTATTAAAACAGAAAAAACATGCAATGTTTCACTTTACGTGTAATGAATATATAATATGTAAAAGTTTATTTTTTTAATTAAATTACGAAAATAATTGAGCTTTTTCACGATATTCTAATTTTTTGAGCTTCACTGGTAGTCTTGCCTTAGTTCTACCCCCCACTAAGCATCATGTAATAACTGCTAGATTACATGTAGTCTTGTCTAAGCTCTCGCGTGTGCGTGTTCGAGATCGTCACCGATCGGAGTGTCACAGAGGTCACCCAATTAGCCAGACCTTTACTGTCACTGGTGCCTGGCACTTCCCTAATGACTTGTCGCTAATTGGTGATGAGATCAGGTCGAGGGGCGAAGAAGTTTTAAGTTCTTTGGGTAGTGAAGTTCTTGGTTCGAGACTCACTTCGAAACCAGCCTTCTCAGACTAGTGTGGAGGAGAGATAAGCATTCTTATTCTTATTCTTCTTTTTTCCTTTTTCTTTTCCTTTTCCCTTTTCCTTTTCTTTTACTTTTATTTCTTTTTCCTTTTTATTTTATTTTACCTTTCGATTTGGCTTTTTCCTTATTTTATTTGTATTTTTCCCTTTATCTTTCTTTCCTTCCTGCACACAATATATCTACGGAATCCGTCGTTGCGATTTACAGTCCATACTCCCCTTACGTGTAAGGCGTAATCTCCCTTGAAGAGATCGAAACGATCCCTGGTTGGTGGCCAATCACATTAGTAACGTCCTTCCTAGCGCTGGTGTCTGTAATTGTCATTTTGCTCCTTATGTTGTGCTCATTATCGATCGAGTGCCCCCACCCCCACCCCCTCAAAATTGAAAGGGATGGGTGTGTAAACAAATAAATAAACAAGCTCTGGTAAATTATTAACTATGGGGTAAACAAACTTGTGGATTCGTATCAAAATTAATTGAAAAATGCCTATATTATTTGTTCTACCCTTCTATATATTTTGATCACAATTCCATTGTAAACTCTCGAGTTATTTGGCTAACAAACAAACGTATGTTGTTATCACTCTTTTCATTATGTTGAATTCAAGTGTGGATTAAGGGATATTCCATTATTCGCCATGTTGAATGTCCTTTTATGTTTATTTGGTTAATCCTTCGTTAATTGCTTCTAAAAGTTCAATAATAATAATATTTGAAGTTCGGCGGAGTAATTTGTAACATCCCTAATCTATTTCTGACCGTTACAAATTTAAATCTTTTGCATTTGATGGCTAGCGCTTTGTGTTGATTTTCTCTGATCAAGTTAGCTAATCACTTAAGTCCTTCGGGTGAGCTTTGTTTGACTCCTATTTTAACCATTTTAAACACAAACAGAGGAAAGTTTCAGCACCTAAACCATTTAATTGGTTGATTTGATGGGGTGAGGTTATTATTTGACCAAGGTACTGTATTTAAGCGTAATTCTCGCCATTGAGCCAGGTTTGTTTTGTTTTAGCGCCCATCCGGCGACTGCCTACTAGAGCACAAGTCGCCGTAATTAGCTTATAGCCTAATGCTAGGCTAGATAAAAAAAAACTAAAAACGAACCAACAAAACCAAAGGTAAATAAAACAAGAAGTAAAAAGGCAAGAAGAAAGAAGCACGCCACCCCTCGGTGCAGGAGAATGCGACCAACACTAAAGAGAGTCAAAATGACTGTGGATATTTCGTCGATTACCGATAACTGATTTTAATTATTTATTTTAAAGAGTTGTATGGTAGAAAAAAAAAGGTTCAACTAATGATGGCATCTCCTCATTTTCCCCCGATTTTACAAAACGTTTGTTAAATAGTGTAGTTAGGGAGAGTGAAAAGATATGGAAGGTTCTAAGAGTCGTCAAAAGATAGGAATAATGGAACTTTGAGGACACGCGATTCTCCTCGACTTGCCTACCAGGTTCTGGATAAAGTACTTGTTTGTAAGGTACTTGCTTGATCTACCTGTTTGTAAATAGAGTTTAAAGTCGTAATTTTGAGTGTTTGTGCTTTTTTTGTACGAATTCATCCATGGCAACAAACTGCCCCTGACCGCATTCGCCTGATAAGTCCGACTACAAGAGAAAGAGGGCGTTAAGTCAATAAAAGCCCGGTTTCTAATCCATCTTCCGGGCAAGTGTCGTAATGGACTTCAGATTCCCTCTCTTCCCCTCGTACCGGCGCCAAATCCCTAAATACTCGTCAGGTTTAGGATTTTCCGCCAGGTTCTCCTGGAGCTTTTTGTCATATACACCCGGGTCAGGAATTACAGGTCACTCGCCCTAGATCCCACGTTCCCAATCGTCCAGGTTCCAGAAGCGGAGTTCCTGGCAATGCGATCATGGAACACCCAAATAACCGGAATCTTCCTCTGTCTGCTACCTCGCATTCAGCCTCTGGGCCTACTAAACAGGATGACGACGCGGTGCCCTTGATACTCTCCCACGACGGGCACCTGTGAGACCCGCCTCAAACCCTGGGAACGGACACGCCAATTCCGAGGTTTGTCGCGATGCCCTTTCAAGGCGTTCTTAGCGCGGTTCGCCCACATAATGAGGTCGTCATGGAGATCATCGGCTCACTGTTTTCGACACGAGAAGCGAATATGGGAAAACATGTAGATGTGTTTCTATAGCAGCCTTCTGCCATTAATTGACGATCAGATAGTTAACTTGATCGTTGGGACCCGGGGGTTTGTTTTTATGCCTTCGTGGTGATGAATTTGTGATGTCTTCATCTTCCGTAGGATATCTTCCTGCGGAGATTCCAGTGCGTGGTCGTATGAAGTCTTTGTGTTCGTGAGATTTGCGAAATACTTCCAGCTTAATGGATTTGACAGGTTTGTTTGGGTCTTCTTTCAATCCATCTTTTATTTTCAATTGTTTGTTCTCTTTCTATTTTCTTAGTATTTCACGTCTCTGCTTTGAACGTAGGATTTACGACTCAATAGAATGATTTATTTAATTTTAAATAAACGAAAGATTTTTTTTCCCACGCGAATTCGTCCGGGAGATGACTCTCGTCACTGCCTGTTATGATGAAAATAATAATAATAAAAACATCGTTGCATCCGCCCTTCACGGCATCGAACCTTTACAGATCGCCTAACTGCCATCATCTTCACTTACATCATTCTTTTTCTTCGTTACAGTATTTTGATTGTGCCTTCGTTTATCTTTTTATTTTCGTTTGGAAAATCCTTATTCAGGTTTAATTAATACTTTGATTTTATTGAAATTTTGGCATTGATTTTACTAATCAAAAAAAGGCCCCAAACTAACTGGAGTTTCGTGAGAAAGTTGGTTAAAAGAGGGGCGCAGACGAAATTGGTCAGGTTAGGAGAAGTGAAAACGCTGTATGTATCCATTGAGAAATAAAAAGGATCTGAAATGGGTGAAGATCGGTGGGCAAAAGCCTACTAACTTTGTTTACTTGTTTCCCTACAGGCGGACATAATGGGGAGGGGGGGTACTTGTAAATCTTGCCTCCCCACACCCCACCCGTCCCATAGGAAAGGGCGGTCTTCTATGAACTTCATCTTTGGGTGCTGCTATAATATGTATCCTACCTAAATTTGTATCCTACCTTTGCCGGTAAGCGCTATAGCATGTTGTATCCTACGAGTACCTTAACATAGGGAATTTCTTAATAACAGGGAATTTCTTAATAGCTGGGAATTTATTAATAACCGGGAATTTATTAATAACCGGGAATTTATTAATAACCGGGAATTTCTTAATAACCTGGAATTTCTTAATAACCGGGAATTTCTTAATAACCGGGAATTTCTTAATAACCGGGAATTTCTTAATAACCGGGAATTTCTTAATAACCGGGAATTTCTTAACCGGGAATTTTCTTAATAACCGGGAATTTTCTTAATAACCGGGAATTTCCTTAATAACCGAGAATTTCCTTGATAACCGGGAATTTTCTTGATAACCGGGAATTTTCTTGATAACCGGGAATTTTCTTGATAACCGGGAATTTTCTTGATAACCGGGAATTTTCTTGATAGCCGGGAATTTTCTTGATAACAGAGAATTTTTTTAAGAATGTTTAGCGAAATTATTTAATCTTCGTCTGTACATAGTTTGAGAATATTATTTATTTTTAAGCGAAACCCTTCGATATGTTGCTCCTGAATTTTATACTAAAGTTGTTAGTGACGAAAGTACTGCTGGAAAGCTCTTACTGGATAAAGGTATTTTAGCTGAAAAAGTTGAGTGCAACGAATGCAGCGGACCACTTAATTTCACAACTAAGAAAGTACGCGGAAAAGACTCTCGAGTATGGAGGTGTAAAATAAAGTGTTGTCAAGCTATTATGTTTACAAGGAGTGGTACCAACTTTTTCCAACTTTTTCCATTATATGGATTTAAATGGAAAGCTTAATTGCAACTTGAGCCTGTGTTCGATTCTAAACATTTTGTTCCTGTGGTCTAGTGAAATGCCGTTGCTAACAGTAGCGAAACATACCGGTATTTATATGAACACTGTGGTAGACTGATTTAATTTCTGTCGTGAAGTTTGTTCATTTATTGTATATGTGAATTGTCGAGGTCAGATGATTGGTACAGAAAACGATCCATTTCTGCCAGGACACCTGGATGAAATCTGTTGGCCGGTATTGAAAGGCAAAAATTCAGACCTTTTTCATTCATATTTTATAAGATATCAAAGAACAGTTTGTAACACTAAGATTTTTAACCTTTTAATGTTTTAACCATTTTATTAAACTAGATTATTTTTTTTTCACTTTTTAATTTACCTCCTTTTCAAATGCAAATGTAGGCAAGATTTAAATATGACGGTAGGCTACATGCTATAGCAGAGTTCGGCATGTAAGATACATACTATAGCAGCATCTTTGTCCTCATGCTACTTTTAACACCAAATCCTTATAAGTGGAATGTCTCGCAATGGTTTATGAATTATGGGGTGGTGGGGTGGCCATGGATTTATTTTCGAAATTTTATGAATCTTAATTTTCGGATTTGTTGGAAAACTCGGTTCATTTTATTTATCGCACCTTTATTCATTTTCCCTTTGTTCCCGCTGGGAGTCGGTGGGGATGGGGGCGTTTTGTTTTACGTGACTATACTTCGTGGAATGTTGCAATCCAAGTCGGCCTCGATCATGAGTGGTGATGCACGTTCTTTTCACTCTCGTCTTTTTCAGTCTACCTCCACTCGCTGAGTCAATCTGGTCGACTGAATAAAATGGGCTTTAATTGGATTATAGTTATTGTGCGGTCATCGTTTTGTATGGATAATGAAGCAATGAAATAGCGCGCTCTTTAATGCACGCCGTACGCTTAATGACTTCTTGGTGACTTAAGAGAAAATTGAAGTCATTCACAGACCATCTTTTGAAGATTCTCTGCTCACCCGACCGCATTAATCGCCTTCTCTCGTTTGGTCACTTCGTCTCAGTAAAATATGGCGTGGGTGTTTTCTTGGGGTTAAAAGTCATCGTCAACTTGCACAGTATGGTGGGTAAACAAGAGCGAAAACCCGAGCGACAACCTTGGCCAAGAGGTGTGGGCTCTCTATCACGGAGCGACAAGTTGTGGTTTTAAGTGAGAGAATGTTCGGGAAAGCTCATCCTGTCATTTAGGCGACTAAAGCGAATTCGACTGAAGGGAATCTTTAGGATGTGAAAAGGATATTTATTGCGTCCTACTTCTTTTGCTGTAAGAAAGGCAAATATATGCATCGTAGGGTTGAACTTTTTTGGACAAGAAATAAAAGTGGTGTGATCAACTTTCACAGAGGAGAAAAAAATTTAGGTAAAAAATCTGGCTTAGATTAATATAAGTAAACCTTTCAAGTGGCTGCAGTATAGCTATGTCTGATTTTAGGGGCACTTTTCTTTTGTTTAACATTATACCCATGGCCTTAATGTGTTTCCCACAATTTTACTTGACCTGGGAAACAGTGGGTGACTTGTGTCGTCAAAACCCAGGGTGAAGGGGGCAGACAGAGAATAGGAGGGGGAGGAAATGGAGTCCCTCCCCGCTGGGGAGGCCATAACTCATTTCGCCTCGAGGAAAAAACGAAGAAGCGTGTGAATTACGCCCTCGAATATCGCATATGAGAACCCCGTTCTTCTCTTTTCCTCTTTTTCTTCTTCCTTTGCTACCTTTTTATTAGTCTCTCTGTGTGAATGGGAGGAAGAGTGAATTGGTTGGAGCTTTGGGGGGTAGGGGTGATTAGGGACTCGAAGAGATGGAAGGTTCCTGTCATGGTTGAGTGGTTAATTGATTCAGTTGATCTGAAAGTACGATTGACTTGGCTCAAATCGAACATCGTTTTCGCCATCTGAAAACTGGTTCTCTTCGACGCTGGTTAAGAGGCCCTAGGGGCGGGGCGGTGAACGAGTGGAAAAATATTTGAGGAAAAATGGAAAAACGAGGAGTAATAACAAGGGATTTAAGCTAAGAACATCGAGGGAGGGCTCAACGAACCTAATTTGTAAAGGTCAACAAAAGGCTGCTTTGGTACGAGTTCTAGCGGCGATTTGCACCGTCTGGTACATTGCTCAGTGAGAGCCTACTATTTAACAAATCAAACCACAGACCGTTGCAACATACACGAACAGTAGTAATATGAACTCGACTCACATAGGGTATCTAGCTAACAACTAATCATCCTCAATTTGGCTTAGCTTTGTTCGTTGTACGATACGGCTTGTTCGTATTCCGAACAACATTGACTTCGAACGCATCTGTGAACAAATAACACGAACAAAGAGACTAACTAAAATAAGAACTTAAAACCCCATTCTCAGAGGTCAAAGAGAATAAGATGTGTGGGAGATGTATAGGGAAAAAGATGTATAATCCCCCTGCCTTCATTTGGGTAGGAGGGTAAACTGCATGTATTGGGGCCGGGAAGTACAGAATCACCCAAATGTCACCTGCAGCATAGTTGCTAATCAGTTGGGACAGGCAAAAGTGAGCAGTGAACAACCCGCATCAAGGCGTTTACCGATAACAGAGGAGGTTAAAAATGGAAGAAGGAAACGAGGTGTAGGAAAAGGATGGCCATCATTAAATTCGATTTGTTCTGTCGTTTATTTTGTAGGAAAACGAAATGTGTGTAATCCAACGAGAAGAAATTCACTCAACGGGGAAAGCAGGCAGGGAGATGATGCTGGCAGAGGCAAAAAATATTATTATTTAAAATGAGTGAAAACCAACGTGAGAATGTTATATGACCAAAGTATTTTGAAGTTGGTATGTTGGTGAAGTTAAGTGAAGGGAAAATTTATGGAATTACATAGATCGAGGCTCCTGAAAAGGAGAATTTGGGGGTGCTCAGGGCCGCAGAGCGCACGACTTATTAGAATTATCTATCGAATCGGTAGATCTTTTTTCTCCGTCCCTTCTTCGCTCACCGACCTTTGTGTCTGTCGATTTCTTGTGGTCGAACTCTTCCCATCTGCCCAACCTCGCTTAACATTGGTTCATAACTTTATTTATTCCAATTAAGAGACCACACGGTATTTTTCTCTCCCAAGAGTCTCCTAAGAAAGCTGTTGTCCATTGGGTTTCGAGGTGTAACCCTCGAGAAGTATGCTGGGCATTTTCAAATAAACACGAGTTTGAATCCTCGATAAGACATCCAGTAAAGAGCTACCGTGCTTTCTTTTTCTCTTAACTTCCCTCCTAGTCCAAGTCAAATGTTTCAATTCAAAAACATTTCTAACCCTCCGTAAAACTATTCTCTTCAATTCATTCCCCAGGTTTTCCTTCAAAATTCTACCTCTCCTCTCCAACTTTGAAAAACTTTCATTCGACAACATAAATATTTTTTATCTTTGTATGTGTTTTAAAGGTAAGTCAAGCAACTCGTATCAACCGGAGAGGTAAGCATATACTTCATTCTTATCGTAGTTCATTTATTGTCATCTTGAAACTCAAGCATTTCCTTAGTAACTACTTTTATTGCCAAACTTCAAACCGTTTCTTAAGTAACTTCATTTATTGTCACGCTTCAAACACACAAATTTCTTAGGTAACTACATTTATTGTTAAACCTCAAAAGTTTCTTAAGTAACTTTATTTATCGTCCAACTTCAAATCCACAGACTGCAATCGCGCAGATTTTATTCAAACTTAAATCTCAAATATTTAAACTTTTAACTAAAATCCGATTTTAACTTCAGCTAACAATGATATCCGTGAACTAAATCTGTTTTCGGCCACCTCTGGCAAAAGTAGCAATATTTTTCAAACGGAAATGAATTTATTTCCGATCGTTGGATACTTTTCCCTCGTCCGTCATCAACACTGATCTAATAGGTTGGTTAGTTACTCTCTCAATATCGGGGGTATCTAACTAACAAAATTCGAAAGATTGTTCTATTTACGATCGGAAAATTGAGTTCTCTTTAGGGAAGTTCTTTCGTTGTTGTTTTTTTCTCGCAATTCTCTTCAACTTTTGAGGTTTTTTAAAACATTTGTTCCATAATTGCTTCCTCATTTCCTATCTAAATTCATTTTTCAAGCTAAATGGCGTACGAGAATTCCGTTTCCCTCCTTGCTGAATTAGAGCATTGAATAGAGTTAAGAGTCGTGGGTTAATTAAAAGAATGATTATCCTAATCCTTAATAAAAGATGTATCCCTCTCCTTGCTTCTGTGGACGAAATAAACGAACAAATTATTCAAACGCCTTTCGCTCAATAAGAAGAATTATCTTCTCAAATTGACTACAAATTAGAAGTCAAATTAATCTTTGCTTCGATGAACGGGGAAAATCAGTTTTCCGAACTACCAATTCCATCGGTGCCTGGAAAACGGGTCTCAAGAACCTTAGTTGGAATATGCCTTTCAAATAATCTACCAAAAAAATGTCAAGCTCTTATTCTTTCCAACCTGCTTTAAAGCCCCCTTCAACGTTAAACCTTTCAAAAGAGCTTCCATTCAAATTGTCAAAACAAGCATTTCACATTACATGGAAGTAGCTTTAATTTTAAAATTGAAATTCTAATACCCCTTCATACGAAGATCCTAAACTCCCACATTCAAACTACAAATTGTTAGAAAGAAGGAAGTCACTCTATGGCGGTCTTTTGTCTCGCAGAGCGCTTTCCTTTATCTCGCCAGTGCAAGTTTTGCAAAACTAACGCGCATATTTCAGCCTCTGCCAATCAGCAGTTAAAAATATTCGAATTTCAAGATCAAATAATAGGAAAATGATTTCGTTGGGGTCTTTGACTGAATCTCTTGTAGGTTTTGATGCTACATCTAAGCTCGATTCGGACTTTATGCTTCATTTTGACTGAAGACCTTAAATTGGCGGTAAGTTCGGACCTGTAAGAGTTCATATCGAATTCTAATCAGATATTCTATTTCCGAACCAGTCACTGTTTCATTGGATGCGAACTTGGGAAAGCTACCCTCACACACTTGCACAAGCAAACCTTTCATCGACACACAAAACAAATACACGGCGGGGGTAGTGGATGCCATTCTTTTCTTTGGGCCTCTGCAACTATTGGCTAAATTTTTAGTAAATCAAACCTAGGGATCACTACTTGCACTGATCATTGATGGGGTCGTTTTTGCAGATAGGGCATTCTACTATCCGTTCGATTTGAAAGATCGAATTAGGGTAATCGACTCTCAGCCTGGGGCTGATTCTATTCAGCACCCAAATCTAAAAAGCACGACGTGTTGGGCAGGTTAATTCCTAGCGACCCTCTTGGGTTTTATTCTGTATAGAAGCAATAGCCAATTTAGTAATACCCTGAAGAAAGGGAAATCTGTGGCCCTTTCTCGCTCATTGGGTGCTCCGCTTCAGGGAGCAGCTGTTATCCCCAAGTAGATAGGAACTATCAATGAACGGGCTAACTGGTCTTCTAAGGAGCTGGAAGGCTACTCAGGGCTGGCAGGAACAAGGACTCTAAGCAGCGCTTTTGGGGGCGGGGGGCGTCCCTTCTGAAAGGGGGAGAGAGTCGTCTGGGGGTGGAAATGGTCGTAGTTCATTTATTTTAAAACTTCAATCTCAAACGTTTCTTGAGTAAGTTACCTTTATTGTCAAACTTCAAACGTTTCTAAATTAACCCTATTTACCATCAAACTTGAAGCTCTAGTACGACTGCAATTCTATAGACTTTAAACTCAAATATCTAAATCTTTAACGGAAATCATATTTTAATTTCATTTCAACTAACGAAATAATCCAGGAACTAAAACCATTTTCGGTCACCTCTGGAATAGGTAACCACCCTTTTCAAAGCAAAGTTAATATTATTAAGAGCGTTTAATACTTTTCCATTGTCCATCATTAACACTAAACTAATACGTTGGTTACAGTCCTCACATTGGTGCTATCTAACTAACAAACTCTCCTAAATTTGCCCAACCTTCGCAATAAAAGCAGATTCTCCCGAAACGTTCAAATATACGAACTCTTGGAAGTCTGTTGTTGGTTATGACCGTTTTGTTCCCATTTTCTGAAAGGGTCAGGAGTTCTTTTTTTGGTAGGTTAATGGGGTTAAGAGGGAAGATGTCAGAACCCATTCTCTATTCTTTCAACTTTGGTTACCGGAGGGATATTAATTCTCCTTATATCGAGGGAAAACCTCTTGTTCTTTTTACCATCTAAATAAATCCATATTATTATTTCGCTCTCATATCCATACCCAACCATTGCTTCATGCCCACCATCATTATCACAGTCTCCTTTACCCCTACCCCCAGGAATCGCATCTGACCACACTGTATCCACTCCATCCCACACTTCTCATTCTTATTCCTGCTCCTCTCACATAACGCAAGCATCGTCTCCCCCTCCCTTGTTCTAAAACATTTTTAATAGCTTTTCCTCACCACATTTACCTCCTTCACATGCAACGCAACTACTCGATTCAGAGATTGGCGTGGATTAACCTAATTATCTGGGATGGATCTCTGAAAACCCTACTCATTCTGGATTGATGGATGGTGGAAATCTTGTTCCTATTTGCGGGACTCAAGAGAAACTGGTGCAAACGATTGTGGCCTTTCATTGAAACGAGATGGATAGATGAAGGTTGCGAGGTTGCAATGTTCAAATATCAAAATAGAAACTTTGGCAATTGACGCGAATTTTGATTTAATGCAATGGTGAATTTAAGGTCCGAGAGTGAAAACAAAATGGTGGGTAGTTTTGTGGTTATTAAGGTATAAATGAGTATTATTTTTTGGTATTAATTCAGGCCATTCCAATTTGTGGGAAACGGTTGTTGTTGAGGAGAAAACTACTTCCTTAAAACGTAGATTCTTAGCCATAAAATTGAAACCACTTTCAGGATGAGACTAAAAGTGGTTTAGAGAAGCGAATAATCAAGTATGGCATTAAAAAAAAAATTAGAGACGCCTATCTGGCGACTGTCTTCAAGGGCATAGGTCGCCGTATCAATCATTTATAGCCTATTGCTAGGCTACGTTAAAAAAAATGCGCAAACCAAAACCAAACCAAACTACAAACAAAAAAACAGAAATGAACCAACAGCAAGACGAAGGCACGCTCTGGGCATCGGTGAAGGCCTGCCCACCTTCGGCACAGGAGTATGCGGCCAACACCAAAGCGAGCCAAAATAAAATGGATGAGGTCAGCCTCCTCCAAGAAGTCAATGATCAAGAAGTTCAGACTAAAGACAGGTGAAGATCCTAGGGTCGCCTCGAGCCCAACCTTAGACAAGAATAGAGTAGCTAGAAGGATTTAGCAAAAGCTAACTACACCCTAGAAATAAGCTAATTAATTATCTTGGATTTAATGGTTTTAGATATTTTGTGACTCGTAGATGTATGCTATTTATACAGGGTGAATCATAAGTCTCGCTACTATTTAACAGCTTAAACATTGTCGGGAATAGAGGTTAATACCGCCATGTGGCCGAGAAGCCATGAGGCTGGGCACGAGGTCGGGCGACGCAGAGCAAAGTCGTGAGGAGAGTGAGAGAATCGAGCCGCTTCAGCTGATAAGGCAGGAGCAAGAATTCCAAGGGTGCGGGCGCAAGCAGACGTTGCCCGCTTCTCCGGGCGATATCAAGAAACCCTGCTGGAGTTCATACCTAGCCCCGGGGAGAGTGTTTGATTAAGATGTCCCTCCTTGGCCTGAGACATTATCGCTTCCGTCCGGCCCATATATAATGTAGACACAGCCGAGAAAAGGCAGTATAGGCCCGCCTTTCTGCAAGAGACACGTTGTTTTCTCGATTCAGCTCCGTTCTCTCTTCTCGAGCTCGAAGGCAAGAATTCTCACCAAAGGAATTTAGCTCCAGTCAATTGGCTATCCTTGGATTTGGTTTTAACCTCGTCTGGCGCAAGTAATCCCTCAAATTTGCTCATTGACGTTAAACTCCATCGATTACGATTCACTTGTTCCATCACCCATCTCCCGCGTCGTCTCATAAAGCCTCAACCCCCAAGCTAGGCTCAAGCGACTAAATTATAAGTTTCTTGACCAGTTGACCCTTAAAGTGTATGTTCGTATATTGGCTCAACAGCAGTCGCTTGTGAGCTTATATTTGAGCTTATCTAGTCGTTCCCGGTAATTCTTTAATCTGATCCATGTAAATATTAAGTATCCGTTTGCAATCTTTACCATTTATATATATCCTATATCTATTGTAATTATTAAATATTATTTTTGGTACCCTCCGTTTCATAGCCCCAGAGTCCCACAACATTCTTTATTATATATACTAACGGCCAATTACACTCGATTCTGTAGATAAATCCTTCCACGTACTCGATTAGGAACCCTGTTCCCTTATCTTTCCCTCGTCTGCCGCTGCTGTGAGACGAGCGAAGGTCACTCAATTCACCTCGACCACCGCTCCTTCTAAATATAATATATATATATATATATATATATATATATATATATATATATATATATATATATATATATATATATATATATATATATATATATATATATATATATATATATATATATATACACACACACACACACACACACACACACACACACACACACACACACACACACACACACACACACACACACACACTGGCCATTCTACGACAAACATTTTATATTTTCTTTATCAAATGTGATTGTTACTAAAAATTTTAGATTTTTATTTATTGAATGAATGCTATTTTCTATTAAAAACTGAATAACTTTTATTAAATGAAATGGCTATGAATTTTTCCTATGGTAGCGTGACTTCTGTACAATACAATTTATTGTTACCGACCTAGATTTTACAAAAATTCATAATGTTTGGTCATTTACAAATATCTAATGACATAAATATATAATATCTTCGAAATAGATGGGTACATTTTATTTAAAATTGATTCATGACATATTTGAAGATATCGGTAGTCGAAGCGCTTATTTAAATGTTGCGGTAAAGAGTTCCGACGATGCGGTTCACGAATTCTGCTTTCACCATCGACGTCTTATACTTCCTATTTTTGAGCTTCTTGCGACTCCTGGTTGCTGTTGTACCTGCAAAATGAAACATTTTCTGCGGTGTCTGGCCTATATCGAAGTAATTTATGCGTTTCTCCTTGCTCTCCGCGTTTCTTTTAATTTAATTTATTTTTGCCTTTCCTCTTAAGATGCCGTCTCGCATTTGTTCTATCGAATCTATTTATATAGTTAAGAATGAAAACCAGAAAAGGGCGGCCTAATTTAAGATAGGCCTAAGTAGTCAAGTGTATAGTTATAACATAGTATCTGCCTTTTAGATGTTTGGAGTTTTATTGTGAAAGGCTTAAGACTATGGATACTCTTATCAACAAGTGCGTCTTAGTTTAATGCAACTAGTCGTTTTTTTAAATAATGAAGTTTATGGTGTATTTTTATTGTTTCACAACAATACCCCCCAAAGTAACAATTCCAGGTTATGGATGCATCCCCCTTTCTTATTTAATTGGGCCTACTGAAAAGTTAAAGTATATTTATAGGATCCAATGGCGTGTGATTTCTTGACGCAGACCGCCATTTCATTGCTGTCCTTAAGGGTTTTGGTTCGAATTCCTGAAAAGAACATATGGGATGAACATTAAGTATGGTATGCGAAACTGCGAATAGGACTATGAAAATGTTAAGCTCCTTAATCTCTTTATTACAAGAGAGTTCGCACCGGTAGGCCTACGAGAGTGTGAGTTCAGAGCAAAGGCAGAGAAGCGGTTAACGCTGAGATCTCAGTGCTACACAGGCTTAGTCGTGTTCGGATTTGGTATGATCATTAACTCTTGAACAACTGAGTCGCTGACAACACCATAGCTTTCTGGAATACCAAGATCGCAGTTGTAGATACAACTGTAAAAGGTAGATACCAGATTACAATATTATGTAAAGGTGTGCGACTTCAGAAGTAACTCAAATCTGAATGTTTCTTCTTTTAAAACGCTCTGTGATGGGAGAATGCTCAAAGGTAACGCTCGGAATCGAATTCTTATTTATTGTAGTAGCGTTGTACTTGTCGTCATCTTCGTTGTCTCTCTTTAGTTGTTAGAGGGATATTTACCTGGATGCTAAAGCTAAGTGGGTAGGGAATATTCGAGGGAATAATAAAATAGAACATTGACGGGGTTTTTTAGTCGCGGGCGACTCTATGTCTCATTATGTCATCGGTCGGTCGGTCCCCGTTTTACTTTTATTATTTGGTAATAACATCGTAACTATTCGGCTGATTCTAACGAAATTTGAAATCCTCGTGTTGATTTAAATTCTCTTCAGAATGATATAATTGCCAAAGTCGTCTCCAGGTTAGCCGGTGAATTATTTGGCAATAACTTCATAACTATTCAGCCAATTCTAACGAAATTTGAAACGCTTGTTTTATTACATTCTCTTTCGAATGATATATTTGTCAAAGTCCTCCCAAGCTAGCCGGGGTATTATTTGGGAATAACATTATAACTATTCGGACGATTCTAACGAAATTTGAAACCCCTCTGTTGTTTTACATTCTCTTTTGAATGATATAATTGCCAAGGTCCTCCCAAGATTAGCAGGGGATTATTGAAAGTTTTGAAGGTCGTAAGGTCAGAAATCAGAATAAGTGAGAGCACGCTTTTTTGGTCAGCAGACCTTTTCTTCCTCGAACGTCGCTACAAAGTTGACATCAGTGATTGTTGAATTGAAAATAATTTAAAATTGACACAAATTTCTTGATAGAGGTAGTGGAAAGGAAAAGATGATATCTAACTGATGACCTTTCTACATGGCCTCGATTAAATGAGGGATGCGTGTCCTCTAAGGAGGCCTAAACTCATGTCCTCTGTCCGATTTGTTATTCGAGGACTGAATGCAACCTCAGCATTCTAGCATTTAAGGTTAATAATATTCGCTAACGTAGCTCTTTTTCGAAGACGGTTTGTTTCACTATTCTAATTTACGTTTTCTTATTATGTCTGCCCTCCCTTTTTTGGCTAAGTAGAATTCGTTAGATAAAACCAACGCCGTTTAGTTTAGCAATCAAATTTTATCTATGGGTGGATGTTGTTGAGATAACGGAATAGATAAGCAATTAAGGGTAATTTTTTGGAGCCTTTATGACTACACCCAGTGGAATTCTTTGAAGGTGAAATTTAAGTTGGTTAATATGTGACTAAAATCAGTCAAACCAGTACGAGTTTCCGTCCTCAATTAGAATTTGAATTCAAAAACCCTGCCCCTTCACCCCCCTCCCCCCCCCTCCCCCCATATTTCAAATCAGTCCTAACGAATGCGACTGAATTGAGCTAAACCAATATATTCCATCTTTACGCAGCAATGGAATGAAAGTCGAGTAAATATTAACTTTTCTTGTCCACTGACCTTCTGTCGAACGTTCTCAAATTGGAAAATTCTTGATTCTGATGGGAAAAAAAATTAACATAAAAAGTGTCTTTCTAAATGTTAATTTGCACATTTCGTCCATTTTTTTAAAAATCTGCTAGAGAAATAGTTTTTGATAATTTTTAAAATTTCAACTTTCAAATTTATAAATTAGTTAATTTGTACATTAATAGGTATTTCCGATTTGGGAAAGATATTTTTTTTAAACCTTTTTATAATACATTTTTAGGGTTATTTGCGCGAAAAGCTTGGGAATAAAACGGAATAATTAATAATAAACTTTGATATATTTATGAACAAAATAATTTTAGGTTTGGGAAGAGACGAACCCAAAGACATGAAAGACACGAAGCGTTTGAAGAACCTTCTTAGCGGCAGATAAGAAAAAGATGGCGAAAGTCCGAGAAAAGTTTTAAAGTTTTTCCGCTGGAACTCAACAAAATGTCCGAATATGTGCTCTCTTTTGGATTTTCCTATCCATGCTACCATCAAGAGTGTGTTTTGTTTTGTCTTATTTTTGATGTTGCCTAATATCCGTTCTTCTTCTAATTTCCTTATCCATGGTGCCATCAGGTGTTTTGTTTTTTTATTGCTTAATATCCGTTCTTCTTCTGATTTCCTTATTCATGCGGCCATTAAGAGGGTTTTTTGTTTTGTTTGTTTGTTTTATGTTGTTTAATATCCGTTCTTCTTCTGATATATTTATCCATGCTGCCATCAGTTGTTTTTATTGCTTAATAACCGTTCTTCTTTTAATTTCCTTATCCATGGTGCCATCAGGTGTTTTTTTGTATTGCTTAATATCCGTTCTTCTTCTGATTTCCTTATTCATGCGGCCATTAAGAGTGTTTTTTGTTTTGTTTGTTTGTTTTATGTTGTTTAATATCCGTCCTTCTTCTTCAACTGTCATCAGTTGTTTTTGATTTGTTTTTTTTGTTGCTTAATAACCGTTGTTCTTCTAATTTCCTTATCCATGGTGCCATCAGGTGTTTTTTTTGTTGTTTAATATCCGTTCTTCTTCTGATTTCCTTATTCATGCAGCCATTAAGAGTGTGTTTTGTTTTGTTTTGTTTGTTTTTATGTAGCCTAATATCCGTTCTTCTGATTTCCTTATCCATGCAGCTATCAGGTGTTTTTGTTTTAATGTTGCCTAATATTTTTCTTCCTGACTCTGTTGCTCAACATTTGCAAGCCTTCCCTGCCCAGCTGTATACGGTGTGGTTTAATCAATTCAATTTCCGTGGTTTACCGACGTCTGGAGGAACTAAACATCGCTCACATTATGTCTACTCCACACCCGTGTCTCTCTCCCAACACAAATACACGTCAGCCGACCTAGGGCCCTATGATCTATACAGTTCTTAGCGTACTCAAAGGTCCTTTGTGATGATCTAGGGGTTCTAGTCCCTAGAGTCTATGAAGAGCGTGCTACAATTCCATTATTATATATTTCCTCACCATTTCTTTTACATTTTATCTTATTTTCATGAATGCAATGTTTCAATTTTCCTTTTTTTTTTTGCTTCTACATCGGAGGCCCCTGTTGGAGTTGTCTAAAAACTAATACGAAGCAGGGAGATAAATCAATTATTTATTTCGAGGCCCTTCCCCCATGTCTATTTAAACAAAAATATCTCTAAATAATCCCCGCAGTCCCCCTCTATGGTGTAATAAATATTTAAGATATGATTTAGTAGGTTCGCCTATTCATCAACAGAAGAAGGTTCTGGAATAATGAAGGCTTATCCTTTTTATTTTTCGAAACCGCCTCTTTTAATTCCGTTCGTCCGAAGCAGGTGGCGCTGCAATCATTTTCCCGTTTCGTATTGACGTCGTCTACGTTTGGGAGGAAAGAGGCTGAGCTCCCGGATTGATTGTTTTTATCTCTTTTTATCATTTTAGGACAGAAGGTGCTGGGAAATTCTGATTCTAACTTTTTTTGAGGATTTATCCAAAACCAGAGTTGGGTTTTGTTATTTGTTTTCAGAGGCTCCTGGATGCTTCTTGTAGTTTCATTGTCCTTGAATCATATTTTAGGGGCTATGTACTTTATCTTCTTCATTTATTTGTTTCGTCGATAGATAACATTTTTGTTGCCAATTGTAGGGTATAGTACTGTAGTACTGTACAAGGAGCCGTCATTGTATTCTGATTAGAATAAATTCAAATAGTTCACATATTTACAGAAGAATGTTTTGGTTTAATACTAGATAAAAAAAAATGATTTAATCATTTATTGTTTTATTAAAATATGAAATTTATTTTTGCTCAAGCTACCAACCTTTTAAAAATATAATAGTATTTTCTATTGATGAGTCTCTTCGACAATAAATGGAGAGGAAAGTTAAGAGAAACCACATTGTACTGCAAGGTTCTTTTTCACTGACGTTTCGCTCCTCCGGAGCTTCCTCAGAGTAAGGAAGGTCTTACTTTCTTGTTACTCTGAGGAAGCTCCAGAGGAGCGAAACTTCATTAAAGAAGGACCTCATATAACATGCGGTTTCTTTGATCCTCTCTCTTCAGTAGTCTCTCCCCATAGAATTAAAATAGGTGTGCCCTATTCATTGTATATGTTGTCAAAGTTATAAATATGCACTGGATAAAACCTATTTGCATCGATCTGTGTCGATTAAACCAAAATGTATCTAAAGAGCCACAAATGTTGTGGTTCCTAAGCGTCACTTCCGATTAAAAACCAAAACCATCTACAGTATTTTACTGTAGAATTCATGGCAATGAGAATGAAATGTATGTCTCGAAAAAATTGTTTTCAGAAAAGTAGTATTTAAGTGTAGTGGCCTTCATCTTTTTGATTGCTCCCCCCCCCCCCTCGTTTTGTCTTGCTGGATATCAAAATCTAGAACAAATTCCGAACGATTGCGTTCCCTTCTTGCCTCAACAGCACTTGGAGGTTATTGATCGGATTGAGGTCAAGGCATTTTCTAGACCAGGAACTCAAAAATTCATTTTATTGGTGTTCGAACCAATTTGTTACGCACTAAATAACTAGAGAGGGCGACACGCACTCCCGACCCAGGTGCGCCCCCCCCCCCCCCCCACTACCTGGTTTATCCCAAATGAATTAGGAGAACCTGGGATTTATCTCTACAAGATATTTTCACTTTACCTCCTTGCTTTACCAACCTCTTCTGACCATTCTTTTCTACGCAATGTGTGGGGGAGGCTCCCCCCAAATAAACCAGTGAGGAAGGTTTCTCTGTATCCGTAGTGAGGCTGTGTAGTTGTTCCTTTAAGAGGGACACGCGATTCCAGACCCTTTTGAGACCTACCCATGCTATTTGACCCTAGGGTGGTTAATTCTGAAAAACGGCCGCGCGACCAGTGATGGTGTACAGGTTGGGTGTCGTCAGCCTAGAACTGGCCTCTTCTCAGCTTTTCTGGTTCAGATAAATGGTTAAGGTGCTAGGATTCAGTACTAGCGGATGCAACGCCTTTGATGAGGGTGATGGACTGGAGCCTTACCCGATAGCGGCTCTCGAAGCGGGAGCTCTCAAGTTTCAAAGTTTATCCTGATCGACTTCGCTTCTATATCTTTGTGTTATAGACGCGAGATATAGACGTTGGTGGGAGAGGGCAACAACACTGATTTTGGTTACGAATATCTAAAGGACATTTTTCAAAAGCGAAAATGTTTACTGGCTTGTATTTTCTTCGAAGAAAATACGAGGCTTGATATATCGGATGCAAAACTGGCAAAGCCTCTATTAGGTAGAGGATGTTACCTCGTACTGGTAACATGTAAATCCAGTACTAGTTTCACGGTCGGGTTTTCCTCCTAGTTATTTTTTACAAAGTGGGGATGGATGATAGGTACAAGGTAGGACTAAAAGTAATACCTGACGAAGGGCGTTTTGTCTATGTATAGCATGTGTACATGGCCACCATCGCTTTCAAGGGCGATGAACTGCATCATTGATCAAGAGTAGTTCTTTTAAGAGCGACTCTTCCGACGAGTACTCAGGCCTCTGACCTTTAGTCGATGTACCACTTCTTCCTCTGGTTTGATTTAGTACAGAGCTCTGTGTCTTTCATCCTCCTTTTCTTGATTGCTTACACTTTCAATGCTTTGTCTCCCACTGGGCCCTTTTGGGCCTATAGCTTTTGTGCTTTCTAACTGGTCACCTTCATTGATTTTTTTATAATGAGAATAATAATATCAATGAGTACTAGCTAATTTTAAAGTAAATTGCGAGTTTATATACCCATCAACCGTAACTGAGTTGAGCATTCGAATAAGAGCGTGCTTCATGTTGATTTAGCAATACAGGGCACTTTAAATTTCAGACTGTGGTTACATTCCATCCCCAAATAGGATTCGCTAAACTGTGACAATTTCGGCGGCGTCTACCGAAGCATAGAGAGGGAGTCATGCCCGGAACGGGCTTTCGACTCAGCTTTTAGGTCAAGGGGTGGGAGGGGGGGGGACGACAACAGAGAGGGTAGAGGCGCTTCAGCAAGTCCATCCAATTTAGGAATTACTAATTTCTCAAAAAGATACGGGAAATGGGTCATCTTAGGTGAGGCGGTTTTGGCCATTCCGCTGAAGGGACAAGATACCTTTCTGTCTCCTAGGGCTTGACAACCACTATAACCAAATAAAGTATATATGAACATGCGTGATGTACTACAGTACAGTAATACTCTAACACTTCCTTTTAACCTAAGACGACTCTAAAGGTATACAGCTGTTTGAAATAACAAAAGACTCGTAATGCAATGCAGGGGGCCAAGTTGATCTAGTTAGATATCACTAAGAATTTCAGTATTGTTATCGTTATATTGATTTTTTATTATCACTATTACTATTATTACATTATAAATGTTGGGATTATCACTTATAATTAGACCATTATCATTATCACATTTAATTTGAGCTAATAACTTATCATAACACTATATAAATGAAGCACATTTACAATATCATAGGTGCAGATGCGCCCACTCCCAGGGTATTTTCTCCTGGTGCCGGTGTTATATTGGGACTCGGGTTATTCCAGTGTAGTGGCGTACAAAGCCAAACTACCCCATCCCCCTCGTCTCAGTTGCACAGGGAAGTCCCCACCGACGCGACTGGGAGGCCTGTTGTTAGGACTAAGGTGGTCTCGCGCCGGCAGGTGGAGTCCTTTCCAAAAGAGGATCCTGATGTAGCGAGATTAAGCCCTAAGCCTGATCCAATTCCTGACGGGAATGGAATGTTCTCCACCTCCCAGATGGGTTCATTGGCGGCTGGGTCCTTCGTCACTTCGCTGAAGGACAAGGCGATGGGGGTCCATCCGGCCTTTCAGCTCCCTTGGGGGAAGGATATAAAAGAGGGCAAACCAAGCCATAGGTAATCACTTCCATAAGAAGTCCAACGGAGAGAGTGGAGTATCAGAAACGCCATGGCCACTTATTGAGTGGCTGCCGTGCTTCTTCAAGCCCGCCGGCTTTAATCAGTTCTTAGTCTTTCGGGCGCCTGATGTGACAAGTTTGTCTGAAAGACACGTGTTGCACAGCGCAAGGGCCTTTGCATTCATCGGTAGGTAACTAAAGGTCCCCCTTTTCTCGGACAGGACCATTTTGGTTAATGTGGCTAACCCTATCTAGAGTGCCAAACTGAGTGGTCTCCGGACAATCAATGGCACAGCTGTGCTGGTGATAACATTTTCCCTTATGAAATTTGTAAAAAGGTAAGTTTATGTTAGGGAAATAGTAAAATACTCCGTTGAAGCATTACAAAAGAGCTGTCCGACCAAGAGATAGTCAAAGTCAAACGAGAGTTCAAGGAGGCAGTAAGGGGTCTCTAGACTCGCCCAACGCTCTTTGTCACTTTAGACCTAGATATGCTCTTTTAGTCGGTGCGTCGTGGCTGGTATCGCTACCACGTAAATGTATTCGTGCCGATCATAGATGTGCTACCATTGATACCACTTCGGCCACACAAATAATTCGTGTAGACGTGCTAAGTCTGGTCAACCCGAAATCGTACACCTCTAAGGCCATGTGTGTAAATTGGGGCAGATCGCACCCTGCTTCCTCTAAGCATTGGGATTCGTATTTGTTTACAACGGAAATCCTGGCTGCCCAGGCTGCTGGATAAATTTTGTTTACAGAAGCTAAGAAAGAACTTCCTTTCGTGTTCTGTGCCACCAGGTACTTCCTCTGCATGTCAACTTAGAAAGTACACCCCATAATCCTGGCCCTTCAATGTCCATCAGCGTGGTAGCACCCGCGCTCATCAGAAACCTTTCTGTTGGTTTAGTTTCTTCGGATGCCACTCCAATTAGGCTGGCAGCTTGAGGGAGCAAGCCTTGCTGAAGCCAATGACCCCCTCCTTCCTGTGTGACCTAATCGCCGAAAACGAAGCAGCCACGCTCATCTACCAAGTCGATCAAGTCGCAGGACGTAACACCCAGGAAGATGGCAACAGCCACTCTCCCCGAAACAGCGAAGCACAAAGGTGACCTCGTTTGCCTGACCCCTGCTGGAACCTGCACGGGGTCGCCTTACCCGAAAAGACGAGCACCGACTCTAAAAAGTCCTTGCCAGGAGAAGGCTCGCGTGCCGAGCCGCACCTTCTCCACTAATTTCTTGAATGTTACGACGCCAACGACACATTCCGCGGCCAATAACCATCGGATGTCTGTCTCCTAGTGGCCTACAGCTATGCCAGGGAGAGTCTTTTCTGCGAAGAAATACATCCGAAGTGATATCTCCGTTCTTTGTTTGGATCCCCATACCTCCTTTCTAGCTGGATTGATTCAATTCTACCTGGATAGGGGTATTCTGTTTTTATTTCTAAATTCAACCGTCATCTGAACTCAATAAAGCAGAGTTCTGCAGCACCGTAACGCAGTTGCCGGAGCTCTTTCTCCTTCTCGGAGAAATGAACGGTAAACACCCACTCCCGAGTCCTCCTACATGTTCAATCACAGTGGCCGAACCCTTGCGGAACAAAACGAAGCATTGAAAAATGATGTCCATAATGTAGATAAATTCATACACCATTATCTTAGGACGGGTTAGTTTTCCTGCCTTGTCATATCACTGTGCTATCCTGATGCACACTCGGACTTGGAGTAAGACGTGGTTGATGACCTCTATGGTAGCAATCACTTTCTTATTGAAATATCCCTTGCGAGACAACTCCCGCCTGAGAAGCCACATCGGTAGGGCTTGAATCGGGTATTGTAGCCCACATTTGAGGTAATGACTGACTCTACATATCAGTTGATGAGTTTAGATTGATTGATGAGGCCGTTTAGTTTTCTCCGGTACCCTCATCCCCGCAGGCTTAAATTCTATTTCCCGAACATTGGCCGTTTTTGCATGCCGTCTGGTTTCGTGGTGATTAGCCGATTGTGGGACGGGCTTCAGAGAAAAGCGATATACGAATGCTACAGTCACTGTCCAAATGATTTCACCCTGTATGAATTTAGATGGGCGAGGGCCAAATTCCGTTTCGTTTCGAAGCACCCTCGCCGCTCTTCTTTAAGGACCTCCATGTTTTCACTCAATATTTGTGTATATTGTGGAATATGTATATACAGGGTTACCCATAAGTCCCAGGACACTACAGTTACATAGTGCTCTAGACGACGTTGGGCCAATAAATTATTTTATTTAGTCCTGAAGTGATTAATTATGTCTTTAGTTATTTATATTTGTACGTATTATTTGCAGATAATGACTATGTAACTGCAGTTTCCTGGATCTCATGGGCCCACATTTTTTTTCCTTTAATAATATATTAATAATTAATTAATACAACAATTAATAAAAAAAATACATTTGTTCTCCGTTAATAACATATTTATACAATAGTTGTACGTGGAGGGAGTTTCCTGGGACTTATGGGCCCCACTGTACATATATTTCTAATTATGGCGTTTAAAAATGTATATATCCGCCAAATCATTTAGCCATATCTGTAATATAAACATATGCATTTGTTTCATAATTTTTATTAAAGAATCTTAGGGTAAATCCCAAATTTGGGAGTACATATACTTAAGTGATTTACTTGCTACTTGATTTCGTTCAAGTGTGTTCTTCAATCGTGGTTAATGTTCATGATTTGCGCTGGATTACTTCCTCCCTTCATTGCTCTTAGTAGTCCTTCCATGTCTGACAGTTCTCATCTTCTCCGTTTTCTCTGGACGACTTAGAATTCTTGGTGATAAACATCTTCCTGTTTTAGAATTTAAAATCAGATTTCTTCCTTCAATTTTCACTTACCTTTCTTCATATCAGATGGAATCAACCTTTTGTGGATAGATTTTGAGAGGCAGTTTGATTTTTAGTCGCGTGCGACTTTATCAGTTACTGTGTCAGTCCGTATGGCGGTCGGTGGGGTGGTAACCAATTTCCTTTTAACGAGTTTTTTGACAATAACATCGGAACTATTCGTCCAATTCTAACGAAATTTGAAACCATTATTTTGTTTTACATTCTCTTTCGAATGATATAATTGCCAGTATCCTTCTAAGGTTAGTCCGGGAATTATTGAGTTTTGAAGGTCGTATGGTTATAAGGTCATAAATAAGAATAATTGAGAGCAAGCGACATAGGTTTGTTGCTCTTTTTACTGATAACCCTCTACCCCCAAACCATTGCTTCCTTTACTGATTGACATTAGTGTACTCTTTATTTTCCGAGCTTAAATCTATCTCTATTTCATAGCGATTTAAGTTTCAGTAAGATCCTTATTCCCAAATCTTACTTTAGGCTCACTGTGATTCGATGATGGAATGTGAATTAGGTCGACTTTGTCGCATCGAGATCCAGATGTTGTAGAATCTCTGGTTAGAGACTCGGGTAACCTGAAACACAAGTTGATTTTTCTGGTTTTTGCCGTGTTCTAAGATTTCTTTTTGCAATTGAATTTAATGATTTTTTGAAATTATTGTAGAAAATGCTACTCGTATATTTTTGTGAACAAATTTTCTAGTTTAGAATATAAAAATACCTATATTATCAATTTTAAGAGTACTGTACTCATATTTTCATAATGACGACGTGCGTTGCCTTTAAACAATGAGTGATGAAGTAACAGATGTTTGTGATGATGGATGTTTAGTAGAGAATACCATCACAACATATTCAATTCAGAACCGACGAATAAAGAAATGGAGGCCAAATTTTATAATGAATTGTGTAATTCTACACCTATTTAATTTGTCATTTACGAGGGGGGGGGGGTGATTTTACCTAAATTTAGCATTTGTTTTCACCTCCAAGTTTTTTTTCCTTTACCGTTTTGACTCAGATTGACACCTTGGCTGTATCACCCCCCTCCCTACACACACACCCGTTTTAAGGGAATCTACATATGTTTGCAGCCGTTGGGATTAACAAAGAAGGACCCACATGATAGATTGGGGTTTGGAGGAAGAGTGCTCGGTTTTATTTAACGCATTTACTAATTTATTTAAATTATTTAAGCCCAGTATTATCGGGCTTCGACCTAGTAGACTGGAAGCACCTCTTCTCATCATGAGCAAAGTTAAATTACATGAGATATGGGCCGATGACCGAATGAGAGAGACGATTCGAGTTAACTTTACGGCAGGTTGGGACCACCTAGGGTTCGAACCTTTCGTTAAAATGTTGGTAGTTACTGTGATTTATGCACCGGACATCGGCTTCAAATTTGCGCCCTTCCCCTCCCCACGCTTTATTATAGTTTCTTTGAAGTTGATTAAATTTTGTTGGTCTGATGCTCAGGGAAAGGCCGGGAATAGTTTTGTAGGGAGAGATGACAATTTCAGCTCCCTTTTAAACCGCTTTGTGCAGTGGCGGATCCAGGATCAAAATTGGGGGGTCGTGGACTAACTTGAATTCCTCCCTCTGAGTAGTCTGAGAAAAGGGCATTAATAATATAATTAATAAAGGTTATCTTACCCAGCATTGATAATAAATAACAGTATCTCACACACGAGTGAGCACTAACTCAGATTTGAATTTTTTCCACCCATACTGAATTTAATTATTATTTTTTATATTTGCCTGTATTTTAGACACGTATCATATAAGATACATTCGATCGCAACGGTTTAAAAAAAATGTTTTTATATATATTCTATATTATTACATAACTCTCTAAATAGCAAAATACAGGTATCGCTTAAAAAAATAAAATATAAACATAAAAGGATCTGAAATTTGGGGGGGTGATTCAGCCCCCCCTCCCCTGGATCCGCGCCCGGATTTGTGTAGCCCCAAATCACCAGGGACTGGGATAAAAGAGAGAAAATTAAGTTAATCTTCCACAGCTTCTAAAAACATTTCTCTGTTTTAAAACCTGATGATCCCGATATACCAGACTGAAAGACCACTGCAACGTGTTTGCTAAACATGACTTAAACGTGTCTCTGACAAGTTTGAGGATAATCTTCTTCCTCGTCTTCTGAAATAGCTTGCGGGAGCATTATAGAACCCCATATATATGCAAACACAGCCATACACGTTGTTATAAGTGTTCCTTGAGCAATGTGTGTCAGTTGCTCGTTGGAAATACTCGCCAAAGAACAGTCGTGACTTGGGATCCGCATGAATTGATCAATTAATGGTCTTTATTACAGTCGACCTCGTTTAGGGTCATTATTATTCGACTCGACCTCGTTTATGTGTCCTGATTTGTTACGATGTTAAACACATAATGTGTGGAGGGGCGGGGGGATTGGGCGCAGCCGGAGTGGAAACGCCTTTTCCGATTACAGCAAAGTTAAGCCTCCTGATTATTATTATTTCCAGGAGGGGGAGGAGGGGGCGATTAGGGTAATATCTCCGGCACTAGGATGATGAAATTCATATAAAGATCAGAAAACCGCACACTTTAAGCTCGAGGGTATCAAAGGCTAACCTCATGAGAAGGCGGGGGGGAGAGGGGTAGTGTTTTAACACCAACCAGCGAGCAGAGAACATTTCATGACCCAAGGATAGGGGAAAGGGCATCCGTTCCACGCCAGCAGTGTGTGGAGATGGATACTCTTTCGGCAAGTCCCGGGACGGAAGAGTGATATGTTGTGTGTGTGTGGGGGGGGAAGGGGGATTGGGTATGTGTGCACGCGTTGGCGCGTGTGTATGGAGCTACCTGCGCCCGCGCGCCTATTCACCGCCTATGCCAGTTTCCTCGTTAAGGGTTTAAACCCGCCACCTAGGCGCTAGTAATCCAACGCCTTATCTCCTAGTCTAACGAGGACTCTACTAATACATTCTATTATATAAGCTAGAAGTATTCCCAGGTTAATTCCAGGATTATTTAAATTCATTAAGTTCTCAATTAAAATTCCTCCTTACATGGTCTTTATTATGCCCGAGACGCCAGCTAATTGGCAAGGTCAAACGAAGCCTTGACCGAACCAATAACCTTTTCACTCACCCTTCAGTATTTCCAACCCATTTTTCCGAGTTATCATTATCTTTCACCCCTGTAATTTTTCTTTCACAATAATGTTTCCTTTGGTTCTTCCTATCGCCGATAATTACATATTATATTTTAAGAAGGAAAAAAATGGCTATTAAGACTTTTTAGTGATAAAATAATACTCTTCGCTCTCAGCTCTGGCCTCCGGGAGCTTTCTTACCTTGGCCGTTCGTGAGGCTAACGCTTGGAGAGGGTTTCGAATCAGGGTTCTTATTACAGGATGCATCTATCATAAGAAGAAAGAGGCGCCGGGGAGACATCTGGAGAGACGGCGTCTGACGGTCTCTCGTATTACGATGTCGCTGGTGACTTGGCTTTAACGAGTTCATTAAAGGGGTGTTTGAGCGACTGCAAAATTATCACGTTTTAATCGTGTCATTGAGTGGGGAAGCCGGTTAAAGGGGGGCTGAGAAAGGTGTGATGGTGTGAATAAAGTGGAAAAGATAGGGGGAAAACAGTCAAAAGAACGGGAATATGTCGGGGAGTGGGAAAAAACGGAAAATAATGAATTTGAAGTGAATAATTAAAGTGATAAATTTTAAATAGTTAATGAACGGGTTTTAATCTCATAGGGAGGGGGGGGGGGAGGCTTACCCCAAGAACGTGACTAGAGAACGAATATCACATGATTCGCGTCTTAATATTTAGCATATTTTTCCACCATTGAGGTGACTCATTAGTTCCCTATTTATTGCTTCCTCACGGAACTTTTATAATACGCCCTTTTTGCCCCAGTATAAAGATTGAACAACTTTCCGATCGGAGTTTTTCTCATTTTATTCCTTTCTCTCTTATGGATTCTACCTATCCTCCTTTTTCTCTCATCTCTCACGCCATTCATCATTCTACTTTAAGTGAAAGTGCAATCATTAGTTATATCAGTTTCACGTCTTTCCGCAATTAAAAAAAAAATCATTTTTTACTTGAGATTTTTTATATTTTAAATTTTTTTAATTCGAGTCTCCTTCAAGGGAGAGAACAGTGGCTCAAATGGCGCCTCTCATCGGAAGATTGGTTCGAAAATGAGGCCGATGTTCTATCACTAACAGTAAGGATTTAATTAATTAATTACACTGTGTAACAAACTTTCACTTTTGTCCTGTCCTTGGGTTAAAAGTGTTATTTTCCCAATTGTTTGTGGTTCTATTAAATAAAAAGTAAATTTTAATCCCCAAACTTTGCTTTTGTGGCTAGGACATTGAATTTTTAAATTAGCCCATTTATGGTAAATAACATTATTTTGATGCAAATAGTAAAAATATATAAAAAGTTTCAAGGGTTATGTTTTTTTTTCACTTATGGTATACAGATGATATTATACTGTATTTAAAAAGTTATAGAAACAGTAAAAAGTAGTAATAGCTATTATTTCACTTATAGTTTGTTTTTTTGCCACCTGGACAGCAATGGCAGTTCTCTTACATTCCACATAGATTCAGCACTAATTTGGTAAAAAATAAACTGTAGAGCTTTCTAGAAATTTTGAGAATATTTTATATGTTTGAATAATTTCTAGAACATTCTGGCAACGTAGATGACTCTATATATACAAAGAATGTCTACTCAACAGATCAGTTTAATTTTAGCCGTCACAGTCCAGACATCGCCAGTCGTCATTGATAAAAGCATGCGTCACCCATGACATCAAGAGGCTGTAAGCATCCGACAGGCGCATTTTGCTATCTCTGTGGCGAATTTAATAAGACAAGAGCGAAAAAGCACTCTGTAGAGAGATCTGCTAAAATGTGTGAGGCCTACAAGGCATATTTGGGCATGCAAGTCGGAGATCAAGCCAAACCTTGGGCACCTCATTTCCCCTGCGAGCTCTGCAAAAGAACTCTGGAAGGTAATATATATATATATATATATATATATATATATATATATATATATATATATATATATATAATGTGTTTTGTTTATTTGGATAATGGAGTTTTTTTAACATTTCTATTAACACTAAGTTAAAAGTATTTGCATATACCTATGTTTTCCTTTTTTTTTTTTTTACAGGATGGTACAAAGAAGAAAAGAGAGCTATGAATTTCGCAATCCCACTAATTTGGAGGGAACCAACTGACCGCTCAAGCAATTGTTTCTTCTGCATGGTGAACCCTTCCAAACGTTGAGCAGACAAAAATGCGCCTGTTATCATGTATCAAGACCTTCAGTCATCTATTGCGCCAGTGCCACACGGTTCTGAGCTTCCCGTCCCCCCTTCTCCAAAAAGAGAGCAGCAGTTTTTAGAGATGAAGAGCAGTTCAGAAGAGGATGAAGTCATTGATCCAGATTGCAGAGGTGCAACTGAGCAGAGAAAACTACATTACCCCCAACCAAAAAGATCCCAACGACCTTGTCAGAGATCTTGGTCTCACGAAGTCCAATGCCGAGCTTTTAACTTCTATACTCAAGCAGTGGGATTTGTTAGATGACAGTGTACAAATATTATGTCAGAGAAAGCGTCACCAGTGTTTTACAAGCTTTTTTATACATCGAGATGACCTTTGCTTTTGTCACAACTTGACCGGTCTGTTTGAGGCAATCAGAATCGCTAACCCCAACGAGTGGCGCCTCTTCATTGACAGCTCGTCCAGGAGCTTCAAAGCATTGCTGCTTCATAACGGGAACATGTATCCATTTTTTCCCTTTGCTCACTCGTTCCAGCTCAAAGAGGCATACAACAGTGTCAAGATCTTGGTAGATGCATTGAAATATGAAGAGTACGGTTGGTTGGGAGATTATCGGGAACTTCAAAATGGTGGCCTTCTTGATGGGTCTCCAAGGCGGCTTTACCAAGTTTCCTCGTTATCTATGCCTTTGGGACAGCAGGAACACCGTGGCACACTACCATCATTGGCCACAACGTACCGAGTTTAGTGTGGGAAGAAACAACGTCAAATGGGTAGCCTTTGTTGGACCCCCGAAAAGCCTTATGAAACAATTCGTCAGAGCTCTAGATAAGGAGTATGAAACTTTCAAGTATCTCCAAGATTTCTTTCCTAAGCTATCTGTGGCAAAGGTGGAAGCCGGGATCTTCATCGGTCCACAAATAAAAAAGATCATGGAGTGCAAGGAGTTTCTCTAAAAGCTCACCATGACGGAAAAAACAGTGTGTGACAGCTTTATCGTAGTGGTTCTGGGCTTCTTAGGTAATCACAAAGCCGCAAACTATGTAGAGCTTGTTGGGAACTTGGTGAAAAACTACCTCAAGATGGGTTGCAGGATGTCCCTGAAAGTCCAGATTCTTGACGCTCATCTTGATAAATTTAAGGAGAACATAGGAGCATACTCCGAGGAGCATGGCGACCGCTTTCACCAGGATCTACTGGACTTTGAACGCCGCTATCAAGGATCGTATAATCAAAATCTTATGGGAGACTATATTTGGGGGCTGATTCGTGAAAGTAATTTACAGGATATGCGTAAATCACGGAAAACTACTCATTTCTAATATTTTAATTGTCTCACTTATGTAATTCTAGAATAAATAAATGCTATTTTTGTATCGTCGTTTTGCTTCGACTTTATTCAAATGAAAGTTCAAATTCGCCACTTCCTTCCAGAGGGAAGAGGTAAATTTCATATGATTATCCTGGATACAAAAACAAAGTTTCAAATAAATAACAATGTTTTTTCATGTATTCTAGACCCAAACAAATAGAAAATAACAGTTGCTACCCAAAGACAAAAATCGTGTTAGACTGTTATTTAAGCAGAAGTGGAAAGGTGTTTTCCAACGAGGGAATTTTCATTGAGCCGAGAAACATCCTGGGTATAGGTTTCACATAATCTAAAAGGAATGAGTAGCCATACCTCGACCTCAAGGTTGAGGGGTATTCGATTGCTATGTCTGTTTATGGATTCTCAGGTAGAGGGGTACGAGTCCCACCCTACATTTGCACTTTTTAGATTCAATCCACGGGTCTCTGCATTGTATGGCTGCCGACTGAACTTCAGCTCCAGAGGTGAATCTCTCGCTTCCTAAGCTGATGTCGCACGTGGTCCAGACTATATCCCGTACGCCATGATTAAAGGCCTGGGAGAGCGAGACATAGCCATTTGGGTAGCGCTCTTCAACAGAATCGAGACAATGGCCATCTGGGTAGCGCTGTTCAACAGAATTGAGACATGGCCATCTGGGTAGCGCAGTTCAACAGAATCTAGGCATCCTCCCATATTCCTGGCAAATAGTTAATGTGCTTGCTTTTCGCAAGCCTGGGAGAGATCACCTGTCTACTACACTGAGAGGTTTTCACAAGGTTCCCTCCACATCGGATGCTCTGCTCCGGCTGGAAAATGTTAACTGGGAAGCCTTCTTTCCTACAGCACTTCGCCAGGGAGTTATTTAATCTGAAGAAGGCCTACAGCACTACCTGGCCATACTATGTCATGAAGACCTTCCACACCATTGGGGGCATGAACGCCTCCCAATTTTCGTTTTAGAGTTACTGACAGATCTTTGATTTAGCGTACGGGAGGTCTACGGTTCAATAAGGCAAGAAGAGGGCGTCTCAGAGATAAGTCTTCTCATCGGGACGAGCAGGGTCGCTACTCCTTGGCCCTTATATTCTAGACGGGTTCAGACTATCTGACTTTTTGGAGGAGGCTGGCCTCCTCCTTTTTATTTGAAGCTCTTTGTTGTAGATCGCATATTCCTGCGTCGAGGGGTGGGGGAGATTGGCCTCCCCCCGACGCCGGAGCGTTCTTCTTTCTTCTTACTTTTTTGCCTTGTTTGGCTTGTTTGTTTGACTTTGTTTTTATATTTTTATTTGTTGGGTTTTTTTTTTTTTTTAGTCTAGCTTAGTATTAGGCTGTAATGTGATTACGGGAACTTTTTCCCAAGTAGAGAGTCGCCAGATGAGCTCATAAAAAAAGTAAATCTTCTCAATATCACTATTTGTCTTGAGCATCGACAGCGGTCGAAAGATTTTCTCGCTCTCTTCTACGTAGATAACCTTCTCACCTATTTTGGGTGTGAACCAGATGCCTACCGTAGAGCGTCGACTCCAATAGGCTCTTAACTTCATCTCTCGTTATGTCGAATCTCATGATTTTCGGGGTATTTTGGCCAAGACTAAAGTGGTGCACTCATATCGCCATCCACCGCTTTTCCTCGACTTAGGCTTATTCCTAAATGGGGGTCGCCCGAGAGCGGTGGACTCGCACCGTTTCTTTGGTTTTGATCGACTCCTCACCTGAAGGGGCCCATATATTCGTAGCCTTAGGCTCTGTTGTACAAGCGCCAGTGGCATTCTACGTGTCGTGAGTTTCATCATTAAGCGCTGATAAGGTTACTTTACTTTATACCGCATCTTTGTTCGTTCCAAGATAGAAAACGAATACGGGTTCTACGCATCCGCAGCCGAGCGTGAACTGCGGAAGGTGGACTCGATCCACCACACTGGTCTCGGTTTGGCGACCGGTGCCTTGCGCACATCCCCTGTAGAGAGCCTATTTGCTAATGATGGGGAGATGCCGCTCGCTTTTCGCTGTACGCAGTATATTATGCACATGTACGCGTGAGTCCATCGTCTTTCTCAGTGTCCGACTGCTCTTATTTCATACGCAGTGGACCGGACCTTGGCTGTACCTATGTCACCCTGAGACGCCAGTCATAGCGTAAGCCTCGCAAAGCTTCTATAGCGCGGGAGCATTGCGTTCCAACTTCTTGGAGCACACGCTGGACCCGTGAAAGTGTGCAGGGATGGCTCTAGATCCGAAGAGGGAGTCGACTTTCATGCCTTCTATCTACTGTCTGAAGCCAGGGATACTGTTCCTGAAACTGTGTCTTCGCGGCCGAGGTGGCCACAATACATCGGTTGGTATGGAAGATTATCGTGGTAACTAAGAGCACACAGAGTGCCCTCTGGATATCGAATCTCCACACCCTTTGGTTCGCAGTATCCTTGACGCCACAGTTGCTGCGAGTCGGGAAGATGTCGAGATTGCAGTATCTTGTGCTGGATTCCTGAATATGTAGAGTTTGAACAAAATGATAAGGGTGCAAAGTATTCTGCGAAGACTGAGCGACCAAACATTCATTTTTCTCCTCTATTCTGGCTACATGACAGGAATCAGGTCAGCTGACCCCGATATCAGCACGTCTTTGAGATGTGTTCTGCTGCCTCCGAATCAGACATATTCACGGAACGCAGCACCATTTGATGGAGTGCTCACATAAAGCTTACTGTAGCGACTGCTGATCCTCAGATGGCTCAGCACATTCATGTAGGATATCCCAGACTGTTGGATACTCGCGCGTGTTACCTGTCCCGCTACCCTGACTTGCTGGGTCGCTACCCCTTGTCACTTGTACTCTTAACCGGTTCGTTCACACTGCAGTGTTGCATAGATGTTTTTAGAGGGGAAAGGGCCTCCTCCATTGCATATCTTATGGAGGGGGGTATTGAGTGCATGCTCGGCCCCCTGAGGAAGCGGGACTCCCTTCAGCAACCTTTTTTTCTAGTCTTAGATCAGTTGTTTTTTTATGGTTTTATAAGACATAGCTTAAGAATGTGCTAATATTTGATTCCAGTAGTTACGCTTTTAAGCCCTTCATATGAGTGGCCATTTAAGCTCTTAAAATAATTTTAAAAATCGATAAATTCTAGGATAGTCACCTTTGATATTTGCAAAACCATCTTCGCAGCTTCATTCTATCCCACAAATATCCTCTCCACAATCGGTGAAAGATTCTCCGTTGGCCAAAAAACTCAACCCTGACGCGAAGGTTGCTCGCTATAAAGACGTCATTTCAAAGCTCTTCAAACACCCTTGTTACAAAAGATAGGATCGATCGGACTTCACTCTGTCCAGATTTTCCCGAGGATGTGACGCCCAATCGTCCTACGCTCACAAGACGAAGCAACCACTCTATCAAAGCAAAAATGCCTCTTTCGATCGAGAATTTACTCATCGAGCAACGCTCTCAAGCTTCCTAGCACTCCTACGCATCCATTCGCTTCACCTCGCTCGTCTCCATCGAAGTACTACTGCTCACGCTTCGAAGCTCAGACGCATCGTGCCCTAAGATTTCGACAACAATGCTTCGTCGACAGCAAGAGCGACCCATCTGCAGGCTAATTAATCGTCATTAAGTTACCAACTAGCTTTATTTTCATTAAGAGAATTTGCAAATGCCTTAACGCGAGGGGTTAGCGATCATATAGTAAAGGTTTAATCTTCCTTGTGGTGTCCTAACTACTTCTAACACCTTTCTAGCATCTGATAGGTCGCCTAGAAAACCATGTTCTCTGTGAGCCTCCTGCACGAAAGCTTTTCCTTTTAAATTGCCTGGCACCTGTTTATATCTTCTAGCCCAAAGCTCTTCCATCTTAGTTTCTTTTCTAAGACATAAATCATCTCTATTCTTTTTAGTTGCGGGCGACTCGCGATGTCGGCCAGTCGGTCCCAGTTTTGCTTTTTTTTTGTTTGGCAATAACATCATAACTATTCGGCCAATTTTAACGAAATCTAAAAACCATATGTTGTTTTAGATTCTCTTTCGAATGATACAATTGCCAAAGACCTACCAAGGTTAGCCGAGGAACTATTCGGCAATAACATCATAACTTTTCTGCCTATTCTAACAAAATTTGAAACCCTGATGTTGTTTTACATTCTCCTTCGATTGGAATAATTGGCAAGGTCTTTACAAGGTTAACCTGGGAATTATTTTATTTTGGCAATAACATTGTAACTATTCGGCCGATTCTGACGAAATTTTAAGCACTTATGTCGTTTTACATTCTCTTTGGATTGATACATTTGCCAAAGTCTTCTTAAGGTTATCCGGGGAATTATTTGCCAATAACATCATAACTATTCATCTGTTTTAAAAATGTAAGATAAAAAATTTAATGCTGGCTACAAACATACTGATCTAAAATTGCTCAAAAAGGTTAATTTGCAAATAACGTGATTTTAATGGAGGGAAGTTTAATGTCTGATGCAATCTCTTAAAAAATTATTAGTCTGGTTGATTATGTTAAGTTAGGTTTGGCTAGTTAGTTGATCCTAAGCCATATTATATATATATATATATATATATATATATATATATATATATATATATATATATATATATATATATATATATATATAGAAAACACCTAACTCCTAATAAAAGGATGTTGCAACCACCTTAATAGTGGAATAGGATTCTTTTCAAGTTGGCCCATTAGAACAATAGGGCCCCCCAATTTTTTCCATTTGAAGAATTGCGCTTCCTAGGCCAATTAGGGCCGTAATTCTTCAAAAGCTCCCATTTAACTTCCCAAAGACTATTGCGATTTATATTTCAATCTCTACCAAAAAATTAAGATGGTACTTAATGCAAAAGGATTTATTAGACCTGCTAAAAAAATACATAGTGGCGTAGCTTTTTAATAAATGAAAGGAAATAATGAAAAGGACGGGGAGCTTTTCACTACTATGGGCGAATTTGTTTATAATTTCTAGGTTTGGACATTTTCAGATTTAACACAATTAATCAACACGAGACATTGGTTATTTGCATAAGGATAAATAATACTGTGAAATTTTTAAATGCAGAATTATGATTTTGTGAATAAATCTTTTATGTGGGCGATTAAAAATTTAAGCTCGGACGGAATGTCGACCACCAGCGACCCTCCCGGTCTAGAGCAGATTCTTTTCGGCGGCTCTCTATTGCTACTCACCTGAATTCAAACAACTTAACTCATATAAAATTTTAATGATCCAAAGGTCCAATTTGTTTTCCCTCTAAGCCCGAAATTGTATGTCAAATGGCAGCCGCTCAAATTTGTCCTTTCTACAAAAATATCGGTGCTCCATGCAGCCTACTACTTTGGGCGAAGCCTACATTTTTCATACTACAGTCTTCATTTTTATTTTTAGGGAAAAGCGATAAATAATCTGAATACGAAATAATCTTGAATATTTAACCTGCTATTAATTGTGAGTAGAGTTCGAGATTAGAAGCAGTTAAGAGGCAAAATCTTTTATTGCTGTAAGAGAATTCACCTGCAATGTATTTAAAGGACTTCTATCGTACTTTTATTTATTCTGAAGAAACAGCCGTGATAAACGTCAAAATGAATTAGAAAAGGCACTATTTTCTTCATTATACATACTTAAATAATCGAATCAATTTCAAGCTCTGTTAAATACTAGAACTGGTATATATTTTTTTATGGAAATTCCCGTGAATACAGTGCAAACGTTAACATCCAAATCGTCTCGTACTGTCATTGGTATAATTATGCGCTGAGTTCTAAAGTCAAATTGTACCATCTAGACGATTCTAGAGGGTAAAATGGTTAGCACTTGTGGTAGGTCGATTCAAATTGACGAGGCAAAATTCGTTGAAAGAACGAAGTCTAATCTCTCGAGGCTTTAAGGTAGTGATCATCCACCTTGTTCAGAAGATGATAACACTGTGGAAAACAAAAGAAACCACTGCCCAAGATGGTCCCTGAGTTTTGGGATTAAAGCAAGGATCCAACTATCGATAATTTTCGCACAACCCCGTGATATGAACACCTTACTACCAATAATTCAAAGGCAATGTTAAATTGGTTCCTTCATCGTTGTCTTGAACATCATTGGATATTCTAACGTTGCAGTTAACCACTAACACGATCTACGTTGATCCTCCACCAGGCGCTCATACTTAAGCCATTGTGCGCTCGTGTGTCAAAAAGATGCAGATGATCCATTTATTGCCTTTTTACCGACGTTCGATGTTTACAAATACGAGAAAAGGATTTTTTATGGAAAATTCTAGAGGATGAAAAATAGAACAAATTGCATCAATTATAGCATGGGGATATTTGCAGTGATGAATGTTTATAGCGGTGAAATTTTGTGCAAGTGTGGTATTTCGTGGCAAGAAGTATGGTTTGGATGTTTTATTATTATGCGGCTCAGATATTTTTATACGGGATTCATATGTTGAAATTTTAAGCTTTTAAATAAGTTTTCTATATTTACCTCCCTTGCTTATTAATTTAAAATTTTCAATAAATATTTACATAGAATTCCCAATAAATATTTTCGGTGCTCTTTGAATACGTCATCTAACGCAAACTTTTTTCATTCCAATACGTGATCTACCAACCTTTTTTGATCTACCATCTTTGTGAACTATACTTTTATCGTAGGGGGTTTACATTGAGATAATATTGATTTGTAAGTTTATTAACAAAAATTACTGCATGTTAAAACTAAAAAAGTTAGAACACAATAAAACATAATTTTTGATACCATAAGGTTAGGTTAGGTTACGTAATCTGATTTTAGGAATGATGTTAAAGTTGCTTTCCGCTAAATATTACAAATTATGTGATATTTTGTTATTTTTTAGTTTTAACATGCATTTTTTGCTAATAAACTTACAAATCAGTATTATCTCAATGTAACCCATTAATGAGTAAATATGTGACGTAGAGCAGACAAAAAAAAGAGAATAAATTTATGCCGTAAACCACACACTAAAGAGTAAATTTGTGCCGTAAACCACACACTAAAGAATAAATTTGTGTGTAGTCGGCATACTAAATGAAGACTGAAGTATCTTCAGTGGGTAGATCTTGCGAGAGTAATTCGCAAAGGGTACGACGTGTTACCTTAATATTTATCTGTTTAAAGTAACCAAATAGTCCTTGCAAACTTACCCATGTCCAATAAAGAACAAAGTCGTGCATCTCTTGTTTGATCAAGAATTGAGAAATCCGCATCAAAAGGTCAGATTCACCAGAAAAGCGTATATTTATCAGCTATTTTTGTTTCGAAATTGAATTTTTAGGGTAAAAGCCGTTGGCTCGTTAATGCTTCACGCGATTCAAAATAACCGTACTCTTTGCATTCAATCGCGAAACATTTTAATCAAATTGTAGTAAACATTGGATCCTTAGCTTCTCTTTCTACACTTTCTATATCAGTGAGACATTTACTGAGGCCTCGATCGAAAAAGATATTGGATTGCTCTTTTATTAATTTTTGCTGAACCAATGTAGTATGTTTATTAATAGAATGAATTCACTTCGAAAAACCTTTGAAAAGATTCCCAATACTCATATTCTAGTGCGTCTTTTAATAGTTATTTGTATATCCTCATTTTCTCAGCATAGACAGGCTCTTTGTCTTTTGTTATTTATCACTTATTAAATTCATAATTCTTTTTCTTGAATGTTCACCCACCTTCATCCGTTACTTTTTAATTTTTCTTCCTCTCCATTTAGTTTTTATTCTATAAAGGTCGATCGATTGGTTTAACTTTCTCTAAGGGGGAAGGGGTGCAGCAGGAACACGTTAGTTATTGTTTTATTTATTAGCCTACTTGCTCCGAGGTGAATGAGGCCCCGGATCAGGTAAAAGGAGGCAAATACCAACGTAATTAAAAGTTACGTTAGATCAAACTTATCGTTAGGCTTCTTTAGGTGGTAAAACGGTAAATATAGCTCATGCGACCTCTATATTTGATGTCTGATTTAGCATGACCTATTTTTACTCTATATTGACTTGAACCATTTGTGTCCATAGCCCTTATTATTCATTATATCTGTTTTTCACTATCATTAATACGGCATCGTTCTTATTACGCTTTAAATTCAAGAAAAAATCTTTTCATTGCACCCTTTTATCAATTTTCTTTGTTCATTTGTCTTTGATCACACAGTTTCGCCATTGAGTCCAATTATCCTCCAAACCCATTTAACATTATTGCTTTTTTCGCTTACTCTAGATCTTGTTTACAAATATGAATTGGTCTGTATGCGTCTTTGTATGATTTTAACGAGGGAAAAAATATCTAAATTATGATCTGGGATTAGAGTTTTCACATGAGGGATTGTGCGAATTTGAATAGGCCTCGAGATGAATGAATTATTCGGGAATAAATCGTATTTTGTGAGGCAAGAAAGTCAAAAAGTCGCGAGAATTTCAAAGCTCCACTGAGGATTCTGTCCTATATCAATTTAAGAAATAGAAATTGCTTAACGACTAACCAAATTGTTTTATATATTTTGTACAATCATGGAGAAGCCAAAATAACGTTGGCTAGGTCGCGTGCTTCCTATTTATTTTGTCGAAGAGTCTCATTTCGATGGCTTAATTTTTACCTCCCTTCTCCAAAGAATTGGAGACGTCAAAGTAAAGTTGAGCTTTCGTGCCAAACAATGAGAAATTTCGTTTTAATTTATGCGTAATAAGGAGGCGAAAATCCCAAAGAGTAATGGTAATTTTGATGGTTGACAGGTAATTGATGTTTAACCTGTCCAGTTCATAATCACATAATGCAATTAATTTCCGAACATTTTAAGTATAGTTGTGCCATTTGACCCATTTAAAGAATAGTGGTCCAAGTTTTGCCAATTTGAAGAATAAGGGTCCAAGTTGCGCCTATTTGAAAAATACTGGTCCCAGTTTTGCCAATTTGAAGATTCGTGGTCTCACTTTTGCCCCTTTGAAGAATAGGGGTCCAATTTATGCCTATTTGAAGAATAGTGGTCCCAGTTTTGGCCATTTGGAGAATAGAGCTCCAGTTTAACCCATTTGAAGATTAAGGGGTCTCAGTTTTGCCCATTTGAAGAATAGGGGACCCAGGTTATGCTAATTTGAAGGCTAGGCGTTCCAAAAACAGAAAATATGAAAGTAAAAGTCGAAAAGGTAAAACCATTTAATTAATTACACTGGAACACCTGTATTTGGTGAATTGACAAAAGTACATTTTCCTACCTAATTCGATCATACTGAATTCAAATCTGAAATAAGATTCTCTTTAAATGCTACAGCTTTTTCGTGATATCAATAACTAATATTATACAATAATTTTCATTTGATCACGCCTATCATCATTGCCTGAAGTAATTTTGAATCATCCTTTTGCGCTATTTATTATAAAGCAGGTTTTTTTGCACAAAGATTTTATTGCATATGAGAAGAAACTTGAATTACACATTAGAATTACAAATACTGCAATCAAATAGATGCTAATTTATTAATGACTGTACATCAGGCTCTAGGAGTTCTTCTTGATTTCAATCGGGCAAATATTTGCGTTTGTAACTTTCTCTTGTAAGTCTTCTCTGGCTGATCTCTTCTAATCTTCTAGCAGTAGTCCGCCATCATGTGTCTATCCCAGTGACCTTGCTAGCGCTCTTCCATCGTCATCAAATCCTGATGGAAGCGTTCCCCTTGTTCGTCGCTCACGGCTCCCAGATTCTCTGGGAATCGGTCGAGGTGACTATTTAGGAAATGCAGTTTCACACTCATGTTGCATCCCAGATCACGATATGCTAAAAGCATATTAGTAACCAGATCCTCGTAGTTATGCGCTTTTTGTTTCCCTAGAAGTTACGAACAACGGCAGAAAATGAGAGCCAGGCTGCCTTCTCTTTTTCATTCATGGTGTTCACGAATCTAGAATCACTCGTAAGTCTTAGGATTTTGGGACCATCAAATACTCCTGCTTTTATTTTTTCGTATGACAAAGCAGGAAACGCCGATACTATGTACTGAAAACAATCATTGTCAGTGCTCAGCGCCTTGACATACTGCTTCATCAACCCCAGTTTGAGATGAAGTGGAGGGAAAACAATCTTCTCTCGACTTACGATTGGCTCATTAACAATGTTTGGCATTCCTACTTCCAAAGTTTCCCGAACTGGCCAATCTTTTGGGGACCAGTGTTTGTCACGGGCTAGACTGTCCCACATACAGATATAGCATGGAAACTTTGTATATCCCTTCTGCTGGCCAAGGAGGAAGTTGACCATCTTAAGGTCTACACATATGATCCAATTGTGTTCATGGTACTTAAGTATATCCATGACCATTCTTACGTCATCGTGAGTTTCTCGCAGATGGACAGAGTGACCGAGAGGAACTGCACCAAAGTCATGGGCATTATGCAAAAGGACACACTTGAGGCTACGCTTGGAGCTATCCAAAAACAGTCTCCACTCAGCAGGGCTATAGGTGCCAAGTCCCAACTCAGTAAACAGACCAAGAACATCGAAGCAGTATACAAATTGTTTGTCCTCAGAGAAATACTTAACAAATGTACTCTCCCTTGTTCAGTAACATGATACCCGTGCCGACCTGTCAAGCATATGTCTTTCACTCAACCTGACGGCTAAAAGTTCTGCAGCTTTCTTAGAGAGCGCTAAATCACGCATCAAGTCATTCAAATCCTATTGATTGAAACAGTGAGGAGCTAATGACTGTTCAGCATCTGATGATGAATCTGCAGACTTTGAATCCATTCCATGGACGTCCATATCAGGTACATCATTTTCATTCTCAGAGGAAGCATATCCATTGAAAATTGGAACTGGTAAAGATTCAGAATGAGGTACTGGCTGGATCACCGAAGGAATGTTGGGATAATCGATCTTGTGCCGATTTTTCTTGCCAATCCCTTTAGTATTCACCAGACGTAAATAACAGTCCGATACATGATCCTTTGGCTCTCGCCACACCATAGGGATTTCAAAAGGAAGACCATTTCTCTTTCCTCTTGTCCACTCACGAAGATGTTTCACACAACTATGGCAAACAGCATGTGGGGCCCACTTCTTATCTTGATCGCCAAGAGCAACATCAAAATATGCCTTATATGTGAGGATCACAAAGTTTTATATATTGCGCCTTTGACGAAGTAGCATGTAACAGCCACGTATGTAGCAGAAGGTGTCTGGATCATTAACGTAATTTCCTCTTGACAAAGCCATCACTCTAACATGAGACCTGAAAAAAGAAACAATAATGTTAATATTTTGCACAATAACACTTATTACTATCTTACCACTATGTACTGTGAAGTATTTGCTTTCTACAAGCACCCTCTCTGTCCGTCCGGAGGGCAGTTTTCGGGGAAACGAGAAAATAGAAATTACAGAATAACTATAACATGTTGGTAAAAATGGATTACATATTTGAAATCAGCATGAAAAAACTAATTAAAATGGGCAGATAAATCTAAGTCACCAGAAAATGTAATTAAAATTATTCCCGTGTGTTATCAGAGAAAAAAAAGAAGATAATAAATTAAATGTTAGTTACAAATACACTGTTCGAAACCAAAATACTTGCAAATAGGAGTGTAAGAAGTCTCTTTTTGACAACCGCTCATTTTCTTTTCAGCCTCACAATTCTTGTTTATGGAACGCCAATTCTTCAAATGCAATCTGGGATCCCTATTCTTGAAATAGGCAAAACTGGGACTATTATTCTTGAAATGGACAAAACTGGCAGCCCTTTTCAAATGGGAAAAGTTGGGAGCCCTATTCTTTAAATGGGCAAAACCGGGAGCACTATTCTTCAAATAGGACAAAATGGGACTATTATTCTTCAAATGGACAGAACTGAGAGCCCTATTCTCCAAATGGGCAAAACTGGGAGCCCTATTCTCCAAATGGGCAAAACTGGGAGCCCGATTCTTCAAATGGGCAAAACTGGGAGCCCTATTCTTTAAATGAGCAAAAATGGGACCCCCATTCTTCTAATGGGTAAAACTGGGATCCCCATTCTTCTAATGGGTAAAACTGGGATCCCTATTCTTTTAATGGGCAATAACTTTGATTCCCGGAATGGACGGACGCTCGATTCCTTGCTGTGGATGGTTCGGGGGATTTTTCGGCCCGCCGCTTTCCATTCGTCGGAGTAAATAGTTGATCCTTAGAGTTGCAGGAGCTTTAGCTAGCCTTGAAGATACGACGGCGTTGGATTTCTGACGTCGAGGCACGGGTTCAAATCTATCCCAGTGAGCGCGGACAAAGAAATTCAGTAACGTCATAGTACTCACCCCTGCAAGGATGCAGATACCAACCGGGTTCGTAATTTTGCTAGGGCCGGGACCGGGTTCATCCCTAACGGGAGTCGCCTTTATGTAGTAGGAGGGATTGCGTGTCCTGATGATTTGACGAGCCATGCTAGGGAGGGGGGCAAGCTTCCTACTCCGCACAACATTGTGGGGGAGGGCTACCCATACTGGACGGGTCGCCAAGAAACTGGCGAGCCATGCTAGGGGGAGCTGGGTCACCTACTCCACCCATATTCGGGGAGAGGGTTACCCATACTAGACGGGTCGTCAGCTAAGGACCAGACCAAATGGCTCCAACGTAGGCTTCCAGTACGGATCAACAGTGCCGCCCGCCGGAAGGATCACTCTTCAGAGTCCTACTGTGATGGATGGTTGGGTATCCGGGCTGGGGATGGGGTCATCTCCGGTGCGGACAAACTTTGGTATCACGGGGCCTGCTTTTTAAAACGAGTAGTCTCCCTGGGGACGAGGTACTCCGTCCTCGTCGGGTAGCGCCCAGTCCTGCGCAGACCTAGTAGGCGGTGGCTTTTTCCTCCGGGGGGCAAACAGAAAATTAACACTCAATATGTGTGTAAAAAATAATATCTGGTCCTCGGGAGGTGGTCTACCAGGCCTCCGAGACATCATCTACCTGTTGTTGTGCTACTGAAGAGAAGCAGGTGGGAACAACTACCACTGCTTCAGAAATCCAGAATGGGAAAGTTGGTAGCAGGAATCCTGATGGGTCCTCTATCTCATTACAAAACGGAGACACACTTATGATGATTAATATCTTACAAAGCCTCACACACAGTGAAATACACGCTATTATGAAGAAGTTTGGTATCGTAACCAGAATCAGAATCATCTATGATAATAATGATACCACCAACAAATATTATGTGGTTTTTCTGACAAAAGAGGCCGCTGAGACAGCCCTTGGACATGCAACCTCCTTACCCATATGCGAGAAGAACTTCTCTGTCAGACTCGCAAGATCAAGTAATCTGGAAGAGATTGAGCAGGACTACTGTACGAACATATCTGAAGAGCATCTAGCAGAAAAGGCAACAAGGCCACGAAAAGTACGCACCCCGTACTGGTTCGTTGCCTACTACAAAGAAGGCAAGAGCAATTTCATCCGAGCCCCTAGGTATCTGGAGAAAGAGATAGACTCATCCATGAAGGTCATCTAAAAAACTATGGAAAGAGAGTCCTCATTCACGCCAAAGAGGTCACCCAGGCAAAAATGATCTCTAACCTCCCATGCCAATTTGATGGCATGTTTGAAACCGTTAAACCCCACAAGACCTTCAACTTCAATAAGGGATACATATACAGCTATGACCTCTTTGAATTCTCTGAAAAGGAGATAGTTGAGATGTGCCCTGACAATGTGAGCCATGCCACGAAAATGAAAGGGTCTAAAAACCTTATAATCTTGGTTTTCTTTGGATACTTCACACTCAACAGGATCAAGATTGGCCCTCAATCTATGAAGGTGAAACCTTTCACAGAAAGGCCCCTCCTATGCTACTGGTAGTTCAATTATGGGCATGGGAGGAAGCACTGTAAAGATGGACCACGATGCGGCAACTGCTCTGCCCTAGATAACTATGCAACGGCGGGATGCAGTAAAGAGGCTTACTGCTTCCACTGTAGGGAAGATTATTTTGTGAATTTCCGGCATGCAAAACCTAAAAATTGGAACAGGACATCCTACATCTGTCCAACTCACAGAAAATCAGCCTGGGGGCGCTAGGAGAGTACTTATGTCTCTATAGGGGAAGGAGAGAGGAGTGAAAACCTTCTCCACTGTGGCTAGCCGCCCTACCAAAGAAACAAAACCTGCTCTCCTAAAACAGAATGCCACAGTCCCGGCCCAGAAGGGGCATCTGTTTCAGCGGTAGTTAGGAACAGATTTGTTGCCCTAGAAAACGAGGCCGAGTCGACACATGCTAACTCAACTGAGTCACCACCGGTCGACTCAGTCCAGGCTCCAGAGCCCAAGCCAAAGAGGGACCTGTCTACAAAATTCTTACACCAGAAGATACGTCGCTCTGTCTCAGAGTCCTTGGACTCGGTGGAGGCGCCACCACTAGCTAAAATCATTCTGGCAGCGGAGGCTCAAGAGCCGGATGCAGTACGTGCTGCCACCACAACTCCACAACCCCTATCGGAAAAGACCAAGACACCGACAACATGTCAAGTAACGGCGACACAGAGAAGCACGAGAGCAACACTGTCGCCAGCTCCAAACTGAAGTTCCGCTCGGCACCCCATGAGGGGGATGATGTCTTGTTGTGGCCTGGGGAGGTAGAGTTCCCCAAGAATTCCATAAAGAGACAGACAGGTGACATGCAGCCATCAGTGGATCCCCCCGCAAAGAGGACCATTGGCGTTACACAAAAATAAAACATCGAGCTACCTATAAAGAACAGTGGAGAAGAAAAGAGAAAAATATGTCAAACCCTCACACCCACCCTATCTTCACCTCGGGAAGAGGTTAAGAAAAAGTTCAAGTTCCACTGGAGGAACATCAGCCAAAAAGACAGGCCTATTTGTCCTTAAACCTCTATCTAAATAAACATGGCCACGATCCTGCAGTGGAACATTCGTTGTCTAAGAGCAAACTGGAAGGAACTTACCACCCTGGTGGCAGACTCCTCCCCAGCAGCTATCTGCCTTCAAGAGACCATGAAGAGGCAGAAAAATCGCCCCTGCCCCACAGGATATGAGGTGCTGAAAACCTCTACTCCCGGTGGTGGAGGACATCGCGGTGGCGTTTGTTTACACCACCGCCGTGATGCCCCTTTTCAAGAAATAAAATTACAATACTCCCTGCAGGCTGTGGCAGGACGCTTCCACCTAGGATCAGACTACATAGTCTGCTTCATTTATCTAACACCCAGTGACGACATTGTATCCCAGCACCTAGCAAGCCTTGTGGGGCAGCTCCCTCCCTTATTGTTACTGCTCGGAGACTTCAATTGTCATCATTTGTTGTAGGGGGATTCAATCTGCAATAGCAGGGGTGAGTCACTCCTCACCTTTATCGATGGGAATGACTTAGTTGTCTGCATCACTGGTGAGCCCACGCATTTCAATACTCAAACGGGCACATCCACTTCCATAGACCTCTCGCTCTGCAGCTCAAGTATAGCAGCGGATTTCACATGGATGGTGGACGAAGATCTACGTGGAAGTGACCACTACCTCATAGTTCTAAAGACCGTGGTATCCCCTCCTACTACTTGTCTCCCAAAGGAGTCTCTTCCTTGTGCAGATTGGCTGAAGTTTGTGGAATTCCGCAACTTTGACTACCGTGCAGAAGACTTTGGTACTGTTGATGCGGCAGTGGAATACATCACATCACGCCTCCACTTTGCCACATCAGTGAGCATCTCCCGCACATCTGGGAAGTTCACACGACGTCCAGTTTCCTGGTTGAACCAGGACTATGCAGCTGCCAAAAGGGCCTCTCGGCTGGCGAGAGAAGCTCCAGATCTCGGCCAAGCTCGCAAGCCCGTAAGATTTCCTTCCATGATGAAGTCAGCTCGACGTTCCTCCCGGCAATCCTATGTGAGCTCCATCTCGCCTTTCACACCAATGTCAAATATATGGCAACGAGTTTGTAGAATGAAGGGCAAATACGTTGCCAAATCATGTTCCATCCTGTCGCTGAATGGAAACACCGTTGCTACACCTGCCGAAGTGGCAGAGGCTTTTGGCACCTTTTTCGCTTCAGTAGCCCAGTTCCACACTTCGTCCCCTTCGGCTATACGACGACTCCAGGAGAAACGAAAGGTTATTGACTTCGCATCCAGAGGTGGAGAGTCGTATAATGTGCATTTCACCCCATATGAACTAAGAGAGGCCTTAAAAATCATTCAGAAAAGACATCCCCTATAGAATGCTTAGAGCATCTTCTGCAAGAGAGAATGTCCTTTCTGCACCGTTTGTATCCTCTGGTATTTGACCGACGCCTCACCTGGGAGCCTCATATTTGCAGCCTTAGGGTCTCTTTTAGCGCGCCAGGGATATTCTTCGTTTCGTGACGTTCAGCGCCTGGGGTGCTGAGAAAACTACTGCCTTACTTTTTTATCAATCCTTTGTTCGTTCGAAGCTCGACTACGGAAGCGAGTTTTATGCATTCGCACCTGAGCGTGTATTGAGGAAGGTGGACTCGATCTACCACACCGGCCTTCACCTGCCGACCGATGCCTTCCGCACTTACCCCATTGAGAGTCTACTTGTTGATGCTGGGGATATGCCACTCGCTCTGCGCCGTGCACAGTGCATTATTCGCCTGTACGCGCGAGCTCGGCGCCTCCCTCAGTCACCAACAGCTCTCATTGCATCCACAACTGATCTCGACGGTGCCTATACCGCCGAGATACGCTAGTTATACCCTAAGCCATTTGGGTTTAGGGCTAGGAAACTCCTTCGAGAGGTCAGTATAGCTATCGGTCCGGCAGCGCCCCTGGTTCTGCCCAGGAAGCCACCGTGGTGGGTACCACCACCTTTCACTATTTGTCGCCATGCCTCTGCTCCCAAAGTTTCTACAGTGCTGGGAGTACTGTATTTGGCCTTTTTGGAGCACACTTCGTGTCGCGCTGGAACCGTGCTAGTGTATACGGATGGCTCAAAGTCCCAAGAAGGGGTTGGTTTCCACGCCGTATCCCCTCTGTTTGAAGTCAGCGGGTCTCTTCCAGGCGCTGAGTCTGTCTTTACGGCTGAACTAGTTGCAATAGACCACTCGGTACGAGAGATAACGCAACGTGCCTGGTTCGGAGACCTGATTGTGATTTATAGCGACTCACAAAGTTCCTTAGTTCTCTCAGGGCATTGGAATCTCCGCATCCCTTGTTTTACGATATCCATGACGCCACGTTTTTGGCGATCCGGGCGGATGTCGAGATTATCTTCTGGTGGATTCCTGGACATGTAGGAATTGCGGGGAATGAGCGCGCTGGTGAGGGCGCCAAAGCGTCCCTGAGGACTATGCGACCATACCAGCATTTCTTTCTTCCTCACACCGATTACATGGCAGGAATACTGGCTTCCCTCCGGGCGGCTTGGCAAAGAAAATGATAGACGGTTGAGGGGAACATATCTTGCGTGCTATTGCGCCGTGACTGTTCCCATGGACCTACCCCCCAATGCCACGACGGCTTCGGGCTGTTTTCTGTCGTCTCCAAATTGGACACTCTCGCAGGACTTAATGCCATTTGATAGAGCGCTCGCCTGCGCCATACTGTGAAGACTGCGTTGTCTCCCAGATTGTTCGGCACATTCTTGTTGAATGTCCCAGTCTGGGTGATCTCCGCGCACGTTAACTGTGCCGGTACCGGGACAAGCGGGGTCATTACCCCTTGTCTCTTCTACTCAAGACGCGTTCGTGCACATTGACTTGTAGACTTTACGACTTTTTGGAGGAGGTTAGCTTGTTCCTTCGCTGGAGGGCTTACCCCCGACGCCGGAGCGCGCTTCCTTCATGTTGCCTCTCTGCTTTTTCTTTTTTTATATTGTTGATGTTTTTTGTTGGCTTTTATAGCCTGTGCTTAGTCATTCTCTATTTTATCTTTGTTTTTTGTTATTTACATAATGTTGTTTGTTTCTTTAATCTATTATAAATAGGGGGCTTTTGCCCTAGTAGGCAGTCGCCAGATGGGCTCTCAAAAAGAAAACTTGACACGGAACCGGTTCTCTCGGACCCCTGGGATCACGAAGAGTTCCACCATCGCTGCAAAAAATGTACTAAAGTTAGGGAGAGAGAAAATCTGTGGAAGATATACGAGGAGCGGTCAATAAGTTTTGCAATTCGGATATAAGAAAACGAGATATGAGGAAAAGTGTCTTAATATTTTTCAATATAACTACCCTCGACTTCAATGCACTTGCGCCACTTGTCCATGAGGCTTCAAATTCCCGACAACCAGAAATCTCCCAACTGCTGTTCAATCCACTCCTGGACGGCGAGCTGGACATCTTCATCGTCCCCAAACCGGCGTCCACACAGTGCAGCCTTGAGCTGGTGGAATAAAAAGTAGTCGCTAGGGGCAAGATCTGGATGGTTGAGCTCCTCGAATCCGCACTTGCGAAGGGCAGCTCGTGCAACTCTGGCCTTGTGGACAGGGAAATTGTCATGGAGGAGCAGGACACCGCATGTCAACTTCCCGCACCGCTTCTGACGGATACACTTCTTCAACCCAGCCAGTTCCTCGGCGTAATATTGGACTGTGATGGTCTTTCCACGAGGCGCATAGTCCACTATCAACACTCCCTTAGAATCCCAGAAGATGGTGGCCATGATCTTCCCGCCTGAGGGTTGGGTCCGGAACTTGATGGGGATCGGAGAGCCCCTGTGCTTCCAGGCCATGGTTTTGAGCTTGGTCTCGGGATCCCAGTGATGGACGCACGTTTCATCACCTGTCACTATGCGTGACTCGAATCCCGCTGGGTCTTGGTTGTACAGGAGCAGCAGCTCCTACGAACTTTGACGACGTTGAAGTCGATCATGAGGCGTGACGTTTCTAGGGGCCAAATTGTCGAGGATGATGTTGATAACACTTCCATGTGATATTGCAAGTTCTCGCTCGAATTCTTCGACCTTCACCCGTCGATTTTCGAGGATCCTCCTCTCCACACGGGCCACATTGTCCTCGTTGGTCACGTCTGTCTGGCGTCCTGGACGGGGGTCATCTTCAAGGGACTCACGACCATGGCGGAACTCCCTATTCCAGCGAGCAATGGTTGCATAGGAAGGGGCGGTGTCGGTGTGCACTGCAACCATGCGTTCATAGATCTCTTTTGCATTTTTGCCTTCTTTGGTCAAAAATTTGATCACTGCGCGGTTCTCAACCTTCTCCATTGTTGAAAAATTTGTGACTGACGATCTGCGATCAGCTACTGCTTCTTAATTAGACGAGGCAAGAGCGTGTGGCTGCAGGTCCTGACTTTTCATAACTTGTCCTAACACCCCCACAAACAGCCATCCCCCTTCCTCTGTTTTGCCCTACCGATTCGCTAAACTTATTGACCGCCCCTCGTATGTATAGCCTGAGTAGTCTGAAAAAGGAGAATCCTAAGGGATTTGGTGACTATTATGTGCAACTCCACAGAGCATTCCCTACTTCCCCATATAAAGCCGATGACCCTGTGAGCCATGGGGCAGGGAAGGAACACAATACTCCATTTATCAGCTACAATATGGTTGTCCATGCTACTCCTGACACTACTCCCTACAGCTACCTTTTAATGAACGGGGCCTTGTGTATCCATTGGTGGGTGTTAGACACCCCCACCCCAAATTGACGCCAGAACGTTAATTAAAACCCTGGAGTTTCCATTCCGCTGGTGAGCAAAGCTCGACGAAATTCTCCGCTGATCTTCTTTTCTTTCCCTTTATAAAAATGGCAATCCAGAGAGGCCTTTCAGAGTCGGATCTGTGAAGACCAACTCAAAAGGAATTGTGTGTGTTTGTTTTTGCGTGTATGTGTGTGTATGTGGAGTGTCAGACATTCTCGAATAAGACATCTCATTCATTGCGAGTTGGGTGGTCTTAGGTGAGTTAATTGACCCATTACAGACGTTAGTGTTAGAGTTGGCCTCTTGGGCTCCACCCAGCGGGGGAAGATCCTAGTGAAAGGATGCGAGATGTGGAAAAGGAATGGCTTTATGCTGGAACTCGTTCTACTTAGCGTTTTACCACCGATGGAGGGTTGTACATATGCGGATATCTTAGGCATTGTATTTAGACAGTGTAGATGATCAACAAATGAATTCTTTTGTCAAGATCTAAATAAAAGTATGGGAGATTGGTTGATTCGGGAAATTGTTGCGTAAATAGACCTAAAATTGAGGTTTTGGGATGATCTGGACTTAAATACGGAAAGAAATCACTCCCAATAGACCCATATTTGTAGGGATAAGGTACTTTAGAAATTTGAATAGAAATAAATGGTAGCCTATTATTTTTTATCGTCTTATTTTAAACTTTTTTTATTTTTATAATCCATTTTTTTATATAAAAGTTGACATTTTACATTAAATGGTAGTTTAACATTTTGATCAAATAATCGCTATAGATTTAAATTGTCTTCTTTTTTTTAGTGAAGCTGATGACGTGATGGGTGTGACTGTGGTTTGCAACAAATTAAACATTCTTTCTTTTTACTCTACGAACAATTACTAAGCTTTCTCAAAGCGTGATTTTTTAAAGAACGTTTAACGCCCTCTTGTACCATTTGCTGGGTCTAAACTGGCGCGAAAAAGATTTAAAAGAGGTGCAAAAGACGGCTCGTGAGAGAGGGCCGGTTTACTCTTGGGGTACCGGGGTTGAGATGGGTTGGCGCTCCTCCAGGTTTCAATTGTAGCAGGGTATGGCCCCCTCCTATACCGTGTACCCAAGATGTCTTTATTTCGGTACATTCTTGAAGTTAGTACAAATTCTTCCTAAGCTGTGAATAATTTACCCAACTGGTCACTGGTAGTTTGGTTACCCTTTAATCTTAATGGTTCTAACCAAGACGAGTGAAAAGTCGGGTAAGAAATTCGCAAGAATGAAATATTATGGACGTCGGATTGTTATTGCGTGAACCGAGTTTAAGACGGGATCTGAGCCGGGCTCGGCGTCGGTGAATCGTACCTAACTCCGTTTCAGTCTCGATTTTCAGCCTACGAGACCAGTCTCCTATTTGTTCCAACTACAAGGGCCATGGAAAGAGCCCCTGGTTCAGATCCCATGGCATAAAGTCGTTCACGCAATAGCAATCCGAAGTCCATAATATTTCATTCTTACGAATTTCTTATCTGACTTTTCACTCGAGTTAGGTACGACACATCGCCGCCGACCCATCGCTGCCGACCCATCGCCGCTGACCCATCGCCAGCTACCTCCTCACCAGCTACCTCCTCACCAGCTACCTCCTCGCCCGCTACCTCCTCGCCAGGTCCCCCCATCGCCAGCTACCTCATCGCCAGCTATCCCATTGCTAGCTAACAAACACATCGTCAGAGTAATATCTTGAGACTAAATCTAAAAAGCAATAAAATTAAAAGCTGATATCAAATTATTTTATTATTTGAAAGTATCTGGTAGGCCACGTAAATATTCCGATGGTGATTTGTTGTCAAAGGCTAAAACAATATTTAAGATGAGGTTATCAGCTTCTCCATACTTTTTTTTTAATTTCACTGGTAGAGCTTTTCCTCCTATAAGTTGTTCATAATAAAGATTCACCCCTTTTGAACTTTTCTCAATCCATCTATAAATTTCCAAATATCAGAAGATGATCCATTCCAACTTCTGTTTAGGAGTCGTCTGTTGGCGACCTCTGATTGTTAGTCCTGAGTTCTCCATTTAAAGTCCGGGAATATAAGCTCCCCATTTTTGAGGGGGGGAAGATGTCTACCATTTTCTCATCGATTTATGTAACCTATGTAATTATCTTCAAACCAATTAAGTATTTGTTTCAATTCTAATTCCCGGTTAATTTCAGTTGCTAAGGGAGTAACATATAGCTCAATGTGAGATATTGGTACAAAAACCAAGGCAAGGACCCTTTTTGCCCTCATTGTAAATGCTGCATCACTGTTATATAAATGTGGAAATCTAACAACTGCACTTACATTCTTTTGCAAATTTGAGGCTGAATGGGAGAAACAACCCTTGATTTCCACCTCCGGGGAAACATTTCTTCGTAGCCATTAAATGCTCCTTGTTCAAAGTAACATACAATTGATTTTGGGTTCAGATTAGGTTCAATTTCCTTTATGAGTTCAAACATTGGCAATTCATGACCCTCCTTTTGTTAGGTAAAAAAGCATAAAATAGTGGCTGCACCCCCCTTCCCCCATATTCTTTTGACTTGACAATGTACACGTGTGAAAATAAACTTGGAGCTATCTTACATGTACCATCATCGTTGCCATACGTTTGAAGTCACTAGATGTTGCAACCAGCTTTCTTTTGCCTAAATTATAATTCGATCTGATCTAGAACCAGTATCGGCTACCAAGAAGTTTTCTTCGACGCCAATATGAGGCACATATTTAGAAGATTCATGTGGTCATACAGGGTGATCCCCCCAAAATGGGTCCCAACTTTTGATACGCCTCATTTCTCAATTTTCTGCAAGGATTAAATGAAACTTTGGTGATAACTAGTTTATTGTGTTTAAAAACATCAAAACATGAGAGTTTGGGGACTTTTTTTCTTTATTCTAGAGCACGTGTTCGAGATGACCTCCATTTAGCTATGTGCCTTTCTTGAGGCACAGCACAAAGTTGTCCATGACAAACCGACCGACTAATGAATCTGATCTCATCCCCGATGGCTTCCCTGAGTTCCGTGATGGTCCTGGGTCTCCCTGCGTACACTCTGTCTTTAAGGTAGCCCCAGAGAAAGAAATCGGAGGGGGGCTAAGATCTAGGCTGTGAGGTGCCCACTCAAAATCAGTCTTGAGACTGATCACACGGCCACCAAAGTTCTCTTTCAGCCAATCTCGGGACAGGTTTAAGGTGCGAGAGCTTGCTCCATCTTGCTGGAAACAGAACTTCCCCATAAGCGACGGGAAAAGGGTCTGCAGCTCCCTCTTGAAGGTTTTGTGGACCTCAACATACTGCTCCTTAGTTACTGTCACTGTTGCACCAGATTCCTAGAAGAAGAATGGTCCGATGATGCCTCTGACTGAGATTGCAGTCCATACCGTGCACTTAGGGGAGTGTAGGAGCTTGGTGGCTACCTCATTTGGTCTGGAGGTCCCCGAGAAGACATTTGTCTTTGAGTTTACCTTTCCTTCAAGATGGAAGTGAGCTTCATCTGAAGTCCAAAGGAGGTTAAGGAAAGTTGGGGTTTCCTGAATCTTCTCCAGTATCTTGACTGCCATAGCCTTTCTCTACTTCTTGTCTGAGGCTGTAAGGGTCTGCTTCGTCTGTATTCTGTATGGGTAGGCCTTGACATCCATTACTAGGACTCTCCTGCAAGTCTCACGGGATATACCGAGGGACTGACTTCGCTTGCACACAGAATGTTTTGCATTTTGCTAAACTGACTCTTTCACGCTCTCGACCAACTCAGCCCCGTAAGGGGCGCGGTGATTTGCCATCCTGGCCGCCGTGCTGACGGGATCCAGCGCTCCGTCCGGCCCCAGCTTAGCCTCTCTTCCTTCCTTCAGATAGCCCGATTTCTCCCCTACCTCGTCGCTTTTCATACAACCTCTCCCACAACTTTCTCTGGTCAGCCTCTAATTTCACAGGGTAGAATGCTGACCTTCTCAAGCCAACCACCCCGGATCGGGGCTGAGGGGGGAGGGGACATTGTTCCCTAACCCCTCAGCTCCGGTTCGGGATAGGGGTTTTTTAACAACCTGCTTCATCCCCACCCATACCTTCCTCACATCCCTTTTCCTCTCCTCTTCACAACCTATATTTTTTACGCCGTTTTCAAGGTGGAGCCGCCATGCCGAAGGACTGCCAGGCCACCAGGCGGGAGGGGTGGTCCCGAATGGCGGCGCCTGGCTCTGCCGGGCTTGTAAGCACCTCTCGCAGTGCGGGCAACTGCGAGAGGTGATGAGCTATTGCGTCCCGTAATAAAAAGAGGGTCACCATGCCCATGAATGAAAAAAAACACCAAAAAACCCAACCCCCAACTTCCCCAAGAAAATCAACGGAGCCGCCCTCGGGCAGCTCCACCGAGAAAATGGAGGTCCCCCCCCTTGTGCTTGCGCAAGGGACCCTCCATAATTCTTTAACCGGAGAGGAGGCTTACTCCTCTCCTACGCCTACGGGTGTAGGGGACTCCCCCTCACCCCCTTCTCTGGAGGTGCTTTCGGGCACCTCCCTATCTCCAGCGGCAGTCCCTCCCTTGCTTTCTAAGGGGACTGCCAAGAAAGCCAGCAGGCAGCCCACTGCCGACCGCCCCTCGTGCAAGCGGCTCGGTAGGGCAAACCCCCTTAGGGGGGAGAGGGAAGCCAGGCCCCTTCGGTCGCTTCCCTCAAAAGACCTGCTGGCAAGAATTTTAAACCTTGCTGGGGTCAAGGCCTGTGCCTCCCCACACCACCTGACTAGAGACAATACTGCCAAGGGGACCTGCGATGTCCTGGGAGGGGATGGCCAACTGGAGGCCCCTCCTGTGATAGACATGGTCCTTGAGGAGACCCAGCCTCAGACGGTAGGGCCTTCCATGGGGGGGAATTCGGGCTCGGCGCCAAGCACCGAACCCGAATCCGCCCCTATGCAAGGTCCTCCTCAAATGGCTGAGGGCTCCGAGGCAGTAAAAGGAGGGGAGGGATCTCCTCCGACAGGTGCCCCTACGACAACCAGGACCTTCTCCATTTCGGAGAGGGACCTGGCTGAGGCTGGTCCATCTGGCCTGGGGACTTCTGCCGGCGGAGGTGAAAAGCGGGTTCATTCCCCGCCCTCCTCTCCGAAAAAGAAAAAGAAAAAGACTAAAAAGACAAAAAAGACTCGTGGCTCCTCTCCATCCACGGGGGCTGCGGGGACGGATGGGTCTGCTGCCACTCTGGCAAGCGACCAAGCCAAGATCGGCACATCCGGCCCCTCTACCCCCTCGTGTGCGGAGCCCCTGACAAAGAAGACTAATACCAAGAGTGCACAGGGCGGAGCCTCGATGACATCGGGGCCCCTGATTCAGAGGTTACCTGGCGTTTTCGAGCCCGCTGGCTTCAAACGCTTCCTCGTTATTCGCTCCACTGATGGCACCATGTTGTCCAAGGGCAACATGATCCATCAGAGGAGAGGATTAGCTAGTGCAATTGGTAGAGAGCCGAAGGTAACCCGTTTCTCGGACGGGAGCCTTCTGGCGAATGCGGCGAATCCCGCCGAGGCGGCCAAGATAAGTGCTCTTCGGACACTTCATGGCACCCCGGTGAGTGTGACGCCGCACTCTACCATGAACTTTGTGAAAGGAGTAGTTTATGCGAGGGAACTCGTTGACTACTCCATTGAGGACATCACCTTAGAGCTGGCCGACCATGGGGCGGTCAAGGTCGAACGTGTGATGAGAAAACAGGGAGGGGCCTCGAGACCCACCCCTACACTCTTCGTCACGTTCGACTGTGACAAGCTCCCTAAGTCGGTGCGTGCCGGTTGGTACCGCTACCGCGTGAAGGCATTCGTGCCACTGCCGCGGCGGTGCTATTACTGTCACCGCTTCGGCCATACGAATCGATCATGTAGACGTGCAAAATCGGGGTCACCCGAAGTCTGTGTAAGTTGCTCGAAGGTCGCACACGATAAGTCCAAATCGTGTGTGGCCAAGTGTGTCAATTGCGGAGAGCCGCACCCTGCTTCTTCGAAGCAATGTGGTGCATATCTCCTTGAGAAAGAAATCCTGGCCGTTCAGGCCCAGGATCGACTCTCATTCCGCGAGGCAAAGGACTTGGTCCTGGCGCGCCCGGCTCTGCCTGGGACGTCATATGCCTCAATAGTTAGGAAGGCACCCTCTGCTCCCGGCCCATCCAGGCCAACGAGCACGGTTGTTTCCGCGCCCATTCGGAGCCCTTCTGCGGGCTCTACCCAACCTGGGCGCTCCCCTGGTAAAGCTGGCGGCAAAAAGGGCTCATACCCTGCCCCGGCTAAAACCAGGGCTCCCCCCTCTTCCCCCAGCGTGACCGTTTCCCGTAAGGCGAAACGGCCACGCGCCTCCACCGAGTCGTTAGACTCACAGGAGGCAACACCCCTGAAGATGGTCGCTAGGCCATCTTCCGGGGTTCCTAAAGCTGCCCCCCGAAAGGAGGACAGCAACAAAGGAGCTTCGGCTCCTTCGCCCACGCCCCGAGGTGGAGCGAGTGGCTCGGAGACGGTGGTTCCTCGAAAAGAGGGCCCCCCGCCTCCGAAGCCGCAACGCCCGCCTAAGGTTTCGAGGCGGAGGGAGGAAAAGACTCGCATGGTGAGCCCAACCTCCCCCAATAAGTCCTCGAAGGCGACAGCGCCTTCAGCGCTTTGTCCGGCCAACAGCGCCCGGGGTTCTGCCCCCGGGAAGCGTACGGCCATTCCCGTGAGGGTCTTCAATTCGAGGAGGGCCCCCGCGTCTCCTCCGAGCTAGGCCTGGAGGGCATATTCCTTCAATGGAATTGCCGTGGACTCCGGGCCAACTGGGAGGAGCTGCGGAGGCTCATCTCGTCCCGTTCCCCGTTAGCTATTTTTTTGCAGGAGACCATGCTAGGTCCGTGCCCCCTCCCTGCCCTCCCGGGGTATAAGGGTCTTGCGACCCCACCACCGCGGGATGGCCAGGCTGGGGGATGCGCGGTTTACACCCGGCATGATGTCTCCGTTCTTCCTTTCTCTTTAGATACCTCCTTTCAGGCAGTGGCTGTGCAGCTGCACCTGGATAGGAGGTATACTATCATTTCTGCGTACATTCCACCGTCAGCTGACTTCGACGCGGGGGACTTCCGCCGCGTCGTTGCACGGTTGCCGAGGCCCTATCTCTTGCTTGGAGATCTGAACGGCAGGCATCCTCTCTGGGGAGATTACTCCATAAATCCCAGGAGACAAGTCCTTGCCGATCTGATCGAAGAGCTTGAGATGGGTGTCCTAAACGTGGATGATTTTACGCATCACTGTCCGAGAACCGCTTCATTTTCTTGCCTTGACCTATCTTTGTGCTCTTCGGATGCACAGCCTGATTTTGATTGGGGGGTGGTCGATGACCTCCATGGTAGGGATCACTTTCCCATTCAAATATCATTTTCAGGGCAACTGCCGCCTGAGAGACCACCTCGGTGGTGCTTGGCGCGGGCGCGGTGGCCTGCATTTCAGGAAATGACTGAATTCTCTATCTCAGTCGAGGAGTTTAGGTCGGTAGATGAGGCCGTTGAGTTCTTCTCCGGCAACCTCATCGCCGTGGGCCTGACTACTATTCCTAGGACGTCTGGCCGTTTTGCACGCCGACCACTCCCATGGTAGTCGGCCGAGTGTGAGACGGCCCTTAAACAGAAGCGTTATGCCTACATGCGCTATAAGCGCCGCCCGAACGATTTCACTGTCGCTGAATTTCGTCGGGCTAGGGCTAGGTTCCGGTATATTTCGAAGCACGCCCGCCGCTCTTCTTGGCGGGCATACGTGTCTTCACTTAACGGGAAGACCCCTTTAGCTGAGGTGTGGAAGCGAGTCAAAAGGATTCGGGGCAAGTTCTCGCAGGACCCCCCTCCCGTTCTCCAGGAGAATGGGACCGCAATCTCAGACCCCGCGTCCGTGGCGGAATCCTTAGCGACCGCTTTTTCCGCATTCTCTAGCCGTGATGCTGCTCCGCCAGCATTCAATGCACGTCGTGATGTCGCGGAAGGCCGCCGGCTGGACTTTACCTCCAGTGGCGGAGAACCCTTCAACGACAAGTTTACTGTGAGTGAGTTGCGTTCCGCTCTCGCTTCGTGCGCGGACACCGCCCATGGTCCGGACGATGTCCCGTACGCCATGCTTCGACACCTGGGTGAGCGAGGCATGGCCTTTCTGTTAGATCTGTTCAACAGGATCTGGGTGGAAGGTCTTCTCCCAGACTCCTGGCGAATCGCTACTGTGCTCGCCTTTCGCAAACCGTGGAGAGATCACTCTACTCCGACCGGTTTCCGCCCAATCTCTCTAACCTCTTGCGTGTGCAAGTTGATGGAGAAATTGGTAAACGTTAGATTAGCTTTTTTCCTGGACAGCGGAGGCCATCTGTCTTCCGCACAGTGTGGCTTCCGCAAGTTCCACTCCACGTCGGATGCTCTGCTCCGACTGGAAAATGCCGTCTGCGAGGCTTTTCTTCGTAGACAGCACTACGCCACGGTGTTTTTCGATCTGGAGAAGGCCTATGATACCGCATGGCGATACGGTATCATGGAGACTCTCTACACTATGGGGGCGAGGGGACGCCTCCCAATGTTTATATCTGAATTTTTGCAAGATCGTCGATTCCGCGTACGGGTGGGGGGAGCTCTCTCCGGCCCAAAGGAGCAGGAAGAGGGTGTCCCGCAGGGAAGTGTCCTCAGTGTCACACTCTTTGCCCTGAGCATCAACGGCATCACCTCGGTGCTGCCGGAAGATGTTCTCGCTACGCTCTACGTGGACGACCTTTCGATCTCTTTTGGCGCGGCCCAGATGCCAACTCTGGAGCGTCGACTCCAACAGGCATTGAACCGCGTCTCTCGCTATGCCGAAGCGCACAGGTTTCGGTTTTCTTTGGCCAAGACTAAGGTGGTGCACTTCTGCCGCCATCCACGGCTTCACCCCGACCCAGATTTGTTTCTTAATGGGGTGCGCCTGGATGTGGTTGAGTCGCACCGTTTCCTTGGTCTTGTATTCGACCGACGCCTCACCTGGGAGGCTCATATTCGCAGCCTTAGGGTCTCTTGTACCCGCGCCATGGACATTCTCCGTTCCGTGACGTTCAGCGCTTGGGGCGCTGATAGGGCTACCGCCTTACTTTTTTATCGATCCTTTGTTCGCTCGAAGCTCGACTACGGATGCGAGTTTTATGCATCCGCAGCCGAGCGTTTATTGCGGAAGGTGGATTCCATCCACCACACCGGCCTTCGCCTTGCGACCGGTGCCTTCCGCACTTCCCCCATTGAGAGCCTGTTGGTCGATGCTGGGGAGATGCCACTCGCTCTGCGCCGCGTGCAGTGCATCACTCGCCTGTACGCGCGAGCCCGGCGCCTCACTCAGTCGCCAACAGCTCTCACTGCATCCGCAGCTGATCTCGATGGTGCCTATGCCGCCGAGAGACGCCAGTCATGCCCTAAGCCCTTTGGGTTTAGGGCCAGGAAACTCCTTCGAGAGCTAGATATAGCTCTCGGGCCGGTGGCGCCCCTGGTTCTGCCCAGAACGCCACCCTGGAGGGTACCACATTTGGCTATTTGTCGCCACGCCTCTGCTCCCAAAGCTTGTACTGCGCCGGGAGTATTGCGTTCGACCTTTTTGGAGCACACATCGTGTCACGCTGGAACCGTGCCAGTGTATACGGATGGCTCCAAGTCCCAAGAGGGGGTCGGCTTCCACGCCGTATCCCCTCTGTTTGAAGTCAGCGGGGCTCTACCAGGCGCTGCGTCTGTCTTCACGGCCGAGCTGGTGGCAATACACCACTCGGTACGGGAGATTACGCGACGTGCCCGGTTCGGAGACCGGATTGTGATCTATAGCGACTCACAAAGCGCCCTGAGTGGTCTCGGGGCATTGGAATCTCCGCATCCCCTGGTTTGCGATATCCGTGACGCCACGGTTTTGGCGAGCCGGGCAGATGTCGAGATTATCTTCTGCTGGGTTCCTGGACATGTGGGAATTGCGGGGAATGAGCGCGCCGATGAGGGCGCCAAAGAGTCCGCGAGGACTCTGCGACCGGACCAGCGTTTCGCTCTTCCTCACACCGACTACATGGCAGGAATACGGGCAGCTCTTCGGACTGCTTGGCAAAGAAGATGGGAGACGGTCGAAGGGAACTTAAAGTTGCGTGCCATTGCGCCGCGACTGTTCCCATGGACCTATCCCCCAATGCCGCGGCGGCTTCAGGTTGCTTTCTGTCGTCTCCGAATCGGACACACTCGTGTGACGCATCGCTATCTGGTGGAGCGCTCGCCTGCGCCCTATTGCAACGACTGCGTCGTCCCCCAGACTGTTCGGCACATTCTTGTCGAATGTCCCAGTCTGGGTGATCTTCGCGCACGACACCTGTCCCGGTACCGGGATGGGCGGGGTCGCTACCGCCTGTCCCTTGTACTCGGGACGAGTGCGTGCACTTTGACTGGTGGACTTGCTAACTTTTTGGGGGAGGCCGGCCTTCTCCCTTTTTTTTAACCAGGCTTAATTTTTGTTGTTGTTGTTTTTGTTGTTGTTGTTGTTGTTTTTGTTATTGTTTTTTTTATTGTTATTTCTTTTTTGTTGTTCCCTGTTCCATTTTTTGAAGTAGCCTAGAACTAGGCTGTTTGTTTACGGCGACTTATGCCTAAGTCGGCAGTCGCCAGATAGCCCCTTAAATAAAAAAAAAAAAAAAAAATCGACCAGCTCAGCTGTACGGTTCCTGGGGCGTCCTGAATGGCTTGGACGGTTATCACTGGCTGCATTGAGGTTCTCCACTGTCGCATAGTTCTCAAAGTGGTCCACCCAGTCCTGAATTCTGCTCTTGGAGGGTTTTTTTTCACATTAGAACTGATGCACAAAAGTGTCCTGCACTTTCTTGAACGAGCCTGTCTTGTAGCAATGTTTGACGCAGTATGTTCTTTGCTGGAGCTCCCATTTAGATTTAGTTGTGTTCACAGGCGTTGCTTCTCTCATGTCCTGCAAAGTTAGGGTGATTAGTGAATGAATGAAGGATATATCACAAAAAAGTGTATGCAGGCCCGTTTTGGGGGGGTCACCCTGTAGTAACTCGTCAAGGTTTGAGGATTAGGAGGTGAAACTCTTAACTCTTCCCGTTTCTGCTATTTTATTTTCTTCATAACTGAAGCATTTGGAGATTCTGGTTGTGCAGCATGCGTTACAACTTCATTTAAAACTGAACTTGTTTGTTCTTTGTTCACCCTCTTTCTTCGCCGGCCCCCAAAATGGCCTCGTTGGTTAGTTCCCATTCTTTGTTCACCATCTCTATCCTCACCTTTTTCCTTCGTCAGCCAAAGATTTCCTCCTTGTTTAGTTCATCTTTTTTGTTCACCAGTCTTTATCGTCATTTGTCTCCCTTTTCCTTCCCCAGCCAAAAATAACTTCCCTTTTAATCATCACTTCATCATCTCATCATCATCATCATCACCATCACTTCACTAACTCTATAATTTAAGAAGGGGATTTTTTTTTTAGTATTTGAATAATAATTTCATCTTAGTTTGGTTATGACTTATGTTTTTTATCAAAGTTATTTTTAATAATTCGTTTATAATATCAAAAAACAAAATGGTAAAGTTCAGAAATAAATAAGTATCGAAATTTTGTGATTTTTTTTTAAAAAATCCAAAGAATTACAAATGGTGAAGTTCAGAAAATTTATTTTTATATATCTTCTATAACTATATTTTAGCAACGTGGTATTTTAAATGAGGGGGGGGGGGGAATTTAGTTTAGAGTTCCTTTTTAAAATTACCAGGCAATGGCTTCGCCACTCACCCCTACAGGGGGAGCTTGCGCTTCGCTACTAAGATTAAAATTTAAAATCTAAAAAAAAGCAGCCATGGTTAATTTTTCTAAATTTTCTGACCTTCGCCAATTATAATAATTTTAAAAAGGAAATAAACTAAATTTTTCCCCTTTCAAAATATCACGTTGCTAAAATATTGAATTACCATTTGTAATTCTTTGGGTTTTAAAAAATTTACAAAATTTCGATACTTATATTTATTTTTGAACTTCAAAATTTTGTTTTTTGATATTATAAAAGAATTATTAGAAATAACTTTGATAAAAAAAATTAAGATGAGATTATTATTCAAATACTAAAAAAAAATCCCCTTCTTAAATTATAGAGTTAGTGATGATGATGATTATAATTGGCGAAGTTCATGTAATTTATAAAAATTTAACCATGGCTGCTTTTTTTGTTAGATTTTAAATTTTAATCTTAGTACCGAAGCCATTGCTTAGTTTTCTATTTATAAGGTGTGCTCTTTTGAATTAATAAATGCAGATATTTCTGTCTTATTTTCCTTTTGATTCTTTAAGCACCTTTTTTATAATAATAATAAAATATAACTCTGGCGAAGAGTCGGCAGCGATGAATCGTCTCATTCCTCTGAGACGATACCACGCTACCAGTTGGCGACTCGAGCGAAGATGTATCGGATAATGCAAGAACCAACCGGTGTGGTGTAAATGAACGTCGAGGACGATGTAAAATATGCGAGTGAAAAGCGCGTCACAACCACGCAACCAGTCTCCGTTTCCCTGCGGCTACGTTTTATTGCCATGGAGCTTATTAAGGTAGTGGCTTGGTTCGGATCTGCTGATTGCGTGTCTATTTTTTTGCGTGGGATTTCCAAGGAGTTGCGTGTACATTCTTGAGTGTCGAAGGGTCTCTTTGTACTACTGATCTTTTTCAGTAGTTTTCTTTTTATTGAGTCTTTTCTAAAAATTTACCTCTACTGGTTCGTCCAAGGACAAAGAGTGATGATCTCAAATGCAGTTCTTTTCTAACGGTAACGTATCTCATTGCTAATTTCATTGGATGAGGACCTGTCTTTTTTTTCCTTTTTTCGTGGGGGGGCAGGGGGCAGTCTGGATGGGCTAAAGGTTAAAAGAAAGGAGGTAGATTATAAATTTAAAGTATATTTATAATCTATCGGAAATGTCGGATGGATTTTTATCGAATGAAATGACCATATGCGCCCCTCCTGCCCCCTTGATGCCTTCAGGCGTCGCTTTAAAACCCTCATCAAGCCTTTCCTCAGTTGGCAGACAGGCACTCTGTGAAGGCCTATGATCTTGAACAACGCTCTTGAAAAAAACTATTCCTATTAACGTCTAGTTATAAAACGAACAATAAGGGATAAATAAAAGAAAATATAAACAAATACGAAGAAACGACCCTTCATGCCGAAATACTAGAGCCTGAGAATTTATTTGAACTGCTCAGGAAATGACTCGTGGAGAGTACAATCGTAAATGATTCCAGCCACGTTCGCCTTTAGAACCAACCCTGCAGGGGAAAAAATAGCTCCGATTAAATTAGAGCTAATGTTCTTACGTAGCTTAGGAGAAGTGCAAAAGCGAGCAGCTTAAAAGTTTCGTTTGAATGAATCTTTTTGAGACTCAGGATGGCCGAGTGGATTCGCCGCTCACTAACAGTGGTCCAGCGACGTGAGAAGCAATTCGCAACTCGCCTACGCTACTCTATTCTTTATTTTTTCTTTGAAACCCTTTCCTACTCCCCTCTATCTACACTTGGGTGGGAAGGAGTAATACGATTATGATGTTGGTTGAAGGATGACCAATCCCCTTGGCGATGGCAAGATTCGAGAGTCTGTATAATCTAGACGTGGAATGAACACGATTAGATTGCAAAAAATCTTAATCTGCGGTTATATATTGGTGATAATCACTAGATATAAAGTGGAAAAATGGGTTTATATTGGCATATTGCCAGGATAAAATACAGCACCGAATCCACTGCGATTAACGCATCATATTACCTTGACGAGTTGAAATTCTTGCAAGAAAAAGAAGACCCTACATTTGGGCAACATGTAGGGTCAGTGTTGTCCGATTTCATCTGTAACCCCACAGGGTCACCTTTCGGCGACCCTGTAGACCAGGGGTGGGGAAACCTTTTTGAGCCGTGGGCGAAAATTTCTAATGAAAGAAGTCGGCAGGCGATAACTAAAATTAGACTCTTGTATCTTTGTAAATGTTGTTTAAATTTATTAGATGGTGCGATGAAAAAAATTAATACGCAACATTTTTATTGACTGCCACCACGGAAATTGGAATAGTTATATATTTGTAATGTAACTCGGGGGAGGGGGGGTAGAAAATTGTGCTCACGGGCGAGGGTTTCACTACTGAGATCTTTGCAATCGCAGATAGACCCGTATGATCGTCCGCGTAGATACACCCGTAAATTCCGCTACATCCTTCACATGATGGTCTTTGGCGTGCCTAAATGTTATCACTCTTTTTATGCCATTCATTAACGTGTGCTTTACGCCCAATTTTTCACAGCGTTCGAGACAGCCACTGGACCGACCCACTTTGGCGAAATCTATGAATCCCGTCGCACACTTTTCCAAGTAATAACCTCCGATTCTCCTCGTTCAATGCTAACTACAGGCCCTTGTAGTTTATGCCATTTTAAATACGCCATGGGTGTAATTTTTTGTCCGATGAGTTTTAGTTCCGTTTTAATTATGTAAAGGGATAAGGACATCATTATCCTTTCCTATCCAAATTAAAGGATCAGCCACGATTTTAAACAAAGTGTCTCAAGGAACTCGGGAAAGAACTGGGACAACAAACTTCTCATTGCCACGCCAAAAGGTTATCAGTAAAAATTGCCTTTAAAGGTAAATTACGATCTATAAAGAATTAATTTTATTAAAATGCCATGTGGCATATAAAGAAGGGAGGGGGATGTCACTGAAGGCATGAGATCATTCATTGAAAGTGACCAAGACAGGGCAATAGAAGAAGGACATTAGGCCACCTCCCGGGCGTTAAGGATGACATGGGTATCGTTTCCTTGGCTAAGGGACCTAAAGAGATGGTCCGTGTAGAGAGGGAGAAAACCAGCAACATAAAACGGGGGCATAGCGCGTTTGAAATAAAATAAGTGGAATCCTGATAAGACTGGATATGGTACGGTTTCTAACATCGATTCCCACTGCTTGATGCCTATGTCAGTGAAGAACTAAAGTTTAACGTAGGATCGAACCAGGGTTCGCTACGACATATGGGAGCCGCCTATCGATCTTACTTAAATTGAGTCCTCATCTGATGACTAAATATACGCAATACAGCTTAATTTTCTAAATACCTGACGCAGCGGGGCATTTATAGCGACGTGTGAAAGCCAGAGGGTATTTAGCATTGATATCAACAGTGCCTTATGCGTAGTTGTTTCGCAAATGTGGCCCAAACCATCGAGAGTGCCATTTTTAAGGGGCGAGAGGCACTAATGACCTTCAATGTAAACTTTGTATGGATTTTTAAAGGTAATGCTGCTACATTGGGCTAACCGACCACAAACCCAAGCATTCGCCTGCACACATTTGCTCCGACGTGTGTAGGTGCATGCGCATACGATGCATATAATTGAAGGTGGGGATCATTTATGATGACCACATTCCATATAAGGATTTAGGGGGTGGAGTGCTGATTTTTCGGTGAATGAGGGAAGCCTCAGCCGCATTCGACCTTCATTCATGTAGCGTGAAAGAGAAGCGCGGACTCGCGCTTCTAAACCTAATTCGGGCAAGTTTATATGGCGGGGCCGCTGCATTGAGCAATCTCCATTCAAGAGTTGACTTTTAGCCAGTCGTTCATCACTCCAGAGCGCCGCCCAGGTCGCTTGTCGCCGCAATGATTTGTCGTTCGTCGTCTCAGCGAGCAACGAACGCCGAAAGGTCACTCGGTTCAAGCAGATGAGTGACGATGTGTTCATATCATCGTATTGGATGGAAACTGATGTCTTTCTACACGAGGAAGGTGGATGTAAGTCCAGGAAGTTGTATTTTGGGTATTACGTCTTGATTTTAGCGGGATTTTTTTTAATTATATAGATAAGAAAAGGTAGAATTGAATTTTAATTTTGAATTAATCAAAGTCAAGTCAAATTCAATTAGTTTTTACGATATAAAGTGGATTTATATAACATTAAAACGCATATAAAAATTGATTTTTTACAGGTTAAAATATATGTAACCATGAATTTCTAAGGGATAAATTTACCTGTTATGTTTTGATTGAATTTTTATAGATTCATTTTAGATAATATTGTCTTCACTGCTGACAGCTAGAGATTGTGTATCGGCATAGAGGGTTTTTCTCTCACCCTCGTATTTGAATGGATGCAAAGGACTGTCGGAATGGAGTGTCAAAGTGATGTAAATCGCAGTGAATAAGATTGTTTTTTGAGGGACAATTAAAGGAATAATTTTTGGAAGATTGTTTTCGAAAATTATCGAGAGTTGAAAGTTGGATAATGGCTAGTAATGCGCTCTCTCTCTCTCTCTCTCTCTCTCTCTCTCTCTCTCTCTCTCTCTCTCTCTCTCTCTCTCTCTCTCTATCTCTCTCTATATCTCTCTCTCTCTCTATCTCTATCTCTATATCTCTCTTTATCTCTCTATCTCTCTCTCTATTTCTCTCTCTTTATCTTTCTCTCTCTCTTGAAAGTAAAGTAGAGGGAGAGGTGACGCCCCCTTGTCGCGGGAAGAGAGCTTGTGTGTACCTTTGACTTTTCGAGCTATGTCGGCGGGGGTACCTCTCTTCTGAGTACCCCTGGTAGAGCTTCCCTTGTCGATTTGGTCGGAAACGAGGTTCCAGACTAAGTGCGTCATTCATTCCTTTTTCTATTTTATCCCTCTCCTTTTTTACTTTTATCCTATCTCTTCCACTTATTATACAAAAAGAAAAAAAAACAACTAAAAAAAACCCTACTACTATCATGTCACTCTTACCTTTTTTTCCCTCTATCTACTTATAAGGACCTGGCAGCTACCTCATGCATCAGAAGAGAGGTTTTGAAACCTCTATAATCAACGCCAATCGACGCTCACTGGTTGCGAGAGACTAGGACTAGAGGTGTCCTAGGCGTTGGGGCACGATGAATGGGATGAGGGTAGTGCCCCGTTAACCCCTTGCCTGGCGCGCAATTATTGACTATTCCCAGTGACCGTTGACGGGTGCCTCTGGTAGCATCGGTCCGAGGTGACTGCCCTTTGTTCCCAGGTTGGTTGACAGGCCAATTAAAAGCCTTGGGTCGAGTCTCTTGGTGTGGCGGGATATCCATTGAACGCTTCTCCGAGATCCTGGCCGTCGTGAAGGGAACTAGTAGGAGTTTAGTACGGAGCGTGCTTCGTTGTTCACGTGGTGAGAAATCGATGGCCCCTTCGGGGACCGTCAGTGCTGCTTGGTTGGGAGCCACGGCACGCCGAGGTTTGATGGCTTGGTCGGACGAACAGCAGCACATGGAGCGTGCCTTATGAAATATCCTAAACCTCTCCGATGGATAGGCGGAAGCGACTCACGCGGGGTGAACTCACCACCTCCCTTCTTTTTTATTGAGTGGTCACAAAGTATTCAGAGATATAAAATGTTCAGCATGACTGGAAAGAAAGGACCTGATGCGCTAAAATATACGTGTTCCACATGCCAAAAAGACAAGTAGTGCGTAGATTTCACGGAGGGGTGTTTCTCAAAATGCCACCCTGGAAGTATCTGCACGGACTGTGTCATAAGGGCAGAATTGCAGGAGCTTGAAGAAATGTTCAAATCTTCTGAGGAAAGATCACGACGGCTGGAAGAAAAAGTGAAGATCCTCGAATCTGAGCATGCGAGTCAAATCCGTCGACTCGAAGCCAGCATTGCAGAGATAAAAGCCACCAAGATAGAGAAACAGGAGACTCCCAACTACACGGGCCGCTCCTCTGTTGAGCCCTCAAGCACCGCGTCGACAGAGACAGGCCACCCATCTGACATCCTAGAGCCAGCTGCTGCTGGGGTTACTCAGGGTGTCAAAAAGAAGAAAAGGAAGAGTAAGAAAGGAAATACAGCAGAAACAGTAGATAAAACAGAAGAGAAAGTAGAAACGGAATAAAAAACGAAGAAAAAAACAAAAAAGTGGGGAAGAAAGACGAATCGAAAGAGCCTCTACTGAAAGGAAAGCCTCTGTCCTCTGAACTCAAATGCGCGAGGGTCATCACGATCGGTGACTCCCAAGCGCAAGATCTACAACCCTTGCTAGTGGCCCGCATTCGCACCAGTGTGAAGGTAAGCTGCCTTCCAGGAAATGGGAACAGAGAAATAAGGGTGGAGGCTGAGAAATCCCAGATCTCTGAGAGCTCAGTAGTTGCCCTGATGGTAAGTCGCAACGACCTCTACCTACAAGGAGGTAAAGTCGGCGCCAGCGGGAAGATTCTGACCATGGTTATGGGAGCAGTTGACGACTGTGGACTGAAAACCCGCAGACGTGTCGTGGTCGGGATACTCCCAAGACGAGGTTCATCCCGCAATGCTCACGCGAGGAACGTCTCCATAAACCAACGCCTGGGAGATCTTTGTACGGCGGAAGGAGTCTTTTTTTGTAGACCCCTACCGCACCTTTTACGGGAGAAACGACCTGTACAAAAGGGACGGAGTGCATCTTTCCTTTAAAGGGAAAGCTGTACTCGCAAACATGATCCAGGATGTTGTGGAGCGGACCCAAAGAAGTGCCAGGCCACGAGTAAAGGAGGACGTACGCCAGTACACCCGTGTTACTCCAGGAACGACCTTTTCTGAGGTCACAAAGAGGGAAGTGACCCCGCCACAGAGAAACAAAGCGGGAAACGGAAGAGTCCTACAGTCGGGGACTCCCTCAAGGTTCTTCTGTTTAATGCGAGGTCTATCAGAAACAAGTTTCTTGAACTTCGTGGCCTCGTAGCAACAGAAGAATCTGAGATGGTAGCCATAACGGAGTCGTGGATAAAAACCTCAAGCCGAGATTTTGAAGGTGAATTCACGATTCCCGGTTACCAGCTCTTCCTGAAAGATAAGCCAGACATAGAGGGTGGCGGTGTGATGTTGTATGCCAAGGATACTCTCAACTCGACGGATTGCAACATCGTATCCGACCATGAACCACTAGGTGTTGACCTAGAGATAGGTCCTTCCAGATACAGGACCCTGGTGCTTTACAGACCCCCTGCCCAACTCTTAGAACAGGACAGGAGTCTGTACCAGCTGTTGGGCAAACTTGAAAAAGACAGTGTGTGTATCGTCAGGAGGGATTTCAACACACAAGTTGACTGGGAAACCAGAGAACCCTGTGGCGAGAACGCACTACTCCTGGAGTTCGCGAACATCGAGTTCCTAACTCAATGGGTGAGAGAGCCAACGAGAGGAGACAATAACCTCGACTTGGTTTTCACCTCTGAGGATGATATATTTGAGGACCTCTCTGTTGGCGAAGAGCTCGGTGGCAGTGACCACCGACTAATTAGATTTGTAGTCAAAGTTCCCAAGGCAGGGCCAGCAACTAGTAAATCGAGGAAGCTTGATTTGAGAAGAGCAGACTTTGCAGGTGTTCGTACTGGACTGACTGACGCGAGGCTAGAAGTGTGCGATGTTGTTGAAGACTCGTGAAACAGTTTCAAAACCACATTCATGAGTCTTCAATCGCGTTTCATCCCTTTGAAATGCCCCCGTCGGTCTTCTGTTCAACCAAAGTGGTTTAATCGAGAAATCTGCCAAGCCAAATGCTTAGAGAGAAGAGAATTGTGTACTGGCAATCGAAGATCTCGGGTGACTATGACGAATACCGGAGGCTAGCCAAGGCAGGGCCAGCAACTAGTAAATCGAGGAAACTTGATTTGAGAAGAGCAGACTTTGCAGGTGTTCGTACTGGACTGACTGACGCGAGGCTAGAAGTGTGCGATGTTGTTGAAGACTCGTGAAACAGTTTCAAAACCACATTCATGAGTCTTCAATCGCGTTTCATCCCTTTGAAATGCCCCCGTCGGTCTTCTGTTCAACCAAAGTGGTTTAATCGAGAAATCTGCCAAGCCAAATGCTTAGAGAGAAGAGAATTGTGTACTGGCAATCGAAGATCTCGGGTGACTATGACGAATACCGGAGGCTAGCCAGGAGAGTGAAGGGCGGCTAAGTGGTCTGAGGAACTCCGAGTGGCGAAACTTTGTAAAGAGAATCCCAATGAGTTCTTTGGATATGTAAACAGCCGTAAACCAATCCGTCGAACGATTGGCCCTTTGAGGAATGAGGAGGGGACATTAAAGCACTCAGATGCAGAAAATGCTAACCTCCTTAACGACTACTTGTCTTCAGTGTTTACTGAAGAGTGTGGTCCCATCCCCCAGCCAACGGATCCCTACTCGGGGGAAAAGCTGGAGGATATGGACTTCACCGAAGGAGAAATAAAAAAGAAGATCAGTGACCTAATGACGAATAAATCACCTGGCCCGGATGGGTTTCTACCTAAAGTGTTGAATGAAGTGCGCGGTCAAGTGTCACGACACTTGATAAGGTACCACACCGCCGCCTTCTCCGGAAAGTGCGAGCGCTGGGCATAGACGGAAAAGTAGCCGGCTGGATCGAGAACTGGCTAAGTGGCAGACGGCGACGGGGGGTGATGAATGGGCAGGATTCTCAGTGGATTCCCGTTACTAGCGGGGTGCCTCAAGGTTCTGTCCTGGGACCACTACTATTCATCATCTACGTCAACGACATGTCAATTCATACCGAATGCGTTCCTAGAGACTGGCGTGAAGCGGAGGTGACTCCTATCTTCAAGAAAGGAGACCGTAGCCAACCGTCGAACTACCGACCTATCAGTCTGACTTTGATAGTCGGTAAACTCATGGAAAGCATCATGGTGGACAAAATGACGTCGCACTTAGAGTCAAACCTGCTACTGAGGAGTTCCCAGCACGTCTCTCTCTCTTTCTCTCTCTCTCTTCTCTCTCTCTCTCTCTCTCTCTCTCCTCTCTCTCTCCCCTCTCTCTCTCTCTCTCTCTCTCTCTCTCTCTCTCTCTCTCTCTCTCTCTCTCTCTCTTCCTCTCTCTCTCTCTCTCTCTCTCTCTCTCTCTCTCTCTCTCTCTCTCTCTCTCTCTCTCTCTCTTTTTTTTTGCACGATTCTTTGAATCTAGGTGGAAGTGATACCTTGTAATTTGTCTGATTGTGTGTGATTATTCTGAACTTTTTAAAAAATTTCAATATTTTATTGAGTATTGCAATCGGCTGGGCGGGCCTCTTCCCGACGCCGGAGCGTGATTCTTGCTCTTTTGCTGTTTTTCACTTTGTTTTTGTTTTATTTACGCATTTTTGTTATTTGGTTTTTGCATGTTTTTGTCTTTGCTTTTTTTCTAGCCTAGTCTTAGGATATAACGTGATTACAGCGATTTTTGCCCTAGATGGGTTTTTAAAATATATATATATATATCCTTCGCCCCGGGTTTGTTTTGCCATTTCTCAAAAGTTTTTTCTTTTTGTTTCTTTTTTTTATCTTGTTTCTCTTGTTGGGAGATTTTTTAGGGGGGGGGGGGGGATTTATATTTATACCAGTAATCTCCTTAATGTGAGTTGTGGTCCTGGAGGCGTTGGAAGTGGGAGCGTATTTTGATTCGTGTTATCTCTCCAGGTACCATTCGAGTGTGGTAGGGACGTTTGGAATGAAAAAAAGGAAGCATTTGCGCCATACTCATGACCACGATTGTGGGCGTTTGAAAGTGACAGGAATAAAAATAGGCATATTGTGAGGAAATGCGCGTGCACTCAAGTACGCACACGCACACATACAGATAGAAACACAAATACACGGGTGCCCATAAACAATGATGAAAGGAGAGGGATGTAACTAACGAGTACATTCTCAAAGATCTCTTCATGTAGACAACCATCGAGGGCATCGGTGGGAATAAATATGGTGAGGAGGATAGGAAAATTGGGGCTTGGAGAGTTATTAACCTGAAGAAACAGAAAATATGTTCGTGCAGAAAGTGGTGAAGTTGGGGGAAGTGAAAATGTGGGAAAGGTAGCTATCTCGAGTCATATAAAGAGGGGATTACTTGGAGCTCTCGAGCCCGGGAGGTCGGGGGACAATCCTAAACCTATTTGGAGTAAAATCTGTAGTTGGGTTGGATGTATAGACACTTTGAATGGCTTTTAAATGGTAATGATGGAATTTATTTGCCACTAGAGTTTTGATTCCATATTACTGTTTACCATTGAAATTTGGCCTCTTTAAGAAAATGCCATTCACATTTCTTGGATTCGCCTCGATTATGAAAGAGAAGCAGTTTTAAGTCTCTCTCAAAACTAGATTATGTCTAGGAGCATTTCCATGAAAAACAAGCAAAGTTTTTTCACAAAAAGTAATTTCGAATCTAATACACTAACCTAACCTAACTTACCTAATTTAAAACAATGGAAAATTTTGATAAAAGTAATGGATCCAAATCCGTATTTGGATGGGTGTAAAGTTCAGCCATCTGAAACTTACGACAGTCTTATCGCCAGGATTCGACCAACTTCGTTGGAGAAAGATGTCACATTTATGACAGTCTTGTCGCCTGGATTCGACCAACTTCATAGCAAAATGACATCCGATTTACGACAGTCTTGTCGCCAGGATTCGACCAGCTTCGTAGAGAAAAAGATGTCCGATTTATGACAGTCTTGTCGCCAGGATTCGACCAACTTCGTAGCAAAAAGACATCCGATTCACGAGCCTATGAAGATGATTTGACCAACTTCGTAGCAAAAAAATTGTTCGGTCTTCTAGTCTTGTCAACAGGATTCGACCAACGTCGTAGCAAAATGACATCCGATTTACGACAGTCCTGTCTGAAGGATTCCACCAACTTCTTAGCTAAAGAATTTTCGATCTACTCCAGTCTTGTCACCAGGATTCGACCAACTTCGTAGCAAAAAGACGTCCGATTTACGACAATCTTGTCGGCAGGATTCTACCAACTTTGCAGTTGCTTTTAGGGCGTGGACTTTGCAAGGAATCGGCAACAAAAAGTGAGATTTTCACTAGGAAACATATGCGTTTCCTCAAGCTACGTCCACGTATTTCCCGATACATAAGACTCCCGCGCGATTTTCCACGCACGCCGATCGTGCAAAAGCTTCTTATAACGAAAGCATTTTAAAAGTAGAGTTGAGTTGAGAAATATATTTGCTCTCTCAGACGAAAATCTCGAAAACGTTTGTATGTTCTCAAGGGTTTAGGTAATCAAAATTAGAGGGTTGAAATTTGAATTAAAGGGGCTAGATGGTTGAAAAGATAGTGTGAAATTTCAATTGAAGTTTGGCGAGGTTAACTTTAACAAGAGAAGATAAACATTATTGGCCTTCTTACCTCACCAATAAAGGTTTATTGAACAGTTACATAAAAAAAATCACTTAGCGATACAAATTAAACTTATTAGGCGAAATCGTGAATAGGGAGGCAACGAGGGTGAAAGGAAAGGATAGGTAAGAAAGTGAATGAGAAAGAAAAACATAGCATTATTTTGGATCTTCTCATCAGGAACAATGTATGCACTCTTATCTCTAGAGTTTATACTAACGTTCTAAATACAAAAGGTATAAAACAGCGCCTTACCAAATTGAGGTAAGGGCCATCTCCACGCTCCTAAAGGCCGGGTCTAGAGACCTTATGGGAACGAAGCCCATAACCACTCTGAAGGATAAAGAACAATATGAAAACATCCGCAGCCCGGCTAATAAATTGAAAAACGATGCCATGCGGTCAGTCAACAGAGAGAAGGTTCGAAATAAAATATCGAAGACACGAGTTAAGTAGTCAGACAAAACAGTGTGGTAGACCAAAAAGTCGCGTACTCTCACTTATTCTGATTTATGACCTTGCGACCTTCAAAATTTCAATATTCCCGGACTAACATTGAGAGGATCTTGACAATTCTACCATTTGAAAGGGAATGTAAAATAACATAAGGGTTTCAAATTTCGTCAAAATCGGCCGAATAGTTATGATGTTATTGCCAAAACAAAATAATTCCCGGGCTAACCTTGGGAGAACTTTGGCTATTACATCATTCGAAAGAGAATGTAAAACCATTCGGGTTTCAAATTACGTTAGAATCGGCTGAATAGTTACATATGTTGTTATTGGCAAAAAAAATATAGTTCCCGCGCTAACCTTGGGACGATTTTGTCAATTATATCATTCGAAAGAGAATAGAAAACAACATAAAGGTTTTAAATTTCCTTAGAATAGACCGAATAGTTTTGATGTTATTTTCAAAACAAAATAATTCCCTTGAAAACTTGGGACTTGGCAATTATATTATTCGAAGGGAAATGTAATACAGCATAAGGTTTCAAAATTCGTCTGAATCGGCCAAAGAGTTATGATTTTATTGCCAAAAAAAAAATAATTCCGGGCTAACCTTCGGAGTACTTGGGCAATTAAAACATTCGAAAGAGAATGCAAAAGAAAATAAGGGTTTTAAATATCGTTAGAATCGGACGAATAGTTACAATGTTATTGCAAAAAAAAGAAGCAAAACGGGTACCGACCGACCGTTTGATATAGTGAGATGAAGAGTCGCACGTGACTAAAAATCTAGTTATTTCTAGTTCTTTCCCGGGTTAAGCAACATCAAGCCAATGTACGTAATCACAGTGAACAATCTGCGCTTTTTCTACATACATATGTACAATCTTAACCATAGCATTAACTGGAACAGTGTCAAACCAGCCATAAAATGCAGTAATTATATTTGGAGAAATATATTAGAATGTATCTCTATTAACCCGTTCCCCAATTTCAACCTTAGCCCTGATTTGTTCACGCTAGACCCCATTATGACTACATACATAAAATCTCAAATAAAGTTGTTTCAGGATTTTGTTCCCCCTAATTAAGGTTTAGAGGTGGGTAGTCTAACCCCCCCTTCCACTATTTAAGGCAATGTATGTCCAGCCTCCTGTTCATTCCTTGAAAAGGTCTTTAAGAATAAAGACGAAAGCGCTCGGAATCGTTTTTCACTTTTCCTTTGTGGGTGTATCTGCATAACTTTGACTCACGTGCACTTTGTGAGTTTTTTTCATAAGAATCAATGTATTTCTGTAACGGTGATGAAAGAGAAATCCATTATAAGATAACTGGGTTAACACACAAAGGTTGAACTACGTTAGATGAAAAGGTAGAACCAGACATAAACGATGAAATCGTAAAGCTCTGTCCAATTCCTGCCAGTTATATAGCAAGGTCTGCTGACCAAAAAGTCGCGTGCCCTCACTTATTCGGATTTATGTCCTTACGACTTTGAAATTTTTCAATAATTCCTGGGAGTAACCTTGGGAGGACTTTCGCAATTCTATAATACGAAAGAGAATGTAAAACAATATAAGGGTTTCAAACTTCGTTACAATCGGCCGAATAGTTATGATGCTATTGCAAAAAAAAAATATATAATTTCCCTGCTAACTTTGGGAGGACTTTGGCAATTATATTATTCGAAAGGGAATGTAAAACAATATAACGATTTCAAATTTCGTTAGAATCAGCCGAATAGTTAGGTTGTTATTGCCAAAAATACTAATTCCCGAGCTAACTTTAGGAGGACCTTAGCATTTATATCATTCGAAATATAATGTAAAACAACATAAGGGTTTCAAATTTCATTAGAATGTTCGAAATCAAAAGAAAATAATTCCCCGCCTAACCTTGGGAGGACTTTGGCAATTATATCATTCGAAAGGGAATTTTAAACAACATAAGGGCTTCAAATTTTGTAAAGCTTACCATAGTATAGCATAGTATAGCTTATCATAGTATAGTATAGCCTAGCCTAGAATAGTATAATATAGCATAACCTAACTTAGTATAGCTTAGAATAGTTTAACATAGTATTGCGTAGCCTATCCTCGTAAAGGCTAGGCTAGCCTAGCAGAGCATAGCCTATCTACCATAGCCTACCTTACCCTAATCTAGTTTAGCATAGTATAGTATAAACATAGTATAACCTAGCCTAGCATAGTATAGCCTACCTTAGCATAGTATTTCCTATCCTATTCTAACATGGTATATCTTGGCATAGCACACCCAACCATAGTCTAGTCTAGCCTAGGCTACCCTAGCCTAGGCTACCCTAGCCTATGCTAGCTTAGCATGGTACACTATAATCTAGCCTAGTCTAGCGTAGTATATAACCCAGCATAGCCTTGCATAGCATAGCATATCCTTGTATTGCTCAGCCTAGTATATCATAGCATAGAAGTCTAGAATAGCATAGTATCCTCTAGAGCAGCCTAGTATACCCTAGCCTAGTATAGACTTGCATATATAGCCTAGCATAGTATATATTAGAATAACATAGCTTAGTATAGTATACCTTAACCTATCACACTGTATCCAAACCTAGCCTAGCTTATCAAAGTATAGCCTAGCCTGCCTAGCCTAGCTTAGCGCAGTCTAACATTGTATATTAAAACTTAGTCTAGCCTAGCTTAGCTTACCCTAGTCTAATATAGCCTATCTTAGTATAGCCTAGCTTACCCTACTTTACTGGAGCCTAGCCTAGTATTTTCTTTCCTATCCTAGCCTAGTTAGCATATTCTAGCCTAGACTAGCATAGCCTACCTTACCCTACCCTTCAAACTTTCCTTGGTCTCTCGGGCACTGCACTTGCATGGTTCCGCTCATACCTCTCCTCCCCCACTCAGTCGGTCGCGGATCGATAACCTCTCTTCCGAGCCCGTGCCCATTCGTTTTGGGGTGCCTCAGGGCTCAGTCCTTGGTCGCCTCCTCTTTCGCATCTACTTACTTCCTCTTGGCTGCCTTCTTCGCGATTTGGGCCTGTCCTTCCACCTCTATGCTGATGACCCTCAGATATACCTTTCCTCATCCCCTGTGTCCTTCGCTCTCTCAATTACCAAGCTCCTTTCAGCCTACACCTCCATAAACGAATGGCTGTCTGCCAACTTTCTCAAACTTAACCACAATAAAACTGAAGTTCTCCTTGTTGGTACCGCTTCGATGGTGGAGAAATCTAAAGCTCTCTTCCCCTCCCTCAACCGTAGGAAACCAATGTCGCCTTCTCTGATACTGTCAGGAATCTTGGTGTTATTTTCGACGAGCAACTCTCGTTTAAACCGCACATCCATCGTATCTGTAAGTCTTCCCTCGGTTTCCTCCGCAACTTTTCACGTGTTCGATCCCATTTTGATCGACGAAGACTTGAGGCTTCTATTCATGCCTTCGTCACCTCACGCTTAGACTACTGCAATTCTCTTCTAGTGAATTTCCCGTCTCCGTCACTTCGCCCCCTACAACTAGTTCAAAACTATGCTGCCTGAATCCTCCTTCGATGTCTATGTTACAGGAGCTACACTGGTTACCTATTCGCTTCCGTACCCACTATAAAATTCTTTTCATCACCTACAAGGCCCTAAACCTCGAGGCTGCACCTTATCTCTCGTCTGCACTCTTCCACTCCTCGGGCACTCTGGTCTAACCTAGCTCCCATCCTGAACACTCCTCGTTCTGTCCCCTGTCGATGGGTGACCGTTCCTTCTCAGTTTGTGCTCCTAGACTCTGAAATGCCCTTCCTGCCGAAGTCCGATCCTCTCCCTTCCTTGCTACTTTTAAACGTCTCCTGAAGACTCATCTCTTCAGAATAGCCTTCTCTTCCTTGTAAACATTCTCTACACTCGCTACACATCTGCGCTTTGTGAGGGCTAACAGCCCTGAAGGGCGCATTATAAATACTTATTATTATTATTATATCATAGTATTGCCTAGCCTAGTTTATCAGATATTAGTCTAGGCGTGCATAGCATGAATAACATAGCCTAGCCTACCCTAGCAAAGCATCGCTTATCCTAGCCTGGTATAGCGAAGACTAGCCTAGTGTAGCATAGCTTAGTATATCATACTAGCGTAGCCTAGTATAGCCTTTCATTCCCTGCCTAGCGTAGTATAGCTTAGCGTAGCCGAACCTAGCATTAACTATCCTATACATATATAGCATATACTATACTATTATACCCTAGTCAAGCATAGCTTATTATTGTCTAGCTCATAGGTCTCCAAGCTACGGTACGCTGGCCAGATCCGGCCCGCCCTGCAGTGCGCGTGCAGCAATTACAGGGCAAATATTAATGATATCTTAAAAGCTGAACACCAGTTTCACAAATCTCACTAACCTCTTTTGTTGCTTAGTTTGTGAGACTCGGATATGTGCGCACTGGGTGTGATAATACTATCTTATCGCTAACGACGCCTTCTTTGGTAATTTTTTAGTAAATAAATATGTTGTCTTTACTTTTTGTGTATTTTGTGTATTGGTAAATAAATATGTTGGTTGTCTTTATTTTTTGTGTATTCAATATATTGTATTGAACAAAATGGTTATGCGGCCCGCGCTCGTCATCCTCTCAGTTATCTGGCCCACTGTGATAAAAGTTTGGCGACCCCTGGTCTAGCTTAACATACTACATGTTATCTTAGGATATCATATTATAACCTAAATTAGCATAGTATATCTTACTTTTCTACATTATATCTTAGCATAGCTTAGCATAGTATAGCCCAGCATAGCATATTCTAGGCTTGCCTAGCAGAGTATAGCATATTATATAGTCTAGTATAGTCTAGCAGAGTATCGGCCTAGAAGTTATGATGTTATTTGCCCAAACAGAATAGTTCCTCGGAAAACCTTGGGAGGACTTTGGCAATTATATCATACGAAAGAGAATGTACAAAAACAATGGTTTTGAATATCGTTAGAATCAGCTGAATAGTTATGATGTTATTGTCAAAACAAAATAATTCTCGGGCTAACCTTAATAGGAGTTTATCAATTATATCATTTGAAAGGGAATGTAAAACAACATAAGGGTTTCAAACTTCGTTAGAATCGGCCGAATATTTACAATGTTATTACAAAAAAAAATGAAGCAAAACAGGTGCCGACCGACCGATATAGTGAAATGTAGAGTCGCTCGCGACCCTACTCGCACGCAACTAAAAATGGAACTCACTTTGCGGACAGGTTAAATAAATATGAACCCTATTTATTCGATTACACGATTGACATCTACCTACAAAAATACAGTGGCGGATCCAAGATAAAAAATTTCGGGTGTGGCGAACCTGACTTTCTCCCTCTGAGTACTCTGAGAAAAGGGAATTGATGATTAATAAGGGTTATTTTACACAGCATTGATAATAAATAACAGCATCTCATAAAGGAGCGAACGCTAACTTTCTCAGATCCCCCACAAATTTCCACACATCAGAAAATTAGGAATTTTGGTTTGAGGTATAATACTGAGTTTAATAATTATTTTTGAGATTTACCTCTTATTTTATACATGTATCTTATAAGATACATTCGATCGCAACGGTTAATATATATACATATATATATATATATATATATATATATATATATATATATATATATATATATATATATATATATATATATATATATATATATATATTGTATATCTCTCATGAGCGCGAGAGAATGATGAAATAAATACAACAAACCGCAAGAAAGAGAAAACGGAATAATTTTTCTTCGGAAATAGTCATTTCCTACTTCGAAAAAGTCCGTACAAGGGTGGGATTCGAACCGTGCATACTGAGGCAGCTAGCAACTGCTTTGATCCCAATTAAACCGCCCCTTAGACCGCTCGGCCACGCGGTTGTATTTATTTCATCATTCTCTCACGCTCATGAGAGATATACAATATATATATATATATATATATATATATATATATATATATATATATATATATATATATATATATATATATATATATATATATATATATATATATATGTATATATGTATATATATATGTATATATATATGTATATATATATATATATATATATATATATATATATATATATATATATATATATATATATATATATATATATATATATATATATATATATATATATATTTTATGGCTTTAAAATGAAATATAAACATAAAGGGCCTGAAATCTGGCGGGGTACTTCAGCTCCCTAGCACCCCCTCCCGGATTCGCTCCTGCATAGATGATAAATGTAATTCGGATACCGCGAATCACTTTAATCATAAGCCTTATGTAACTGGAATCACTCGTGATGGGTTGTACCTATTTCTATTTTATTACCACGTAATCACCACTGGTTGTACGTATTGCGTACACTGATTACGATTAATTGGCTGAGAATGGACTTAGTGTGGTCTAACACCGAGACGACCCACCCAATAGACCATTTGTTCTAGAACCTGCGCCTTCATTATCCGCTCCTTACTTTTTTTATCTTCTCTCATTTGGCGGATGCTTTTGACCATTAATCTCGCGCTGCTTCTTATTTTGGCGCGCTTTTGCTCGCCCACATTCGTGCTACATCTCGACCGTAATACGCGGGAAATCAGGGAGCGCTCCTGTTTAGGGCATGGAGAAACGATTAAACCCTCGTATGAATACTTATTTTCTATTTTAGTCGCTGCAACACGCGTTACGCTAAATAGAGTAGCGATTAAGTTCCTGGATACTTTTCAGCTTAATTTATCGGACGATATCTCTGCTAGTGGACCACTTTGATTGTTATTATTATTTATTATTATATTATTATTATTAGCTTTTTCAACCCTCTGTAGGGCATAAGCCTCTCCAAGAAGCTACCAAAAATCTCGTTTCTCCCGCCATTGAGCGAATTTCACCATCACACCAAAGGGGGCGTCTTCTAGGGTACTCTATTGTAACTAGAACCATTCTTAGTCTGTTCTAGTCCTTATTGACTTGATAACTAGGTCACTTTATGTATAAAAGTGCCAACTTTACGTTTTTGTCCATCTTGTGTCGTTTATTGTAATAATGCCATGCCTCTCTCTACTACAAAACTTTTATTTTCTCTGTCACCTGTGTTTGTGTTCTTATCCATGTGTTTATTTTATGATTCTAGCGGTGGTAAAATACCTAATATAATAATAATAATAATAATTCTAGCAGCTATTCCTAACATATATTGTTGTTTCGGAGTTTTGTTCAGTATCTTTGATTTTTATGTCCATTGTTTGATTAAATACTTAAAGCATATAAGAAAACCACTTATTAAGCTGAGCTTAATGACGTCCCCTTACCTTTACAGGTGTGGCTGGAGGGTGGGGTCCGCTTTTCCCTTAATTTAGAGAGAGGATGTTTTCACTTTTAAAATAAAAAACGCTTCGAGGGTTCTTAAGTAACACTTTCGCTGCTTAAGTAATAACTTGAATTCGTTCAAACAATTAAGACTGCAATCAAGCAGACTATATTCAATCTCAAACTCGTCTCAGACTCTTTTCAAACCAAAATTGATTAATTTTGGATCATTCAATCCTTTTCCATTGTCATACATCAAGCACCTCTCAAAAAGGCAACAATCCTTTTCAAAACGAAATTAATTTATTACCGATCATTTATTCCTTTCCCATTGCCATACATCAAGCTCCTCTCAAATTGGCAACTATCTTTTTCAAACCAAAATTATTTCATTTCCGATCATATATTCCTTTCCCATTGTCCTATATCAACCACCTCTCAAAAGGGCAACAATTAATTCATTTCCGATCATTCATTCATTTCCAATTGCTGTACATCAAGCAGCTATCAAAATGGTAGCAATCTTTTTAAAACATTAATTTATTAATTTCGGACCATATATTCCTTTCTCATTATCCTATATCAGGCACTTCTCAAAAGGGCAACAATCTTTTTCAAACCAAAATTAATTCATTTCCGATCATTCATTCCTTTCCTATAGTTCTACATCAGATTACCTCTCAAAATGGCAACATCTTTTTCAAACCTAAATTAATTCATTTCCGATCATTTAATCCTTTCCTATAGCCCTACATCAAACAGTTCTCAAAAGAACAACAATCATTTTCAAACCGAAATTAATCCATTTTCGATCATTTATCCTTTCCCATTGTCCTACATCAGATTACCTCTCAAAATGGCAACATCTTTTTCAAACCGAAATTAATCCATTTTCGATCATTTATTCCTTTCCCATTGTCCTACATCAGATTACCTCTCAAAATGGCAACATCTTTTTCAAACCGAAATTAATCCATTTTCGATCATTTATTCCTTTCCCATTGCCCTACATCAAGCACCTAACTAATACGCTGGTGACGCCCCCACATCGCGCTATCACAATAAAAGTGGAAAAACATTATTGGCGCTGCGGGATCTCAAACATCCCCCCCCCCCTCCTCCCAATTCGCCCCCTCGGGACACGCTTGTTGCTTTCTCCTACGCAGAGGCTGATTATTCTAATTATTTCATACTTCAAGACGAAACCCAACCAGGGCATGTCTGCTAGGTTTGTGATAAGTGGTTCCTGAAGGGTTTTCAAGTTAAGGAAAGAAAAATATGCGGAAGGAAATACTTGATACACTTCCGACCAGGAAAGGGGAGGGGGGGGTCTCCAGAATACAAGTTCCTCAGTGAAGACCGATCCCTCACCGGGGCCGAATTGAACACAAACACTGTGCAACTGTTGATCAATTGAAGTAGAAGAAGGAAAATAAAAGAAAGAATGAATGAATAAAAAAATGAGAATGATGAGCGCAGATCAAGTAGTGACGTAACCCACAAAGGCTGTGAGTATAAGTGTGGGAAGGGAGGGGGGGGGCAAAGTCCCTGGATGGGCCGGGTAGAGGGGAGAAAATTGGCACCAAATGCTTTGTCCCGATTTGCCAAACCACGTCTTTCTATTTCTTAAGGTTGTGAAACGAGGAAAGACACCCCCCCCACACTTTGCCACCCTCACTCAGCCCCTCCTTCGCTTCTCGACCCCTCCTCCTACCCCCTCTCTCATGCCCCCCCCCCCCTCGCCACCAACTAGAACTTCGTGGTGGTGGTGAAATTCGAAAAATAATTAAAATCTCTGAAAAGGAAACTGCGATGAGAGATATGACGAGTTCACTGGATTGATCGATTGTCGTTCAGCCCCGCCAATCCCCGCACTCACACGAGCTGAAAAGCGAAAGCAGCCAAACATGAAAACAGTGGAACAAGATTTTTCCACTTATTTCATGGTGTGGTTGCGTTGAACCGTGAGTGAGAGAGATTGCGTGAGCAAATAATACATCGAGTGAGTGAATGAGTGTGTATGTCAGAGAGAGGGAGTGGGGGGGGGGCTTTTGTTTCTTGTCAGTCATTCATTTCATGGTAGTGGAACCAGATTTTCAACTTATTTCATGGAATGGTCGCGTGGAACCGTGAGTGAGAGAGATTGCGTGAACAAATAATACATCGAGTGAGTGAATGAGTGTGTATGTCAGAGAGAGGATGGGGGGTGATTTTGTTTCTTGTCAGTCATCCATTTCATGGTAGTGGAACCAGATTTTCCACTTATTTCATGGAATGGTCGTGTGGAACCGTGAGTGAGAGAGACTGTGTGAGCAAATAATACAGCCAGCGAATGAGTAAATGAGAGAGAGAGAGAGAGAGAGCAATCAATTTTGTTTCTTCTCAGTCATCATCCAATCATGGGCTTTCCATGGGCTATCTTTTACCCTAATCAGGACGACTTGCTCCCTGACGGTCTTTCTGCACCGGATTTTTTTTTTTTTTTAAAAAGGTGAAAACTGACGCAAAGGAATTTAGACCGGAATTTGTTTCTGAAAAATTGAAGTTACGAAGTTCGATGAGGCGATAATGTGTGGAAGGTACCAAGCTCAAGTAACCAAAAAGAGACCACTTATAGGCTGTGTGTGCGACATAGTAATCATGGTTTTGGTGGGTCGGGGTCAGCCTACAAACAACGGGGGTTGAAGCTTCTCAACAATTCCTTACTGAGCCAAGATGCATCCCATCAGCACCGAAGTTGAATGGGAAAAAGGGGTTTGTTGTTATAGTATTTTTTATTCACTAACGCCACCCATCCCTTCATTTTCAGCCGTGGTCTCCCGATCGTATTAATAAAATAACATAAAGATTAGTGTAATATTCCCCTGGCTTGGGCGGATCCTAAGAGGGACGGGGCAGGAAGAACGGCAGTTATCCCACCCGCCAACGAGTGTTGTCAACCCTACGTTAGTCACCTGCGCTACTCACCCCCGACCGGATAATGTACTTCACATAAAGAACAGAATGACAATTGCTGGTAAGTCAAAGGACGCTACGGATTAGTATTGGTCGGGGAAAGGGAGGTAATACAGCGTTTTCTAACCAGCGCGTGGGAGGGGGAAACCTTTGTGGCCTGAGGGCGGGTTACCCGTTTCTCATCAGGGGAGTGTGTATATATAACCACTTCAAGGTGTTCCGTCGACGGTAAAGTGATGCGTCTTCGAAGTGAGGGGGTTTGGGGTGGAAGAGACAGTTGTGTTGTGATTATCTGTGTGTGTTTGTTGTGACAGATCTAGATGAAGCTGTCTGCACGAATGGGACAGAGCCCCCCCCCCCGACACTCCCTGCGCTCCCTGATTAGTAGGAACTCCCTACAAACGTTTAATGTGTATGTGTGTGTGTGTGTGTGTGTCCGTTCTCGCAGGAAGCGACCCCGGTACACAGGGGTGGAAGTCAACCCCTTACCCACTCGGCTAGCTAGAACTCTAGAACCCTCCGTGGCCCAAGGGAATATCCATTCTCCTAGAGTCTCTTCCAATTGTATACACATGGGGGGGGGATTCTAGTTCATATTGTTGGGGTTCGCACGCGAAGCGTCTCTAGTCTCTTCGTTTTCGAGCCCCCCCTCCCAGCTGAGTAAAACGCCTTCGTTGGATTACATACTTTCTTCCTTTCTGTAATTATAAGGAAACCAGCCATTCTTTCGTTATTTTTTCGTTTTCCGGTTCTTCCCATCAACAAGGAAACTTGCCTCCGGAACGAGGGCCCGGTAAGCGCTACCAAGGAATCTCCTCTTTTGAAAAATCGGGTTGTCTAGTCAGTTTTAATTCCCGCTTCACCACCTTAACGAACCCATTAAAAAAAATGGCAGATGCCCTCGTAGTTTAACATTCGTCTCTAAATAATTAATTAAGCCCTCGCATCAACGCTACAACAAAAAAAAATACCCACCATCTCGCACCCGTTTAGTGAACCGCGACAACGTCGCCCATGACCGCCAATGCGTATTACCTTTCGCAAGCACAAAGCTTTCCGGTGCGCGTCTTTTCAAGGCGGTGGACTCATATCCGGGCATAGCTTTAGACGACACGCGCTCGAAGACAGTATGGAGATTTTTCTTGCTTCCTGTTCCTTTTTCCATAAGTAGCATCTGATACTTGTACCCAGTTGATGGGTCCATGGATACAGGAGAAAACGTAGGTGTAAAAAGTATCGGATCTCAAGAACATTTATTCCCCGTGGGAAATAGAAGAAGTTTCTATTTTAACAGTTGGGGCAAAGTTTAAAACTTTCCCTAACGGATTCCGAGAAAAGACCTTAATGGCAGATTGTTCTATCCTTTAATCTCTACGTATAATTAAAGGGGTTAACGTATGGCCATATATAACGGAGACTTGGACTTTTATCACTTTTTGTCTATCTTGTTTGAAATATCTATAGGATTTCATAGATTTTATACTCCATCCTTCCTAAAATAACCCTTTAAGCACGTTCGGAACACCGAGAACTTCCCCAAACCATATGTCAACCACCCAGGACCGTCGGAGAACTTTTATTGTTGGCTGAAGGCTGGGTGCTGGAAATGACCTTTCGCCGAAGCGTTGCTGCACGAATGACTAATAGTTTCTTAATTCTAAGCGTGATTTAATGATATTGTAAATATGAAGTTATGAGGTTATAACATTTAAATTGTCCCGGTATGTTTATGGTCAAGCGGGGTTTGTTCATCGAAAGAGGATCGCTTTGGCGTTTACTGGAACACAATCCTCGGAATCCAATTTCAGTGTAAAGAGTAAAAAAAAAGGAAACGTAATTGACTTGTTTGGGGGTATGATCAACATATATGATCATGTTGGTAATCAGATGAACTCAATATATTTTTTAAAAATGTTTGTGAAAATATGAAAGAAATTTTTAGATGCAAAAGGCAGACGTGCTTTTTAGGATGAAGCATGTATAAAAATGGTTAATCTGCTATTTAAGATTGAATTAATCAGATCTCTTGACTTCTATTTGGTTTTCTCGCCTATTGTGATTTTTATTTTTGTGTTTGTATTTCATATTTTTATTATTTTAAGCAAACAACCTAACCTAACATTTAAAATTCAAACACCTAAAAATCATAATATGCGAGATCTTTAAAGGGAAACTGATCTAATTAATCGACATTATTTCTTTCGCAGTCTATGGGTAAAGTTATGACAATTTCTGTCTTTCCGCCAGCTGGGTTTTTTTTTTTAGTTAGTTTTCATCTTTATCTGGTCTTCTTTATTTCTCACTTTGTCTGAATATCTTGTTGTCTCATAAAGTATACATATTTATTTATTTACAAGTTTCTGTACAAGGAATACAATACAAGTAGAAGTGTTTTTTTAGGAATAACTTGAAATTCTCGGAAAACTTCTTGTTTGCCCGTGTTAGGGATTTATCCAAGCTGTTTTTATGTCGTCCATGTTTTGTTATGTAAGTAATAAAACGATAAATTTGATAAAAAAAAATCTCTCCTTTTCTCAATCTGCGGCAAACAGAAGAATAAGGTTCTTAGAAGTGTCGTAATTGTAAGATTGTTGAACATTCATGAATTCGACTAAATTAGGTGATTATAATTTACTCTGGTGTTTAAAAATTCAGGAGTTTCTCAATTTAATCGGTGTTTTGTTGATTATAAATTTAGCCTTGTTCAATAATTTGTAACTACCTGTCACTTGACTCTGTAGTGTACTCAAACTTTCCTTAAAGGAAAATTTAGTTGCTGATGGATTGAATATCCATGGTAATAAAAAGAGTGGTAGAAAAGAAAAGGATTAACAGAAGAGTAGCAAAAATAAGCAAAAGTAATCTTAGGAGATGATAAACACTGCTTAAAGCAACCCTTGCCAAATCACTGTACTCGAAAGAGCGTATTTTAACCCTTCGGGAACTTTCTGTATGACGATTTTTCAGTAATTTGACCAGTAAAAAGGAATGACCTTATCTAGACATTTTCTTATCTCTAATGGACCTTAAAAAATACAGGACCAGAATAAAACGAAGCAATACCAATTTATTTCGCCCTGGTTTCTGTAGCTTTAGTATCGTACGAGCGCATATCTCCAGACCATCCTTGATTGCCTCAGAGTCCACCCCTCTGAGAAGCATTTAAGAGAGAATAGGAGCAAGGCCAGGATATTTTAATGATTTTCTGGGTAAAAAAGGTTATTTACGGATACACTAAAAGACCAATTACGTTTGGTTCTACATATAAATACGCTGTTCAGTCCTGGAGATCAAAGCATTACTGGTACTTTTGGGGCAAGTCGAATTCGTTGATCAACCTTGGGGCAGCAACTGAGATGTCAAGAAAACCTACGTGGGGGGATGGGGATCTTTTATATTAGAAAAAAGCAAAATTCAATTAGTCCACTGCACCAAAATGCCTGCAACATGTAATCACTTAATCCTTATGTTCTTATGTTCTTTAAGTTCTTTCGTTCCTATAACTATGCTAATGGCCTCAATTTGCAGAACCTTTTACATTTTAACTCTTCTGAACGAAATCACAACGGTGTTGGGGGTGAATGTGATGTTATAATAACCGGCATAGACAGTTTGCTATTGTTGCAACGCTGGAGGGAGCTTCCGGTCAACCGCGGGAACGTGGAGGGAAAGACCCAGACCAAGGAGGGAAGAAAGCAGCATTAATAAGAAGAATGGGCCCTCCCCCCCCCCCTCCTTGGCCTTCTGGCTCCTCTCTTATTCCTTTATCGCGATGAGAAATAAATTTTAAATGTGAGGTGTGGAAGCGGAGTAACACCGGCTTTCCTCCATTCAAATGGAGATTTTTTTGCCATCTTTGGCACCCACGCGAGCTCGCGTCTAGTGCCTTTCGTTGTTCGGTTCGGCTTCCGAAGTGCCACCTATTGAGTGCCATTCAAGCCTCGTGCTTTCACAGAGTACTGGTAAAGCTGAGCCATTAAAAAAAAAAAAAATTTAAAGAGAAAACCAATGAGGGCATCTCCTGCAGAAGGAGATATCTGCTAAGAAGTGATGATGGAGGAAGTGAAAAATGTGTCGAATGCATAGAACCGCAGATCCTCTGTGGACATTGGGGCCGGGAGGGCACGTGATCCTTCAAATGTCAGCTGATACATGGTTTACATGATTGAAAATGCTATATGTGACCAATCCCCCTCCCCGTAACGAAAAACTAACGACAGTGTTTTCGCCAGAAAGTTTGTTAAGAAAATGGTGAAGTTGGGTGACGGATAAAAGATGGTATAATTCGTAATTTAGTCCGTGGATGGCTTTGTACTGACTTGTATAAGTTAAGAAACATCCTGTACAGTCTTCAATCCTGCAAGGATTCAAGGGGAAGGAAATATTCGATTGTAATAATTGATCTTCGTTTGTTTTGACTCGATTATAAATATTTTGCACAATTTTTCCCTAACAATATGAAAGCATGACTCAAACATGATTTTAACGTGACTTGAACAAGACATTATCCCGGTAAAGACTGCTTGTCACTCTTTTTAAGCCTGATTTAAACAAAACCTCAGCCTAATATAAATATGACTCAAGTCTGAGTGAAACATGACTAAAAATGACTTTAACATGGTGGGGCAAGACAATAAATACCCCGTTAAAGACTGCTTGGTACTGCTTTTAACCCTTGCTTAAACATGACTTGAACCTAACTTAAATAGGACTAAGTCTGACTCAAACATGACTTTAACATGATTTGAGTAAGAGATTAGCCCGTTAAAGACTGCTATCTTTTTCCTCCCACCCCGTGGCCCCCCCAAAGGGGTGTAACCTGGAACCATTGAATGGCTGACCTGTTTTCATTAAACGGATCTTTGAGGTTTGGATTACGCCTTACCTGCCCCAGCATTTCTATGTTGGTGAAGGTGATCTTGTTCTCCATTTTACACTCTTATCTTTCTATCATTTTAACTTTGCTCGCTAAGGTCCTCTTCGGATTACGCAAGTTTCTACTTCTCAATATTCAATTGGTTTGATACTTTTGAGCCTTCTGTCCTCACGGTTACGAACCTGTTCTTGGATATTTATGATATTTATCCTTAATTGGTTGAGGTTGACTAAATTAACTCATACTTACCCACCAACCCCACACACAACCCTCGTTGGATTATATAACTTAATAAAATTACTTTGAGGATATCATAAATCCACCCAGAACGTAGCCAGAGGGGCGTAGTCGGGCCCCCCTAAAGAACCAGCCCTCAAGTAGACGTTGGGTTCGTGTTTCTGTTCTTTTCTTTGTACGTACTCTCCTCAACGCTATAGAATACTCGTCCTGGGGCTTCTGGGGTGTATCAGGTCTTCTCGACCCTAGTACACTTGTATGAAAATATTTTGGGCGGAAATGCCCTCGTTAGTTAGTGCTAAGTTGAGATCTTAAAAAAACAACATTAGAGTTTGTTTATATTCAACATAGTAGTTATATTTAGTAGTAGTTAACAAGATATAGGAAAATTGGTTAAGAAGGTTGGCCAGGTAGTGGAGGACGAGAACAGAGAGAAAAATAAAAATGAATTGAAAAAAAAATATGGGGGAGAAAAAATTTTAGGGTAAAAAATTTCGTGAATCACAGGTGGTGAGTACGGGCAGGCGTTGCAGGCCGAGGGGCGTACTGAGGAACAAAGAGGTCAAGAGTCCGGACGTGAGTGGACTCTTGAAAGGGGTCATCATCGTGTAAGCTGGTAGAGTAACCCTAAATTTTCTGTCGCAACTATGTGACTGCCTCGTTTGTCCGGGTTTCTCTCACCCATGGACGCGGCAATTGTTCGAAGCAATTTGTCTGCCCAAATACCTACACCCCTGTCTCTTTACTGATCAGGTTTCGTCTTCAAAGGACTTCCTTCCGCCGTTAACTCTCGATATATTTCGAAAGAGTTCGGATTACGTCTCTAAAGCCTAAGAGAATAATCATACGAACCCTTCGTGACGACTTAATTGTTGCAATGCAAATAATGTTTATTTAAATTTCAAAATTTATTAATTAACGTGTTTTAAGGAGTTTCCTTAAAGAAGTCTTTATGTGATTTGATTCCCTTTTAGATAACTTTAGGGTTTTTTTGGGGGGGGAAGGGGTTCACTATTGAATGTCATAATCTTGTTGATCAGCGCAGATTTTATGTCTGTAAACCTTTTATAAAGACCGATATGTCATTGTTTTCGTTAATCTGTCTTTGACATTATTTCTCTTATCTGCCTATGTTTTTTTTTCTCTCTCTCTTCTCTCCTACCCCCTACCTCGCTCTCATATATATATATATATATATATATATATATATATATATATATATATATATATATATATATATATATATATATATATATATCTTTCAAGAGAGAGACGGAATGACATTCTGAGTTTTTATAACGGTATGCTAAAATGGCGTTAGGCGGCGCTGGAGAACTCGCCGGCCAAATGGCGTAACATTAGATACGTGTGAGGTGTTGAAGAGTCTTGGGGGCCGGGCTGGGATCGCGTGTCACAGGGTGGAGTGTGGAAAACGAAGTAGTTGCTGAAAATGAATTTGCGAGTTTCAAAACTGGAGATGTATCGATGTCACCTTAAACACGGATCACTGGCAACGAGACAAGTTCGGAACTTGAAAAAGGGGCGATCGATCCAGTAAGAATTGCTTGGACGGCGATGGGGATCCATCAGAGAACCTTGACAGAAAGAAAGTGGCTTAGACGTGAAATGATTAAAGAATGGAGTGGGAGAGACGGATGGAAATTTTAGGGTACGTCGGGTCTTTAGAATATTAGCGGAAAAAAGGGAGTGAATAAAAAAAAACTAAGCCTCATATTTCAATTCTTGGTCCAACAAAATAATCCCCCATAACTATTTTATGGTGTTTATAAAATGGAATTAATATAATCCATTACAAAGAAAGAAACAACCATTTTTATAAACGCCTCTCTTCGAGCAACATGGCTACTGTTATAATTAAAATGATAGAAAACATCTAATTATTGGTAAATTTGTGGTAAAAGAAGTCTAATCACAGATTCTTTAGGGAAAAGTTTATAGGAATTATGCTCCAAAGCAGCCGCACTCCCCCTTCCCCCCTTAAAAAAGAATAGCCCCCCCCCGGTAATTCCACTTAACTTTCACTCAAACTCCACCAAGAATATATTTTTTTTCTGGATTCATTTTTAACAGAACTCGTTGCTCGAATAGGGACTTCTCTTGGTTGTTATTCACTCAAATTACCTCCCATTTATAAACATCTTTACAAAGTCGTAGGAGTTTAACTTGGGAGCCAAGAAATGAAATTTGAGGCTTACTTTATTTTGTTAATTCCCATTATCCGCTAAATTTTTGGACTCGCGCGTGTATTATCTCTCGTCGAAATTCGTATGAGGAAAATGGGCTAGGCTTATTGAATAGAGGATAGCCTAGTTAGCGGCTGGTGCAAAGCTCCCAGGACACAATGAAACGGGCAGAGAGGGTAAAAGCAATCAAGAGGTAAAATAATCAGCGTAAATAAAGAATATTGAGGGCAACGTTTGATGACCTCTATAACATGGTATCACATGGTATGTCGTGACACATGGTATGTTTAAAAATATGGCTTTAGATGGCTTGGTCTTAGCTACAGCTTTGGTCTGTTGTTTACAATAGCCTTAAAATGATTAAAAATGAGACCTTAATTCCTTACACGTCGGAAATGAAAAAAGCGACGTCTCACTCTGACACGCGTACCATAGGTTTGGCACCAAATGGCACTTAACGGTCGACATTTTCAATTTATTCCTTTTTAAAACTCATTTTCAATTCCTTTTAATTTTTCTTATTTTTGCCCGGGCCTGGATAAATCCGAATACATGGCGAAAGAGGGCGTTAACCTCCATCCCCCCCCCTCCTGCCCAAAGCTGTGGTTCTATTAGACAATAATTGAATTCGATGTTTTATATTTCTCCTAATTTTTATCTGATTTTATTTCGATTTAACGAAATTTCACTGTCTATAGACAAACCCCCAGGGGAATTTGGACCTATAACGCCGAAGTACGAACATAGTCCTCTCACAAAGAGTGATATTAAATATGAGAACTAGTTATGAAGTACCATAATCAGAATGAACTTAGTGAATAGAGCTAAATTCGTTCAAAATTTAATTTCTATTAATTTTAAAGGCACAAAAACTGCATTTAATATAATGAAAAATGATCACTAATTCAATAACATTGTACTCTCTTATTAATTTTATTCTCTGACTTGGTATAATGATAGAAAGGATTCCGTAACCTCAGCCCCAATTCGTCCTGTTGCGAGGCATCCCGGCACGTCGGTGCATTAATCTTTATCATATTTCTGTTTTCCCGCAAGGGACACGCTGCTTTCAAGTTGAACGAGGGTGTGAGGGAGGAATCTCCAGGAGAATTACTGTCCCCCCTCTTGGTTCCTAGCGTCTCGGGCAATCTTTTTTTTGGGGGTTGGGTTGTTTATCTTACACGCATTTTCAAATATCCTAACCTAACCAGTTTTTCTATGAGGCTCCTTTTAAAAAAATAGGCCAAGATGCCTCAGTTGGTTGTCGTCTTTTCAAAATAAATAAAAGAATCGATACAAATGAGGAGAAAATAAGATGAAAATGTATAAAAATAATGATCCATCTTTGGCGCTCTGTGGCATTATTTCGTTTCAATATCGACGTGCCCGGTGTCCAAACTTGTTCTAGGGAGGTTTTCAAAAGTCCCCCTCTTCCCATCCCCCGTAGGCCGTAGATCAATGCTTCACATTGGAGGGGGGGGGGATGATGCTTAACTAAGTTTAGAAGCCGGTCTTTGTTTATTTTATTTTTCTTCGATTTGGTCTGTCGTTCATGAATTCCTTTCAAAGAACACTACCACTACTATATGACACGAGCCTCGAGTAGTACCATCCAACCCCATAGTTTTTAACCTACCATATTATAGAGGTCGCCCATCGTTACCCGAAATATTCTCATTTACTTAATGGGGAGGTTTCCGTTGTTCAAACTAACGTCATACTGTCAAATTGATCAAGACAACCCCCGCGCGGTCTTGAATGTACGCTCGGCTTTGTTGTTGGCTCTCAGTCAGCTTTGGTAATCAGGGTCGCAAGGACGGTGGAAAGGCGCGGCCAACACATTTTAATTATACTGCAAAAAGTTTCCGGAACTTCAAACAAATCCCTTGTCAAAAGTTTGACATGGAAGCTGTTGTTATTTCCCTTTGGAAAAATGAAGGATTTTTTTTCATATCTTTTGACGGGAGGAGTAATAAAGATGACTTTGTTTAATGTTTATTCATTCACATACTTTATTCCTATTAAACGTAATTTAAGGTCTCATTGGTTAGTATCATGGGATTCTCAGAGAGGGAATGAATTGGCTTCATGGTGGTCTTCAAGATGTCAAAATATATTAAGTTCGAATTCTGCTCGAGTCCGAACACGTGCATTTTGATCGATAGGTGATCGCTTTCAAGCCCCCCTTCCGTTTGTTTCGAGTTATTGGAAGATCCGCCTTTAGGAGGAGGAAGGGGAGCGCTTTCACAAGTCCTGTGTCGTGCCCACGGCGAAGCATCCGGACACTGCCCATGTGTCGAGCTGCTTCTGATCTAAGGAAACTGGAGCGCTAACAATTTTGCCAAAGAACAATGCCATGAACTCAAAGTGGTACCAAAACGAACTAAATAAGCACCTTTTCCCAACAGTTCAGTACCAATTTGGAGATTGTAACTGTATTTTACAGCATGATGGCGCACCCTGTCACAAAGCAAAAGCAATAGCTAAGTTCTTGGCTGAAAATAACAGAACTTTTGGGACCTCGGCCCGGGAATTTGCCAGATTTGAAACCCTATAGAATTTGTGGGCGATAATAAAACTGGCGGTTAATAAACAGAAGCAGTTGCGGTGCTTATTGAACAAAGATTGGATCAATATCAGTCAAATTATGATCACAAAGTTGGTCTTCAGCATGGCAAAACGAATTCAAGCACTCCTGAAGTGCAAGGGAGATCATTGTAAATATTGACTGCAAGTATCAATTGACTGTATTTATTAATAAAATTGGTTTGGGCTCTAATTTTTATATTTCACTTTCAAATTATGATACATACTAAAACAAAATGCAACCTTTAATCAGTTCTATTTATCATCATTATCATCATCACTAACTCCATAATTTAAGAAGGGGATTTTTTTGAGTATTTGAATAATAATTTAATCTTAGTTTGGTTATGACTTATGTTTTTATATCAAAGTTATTTCTAATAATTCTTTTATAATATCAAAAAACAAAATGGTGAAGTTCAGAAATAAATATAAGTATCGAAATTTTGTGATTTTTTTTTAAAACCCAAAGAATTACAAATGGTGAAGTTCAGAAAATTTATTTTTATATATCTTCTTCTATAACTATATTTTAGCAACGTGATATTTTGAAAGGAGGGAAATTTAGTTTAGAATTCCTTTTTAAAATTATTATAATTGGCGAAGTTCAGAAAATTTATAAAAATTTAATCACGGCTGCTTTTTTTTAGATTTTTAATTTTAATCGTAGTAGCGAAGCGCCAGCACCCCCCCCCCCTCCCGTAGGGGGAAGTGGCGAAGCCATTACCTGGTTTTCTTATTAAAAAAATATAGTAGTCTCAAAACATTTGCCCATGACGGTACAAGGTATCAACAAGGCCTTTTCTCGTTTTTTCTTTCCTTCTTTTACTTCCTTGTGATTTCCTCTTACCGTTAATGGATACGTCTGCCCCGAAGGGTCGTTTTCTTCCGTTCCAAGCCAAATTCTCTGATTCAATGGGTGATTATTCAATGCTTTTGAACTCTTGAAATTCATCGTGCAATTCGTTCTCGTGATAAGTCCAAATACTTTGAAGGGGGCTTGACTTCACTAAGGGGTTCATGTTCGTATTTATGGGGGGCTTACTGCCCAGGGGAACACGGATTCTTACGAGTGCATATCTTTGTAAATATTTCTGAGGGTTTATAATACCCTTCTAAGACGGTATTATGTGGTGATGAGTTGTGTGTATTATGGTTTTTGTCTTCCTTAACCCGTTTCCTGTTCTTCCTTCGATTTATCCTCTATTTCTTGGCTCTCCTTTTTTCTTAAAGTTTCCTTCCTTGGTTGCTCTTTTTTTTATTCATTAACAAATTATAACTGAAATTAAAAGACTGTTAATCATTTCTATAAAAAAAATCCTATTCTTGCAACGTCCTGTGCTACAGTGACACTGTAGGTTGCCCATCCCTCTTTCTGTTTTCCTAGTGCGCCTCCACAAGAGGGCCTGCATCCCTCGAGGCCGAGCTCGCTTGATGACATTTGCATAGATACACGGCCGCTATCCATCTTCCCCGTTTATATATTAGACGAGTTTAATGAAGGAACTTTGTTTCTTTATTCTTTGTTATGGTCTTTTTGGTTGAGGGAATTAGGCTCGTCTATCCATATATGTTTCATTGTCTTTGGTTTACATCTAAACATGCACTAGAAGTAGGATTAGATGTTCTAAACCCCGAAGATTAAGTTAGCAATTAAACCATAAATATGACTACGTTAATTAGTTGAGCGTAAGTCCATTACACTATGTTTTAACTTGGGAATGTTTCTGATTTTTTTGGGGGGGGTATGTACAAATTGACCAAGAGTTAATTTCTGGATTTGGATATAGTCATGGCCCAAAGTTTATCGATAATAGTATATTTTAACTTTAGAATTTATAAAAAAATAAAATGTTTTAAACAAAATATTGAAACAAAAAGAATTACAAATGGTGAAGCTCAGAGAAAATAAATATAATTATAGAATTTTTGGATTTTTTTTTAACAAAAAGAATTACAAATGGTGACGTTGAGAGAAAATAAATATGATTATCGAATGTTTTTGAATTTTTTTAAAACGAAAAGAATTACAAATGGTTAAGTTCAGAAAAAAATAAATGATTATCGAATGTTTGGGAATTTTTTTTAAAACGGTTGCTTTGGAGGAGGGACGTATATTCGAAGGTTTTGTCGAAATTATTTTTAAAATAGATTTTCAATTTTACTCTTTAGCAGAAGTAAATTGCTACTTGTCCCTAAAGACGAGTAAAACAAAATAGAATTATTAAAACAAAAAAATAGTCGTGCAGATTGATTTTTTCCCATTTAAAAAGACTTCCGATAAAAGATTTATCCTGCTTTTAGGCCTATAAAATAAGCATCGATGTGAAAAAAAGATAACCAAGTCGAACCCTTGGTAGTACTCTTCCTTACAGGAGGAGCTTTGGTCTGTGGCCTACGCCCTATCCGGCATTAGCAACTAGTTTTTTGGTTTTAATCAATTTAAAAGATTTCCAGTACATATTTTCTAATAATTTACTCTTGGCATGTTTTATAAAATCAATATTTATTTTCTAGGCCTAAAGACAAGAAAAATCTTCTATCGGAATTCTTTTGAAATACGGAAAAAACAATCCTCACCACTGTTTTTTTTTTCACCTCATCCAAATTTGCTCTAATAATTTCATTTTCCTTTACTCGTTTTTATGCGCCAGTGGCAATTTCCTTCTGCTTAAATATTAAAATTAGAAATCTATTTTGGACATATTTGGTTGGAAACAGTTTCCGCACAACGTTTTTTAAAAGTTGGTTTATTTCTAGACATATTAATAGATTTATTTAAAAGTTTATTTATAGATTTATACAGAGTGTAAGACTAGAGCCTTACTAAGTAGACTAAGTCACTATGTACTTTCAAATGAGGCCTAGGAAAGCCTAGGCCACACCCTGTATGGTATCTAAAGGTCAAAAATTACCCATCAAATGACTCTTTCTCGCGAACAGCAACGTACTTTTTTACGGTATGATTCCAAGTCCGGCCTAAAGCTGCCCAATCGCAACGTGGTATCAACCAAGCATTTGGAGAAGACGCAATAAGTCGTCGCACAGCCTAGGATTGGTTTAAGAAGTTTCACTGTGGCCAATTCGATCTCCAAGATCAGCCAAGAAGTGATCAACTGTCTCTTATTGACATTGACCGTTTGTGCGCCTGTGTCAAAGCTGATCCACATCTGACATCACTAGAGCTGGCTGAAAAGTTTAGCGTCAGCCATATAGCCATTATGCATCATTTAGAGAGGAAATGGGCAAAGTCAGTAAACTGGACGTATGGATTCCACGTAAACTGACCCTCTTCAACCGTCAGCGCGGCATAACACTACTGTCCAAGAAACGTCGTTTTGATTGGCTAAACAAAGTGGTCACTGCAGATGAGAAATGGTGTCTACACTCGAACATGGCACGCAAAAGAAGCTCGACAGACAAAGGTACATCTGCACAACTTCAGGCAAAGGCCGACGGACATCAAAAGAAGCTTATTGTTTGTGTCTGGTGGAATGTGAAGGGAGTGATTTACTGGGAAATGTTGGAACGCAATCAATCTATTGACGCTCAATTATACAGGCAAAAACTGCAACAAGTGGCAGATGCAATTGCAGAGAAGCGACCGGAATTGACTGATGTCCTGTTTCTTCATGATAACGCCCGATCACACGTTGCAATCATACCCGTGAAAAACTCCTGGAGCTAGGGTGGGAAGTTCTCCCTCACCCACCGTACTCGTCAGACCTGGCGCCAAAAAACTACAGAACTGCAGAACTTCGTGAATGTCAAAACGTTCGCAAATGACGACGAACTAAAGGCAGTTGGAGACTACTTTAATATCAAAGCAGTTGAATTTTACAACAAAAGTATCCATGATCTAACCCGTCGCTGGAAGAAGGTGCTGTAAAATAACGGTGATTACATTGTTCATTGATATATTCTTTTGGTGCAGTTTCGTTGTAACTCTTTGTCAATACAAATTGTGCGAAAACTTTGTTTTAAACTTCGATAAAACTTTCGAATATACGAAAAGAACACCACCCAAAAAGCCATGCCTAGAATTTAATAAATTTTCTGAATTACACCAATGGAAATTTTTATTCTAAAACATTCGCTAATCCTAGTTTTTTAACTTCACTATTTAATTTATCATCACTAACTCTATAATTTAAGAAGAGGATTTTTTTGAGTATTTGAATAATAATTTATCTTAGTTTGGTTACGACTTATGTTTTTTATCAAAGTTATTTCTAATAATTATTTTATAATATCAAAAAACAAAATGGTGAAGTTCAGAAATAAATATAAGTATCGAAATTTTGTGAATATTTAAAAACCCAAAGAATTACAAATAGTAAAGTTGAGAAAATTCATTTTTATATATCTGCTTCTTCTATTCTATAACTCTATATTTCAGCAACGTGATATTTTAAAAGGGGGGAAATTTAGTTTAGAATTCCTTTTTAAAATTATTATAATTGGCGAAGTTCAGAAAATTTATAAAAATTTAACCACGGCTGCTTTTTTTAGATTTTAAATTTTAATCTTAGTAGCGAAGCGCAAGCTCTACTGAGAGGGGGGAGGAAGTGGCGAAGCCATTGCCTGGTTTTTAATGCCAAAACATTCGATAATCGTATTTATTTTTTCTGAAATTCACCATTCCAACCCCTTTTCTTTTAAAAATTCCAAAGCATTCTTTAATTCTATTTTTTTCTGAACTTGACCACTTTTCATACATATTTTTTTGTAAAAGTCATAAAAAATCTAAAATTATCCTCAATAACTCTTATTTTTTAAGAACGCGATTTTTTGAAGCTTTGATTAAGATTTTTTCTTTTAGTTCGGTTGTTACCGAAGTAGATTTAAATTTTTTTTTCAAAATTATTTCTAATAATTCCTTTATAATATAAACCAGGCAATGGCTTTGCCACTCGAGCTTGTGCTTCGGTACTAAGATTAAAATTTAAAATCTAAAAAAAAGCAGCCGTGGTTAAATTTTTATGAATTTTCTGAACTTCGTCAATTATAATAATTTTAAAAAGGAATTCTAAACTAAATTTCCCCCCTTTCAAAATATCACGTTGCTAAAATATAGAGTTATAGAAGAAGAAAAAATAAAAATAAATTTTCTCAACTTTACTATTTGTAATTCTTTGGGTTTTAAAAAATTCACAATTTCGATACTTATATTTATTTCTGAACTTCACCATTTTGTTTTTTGATATTATAAAAGAATTATTAGAAATAACTTTGATAAAAAAACACAAGTCATAACCAAACTAAGATTAAATTATTATTCAAATACTAAAAAAAATCCCCTTCTTAAATTATAGTTAGTGATGATGATGATGATGATGATGATGACAACTCTGCCTAACGACGAAATTCTATTAAAAAATATCGTTTTCCATTAAGACCTCTGAAATGAAAGAAAGATTTCTACACTCTTATTCACACCCAGATTGCCACTTCCCACTCCCAATTCCCCGCCCATCCGCCTACTATGGTGGGGAGCATAGCGAATAATCTTTTTCCATCTATGTTCCCCCTAAATCGTTTAAGCTTTCTATACTTCTTTTTTTGTATTACTCTTTTTCGTCATCGGCCTGTTCTGACAGGTCTTCAGGAGACTCTTTTGTCAAAAAGATATTTCTTTCCTCATATTTATTTCAAATTCAAAGTCAGAGTGAACTGAAACATCTTTATTACAAGTTGCTCCAAACTTTGACTTGTCTTCTTTCAAAGCCAAAATCAAGAGAAGTATTGTTCTCAACTTGCTACAGGACGTTTCATTCAGGCGATTTGAGGCAATTTTGTTTTGTGCTTTATATTGCTATCTCTATTTCGGTTCCCCAAAGGTGCAAATTTTCTTTCATAATTTTTTTTATGTTTTGTAAGTGTAATTACGTTTTATCTGATAAGTGTCCCATGGAAGCATAATGGTGCCGCAGAGATATATCGATTATGTCGAGAACTTGGTTTTCCTAAATTCTCTGCCAGAATTTGTTTTTGTTGCGGTATGGAACTCTTCAGAATGCAGCAGCGACGAAATTTGCAGTGCTCCATACGTTTGCTAACGACTTTTAGCATCCTTGTTAGTGGTGGGATCTGCACTGTCCATTTCCCTCCATTACAGCTGGCCTTTGAACGATTATTCCCTATGAGGAGAGAGAGGGAACTATAATTGGCTTATTAATTATTCACCGTTGAACCGAGAATAAACTGATAATAATCGAAACCTGCTTTACTCGAGAAATTTATGGCATTGGGTTTTATGCTTTTCCTCGGTATGAGGTCAAGTAGAGGAAAAACGCCTTTCTGACCGTATCGGTTTTTTTAAGGTGGGGGGGGGGGTCTCAGGTCATCCTCCCCTCTGTCCCCACAATCGAGGGAATACAGAAGAGGAGGAGGCCTGCGGCCGAATTGCTCCTGGAGAAACATCCCACACTTCTGACCTTCAGCTCAAGTGAACCGAGGGGGAAGTGCTTGGTAGGAATTCCGGAGCAAGGTTTCGTAGAGAGTTTATAGTTGAAGATGGGAAAAGGAAGAATAAAAGAGATAAAGTTTAGTGAGGAAGCAAAATAAGCAACCTCGATAGGCATAGGTGAAAAAGGAATACCCATGCCCAAAGGTCAAGGGAGACCCGATGATTAATGTGGATTCCGAACCACCATACTGCATTTACTTATCATTCATTCTTCCTTTTTCACACACAGCGCCGCTAAGTTACTCTAGTGTATATCTATCGGGAGATCCGTCTATTCTCTAGCGCCTACTTGTTTTTGTGTTTTTATAATCTGTGTGTAATGGTATTCATGCCTTTGGGTGGCTTTTATATGCTTATATCTTGTTTGGTTTTATACTTCTTTCATGTTTATTCCTTCATCGTTAGTTTGTTTGTCATTTTATGTTACGGTTGTCTCATTCGTGTATTTGGTTCTCATAATTCAGTTCTCATAGTTTTGTTGTCTTAAATTCGGTTCTCATTATTCATTGATTATTCCTCTAGGATTATTCGTCTCTTTCTGGTCATTTTTCTCATCTTCGGTATTCTTTCTTTTTTCTCTTCGGTGAATTTTTCTGTTCCTTTTGCTACTCTTCCTGAATTTATCACGTATTATATTGGCTCTTCTCCTCTCCATCAGCTGATGTCCTGAGTTTCGAAAATGAAGTTTGAGGGCGTTGCTCGTCGGAGATATAAATATGCTCAGCAAATACTCGTGGAAGATTATTGATTTCTTCCCATATATCTCTTAACCCTTTATCTGAGGACCTTATTATTAATAGTAAATTGGCCTTTCCTTGTAGATGGCTCATTTTTCGTATTTCTCTCTTCTTGGTGTTCGTTATCAATCTTAGAGCCTTATTTTGTACTTACCGTATCTTTTTTTCCTTAATTGAGACACCATATGCAGTGGTATTGGAGGGTAAGTTATTGTTGCCCTGCCCAATGTCATATGCATTTTTTTTTTGTTCTTTATAGAGATTCCTCGGGTTGAATATAGTAATCGCAAGGTTGGGATTGTTCGTTGAATCCTCTCTCGTGGGTGACTTATATCTTTTTGATGTTACTTTTAGACCCAAAGTTTTATTACCCTCGGATCTATAATTGCACATTTCTTCTGTATATATGATATCGGCTGTTTTTCTTCTTGCAATAGGAATTACGATAAAATTGAGGGTGTTTTCCTCCATATTTTCCATTGTTTTTCATATCTATGGATGTTAACAATTTCCATTGCTGTTACCCCGTAAGGGGCGCGGCGATTTGCCATCCTGGCCCCCGTGCTGACGGGATCCAGCGCTGCGTCCGGCCCCAGCTTAGCCTCTCTTCCTTCCTTCAGATAGCTCGATTTATCCCCTACCTCGTCGCTTTTCATACAACCTCTCCCACAACTTTCTCTGGTCAGCCTCTAATTTCACAGGGTAGAATGCTGACCTTCTTCTCAAGCCAACCACCCCGGATCGGGGCTGGGGGGGGGAGGGGACATTGTTCCCTAACCCCTCAGCTCGGGTTCGGGATGGGTTTTTTTTAACAACCTGCTTCATCCCCACCCATACCTTCCTCACATCCCTTTTCCTCTCCTCTTCACAACCTATATTTTTTACGCCGTGTTCAAGGTGGAGCCGCCATGCCGAAGGACTGCCAGGCCACCAGGAGGGAGGGGTGGTCCCGAATGGCGGCGCCTGGCTCTGCCGGGCTTGTAAGCACCTCTCGCAGTGCGGGCAACTGCGAGAGGTGATGAGCTATTGCGTCCCGTATTAAAAAGAGGGTCACCATGCCCATGTATGACAAAAAAAAACAAAAAACCCAACCCCCAACTTCCCCAAGAAAATCAACGGAGCCGCCCTCGGGCAGCTCCACCGAGAAAATGGAGGTCCCCCCCACCTTGTGCTTGCGCAAGGGACCCTCCATAATTCTTTAACCGGAGAGGAGGCTTACTCCTCTCCTACGCCTACGGGTGTAGGGGACTCCCCCTCACCCCCTTCTCTGGAGGTGCTTTCGGGCACCTCCCTATCTCCAGCGGCAGTCCCTCCTTTGCTTTCTAAGGAAACTGCCAAGAAAGCCAGCAGGCAGCCCATTGCAGACCGCCCCTCGTGCAAGCGGCTCGGTAGGGCAAACCCCCTTAGGGGGGAGAGGGAAGCCAGGCCCCTTCGGTCGCTTCCCTCAAAAGACCTGCTGGCAAGAATTTTAAACCTAGCTGGGGTCAAGGCCTGTGACTCCCCACACAAGACTGGCGACACTGCCAAGGGGACCTGCGATGTCCTGGGAGGGGATGGCCAACTGGAGGCCCCTCCTGTGATAGACATGGTCCTTGAGGAGACCCAGCCTCAGATGGTAGGGCCTTCCATGGGGAAGAATCCGGGCTCGGCGCCAAGCACCGAACCCGAATCCGACCCTATGCAAGGTCCCCCTCAAACGGCCGAGGGCTCCGAGGCAGTAAAAGGAGGGGAGGGATCTCCTCCGACAGGTGCCCCTACGACGACCAGGACCTTCTCCATTTCGGAGAGGGACCTGGCTGAGGCCGGCCCATCTGGCATGGGGGTTTCTGCCGGCGGAGGTGAGAAGCGGGTTCATTCCCCGCCCTCCTCTCCTAAAAAGAAAAATACTAAAAAGACTAAAAAGACGAAGAAGACTCGGGGCTCCTCTCCATCCGCGGGGGCTGCGGGGACGGATGGGTCTGCTGCCACTTTGGTAGGCGACCAAGCCAAGATCGGCACATCCGGCCCCTCTACCCCCTCGTGTGCGGAGCCCCTGACTAAGACTAACACCAAGAATGCACAGGGCGGAGCCTTGATGACATCGGGGCCCCTGATTCAGAGGTTACCTGGCGTTTTCGAGCCCGCTGGCTTCAAGCGCTTCCTCGTTATTCGCTCCACTGATGGCACCATGTTGTCCAAGGGCAACATGATCCATCAGAGGAGAGGATTAGCTAGTGCAATTGGTAGAGAGCCGAAGGTAACCCGTTTCTCGGACGGGAGCCTTCTGGCGAATGCAGCGAATCCCGCTGAGGCGGCCGAGATAAGTGCTCTTCGGACACTTCATGGCACCCCGGTGAGTGTGACGCCGCACTCTACCATGAACTTTGTGAAAGGAGTAGTTTATGCGAGGGAAATCGTTGAATACTCCATAGAGGACATCACCCTAGAGCTGGCCGACCATGGGGCGGTCAAGGTCGAACGTGTGATGAGAAAACAGGGAGGGGCCTCGAGACCCACCCCTACACTCTTCGTCACGTTCGACTGTGACAAGCTCCCTGAGTCGGTGCGTGCCGGTTGGTACCGCTACCGCGTGAAGGCATTCGTGCCACTGCCGCGGCGGTGCTATTACTGTCACCGCTTCGGCCACACGAATCGATCATGTAGACGTGCAAAATCGGGGTCACCCGAAGTCTGTGTAAGTTGCTCGAAGGTCACACACGATAAGTCCAAATCGTGTGTGGCCAAGTGTGTCAATTGCGGAGAGCCGCACCCTGCTTCTTCGAAGCAATGTGGTGCATATCTCCTTGAGAAAGAAATTCTGGCCATTCAGGCCCAGGATCGACTCTCATTCCGCGAGGCTAAGGACTTGGTCCTGGCGCGCCCGGCTCTGCCTGGGACGTCATATGCCTCAATAGTTAGAAAAGCACCCTCTGCTCCTGGCCCATCCAGGCCAACGAGCACGGTTGTTTCCGCGCCCATTCGGAGCCCTTCTGCGGGCTCTACTACACCCGGGCGGTCCCCTGGTAGAGCTGGCGGCAAAAAGGGTTCACACCCAGCCCCGGCTAAAACCAGGGATCCCCCCTCTTCCCCCAGCGTGACCGTTTCCCGTGAAGCGAAACGGCCACGCGCCTCCACCTAGTCGTTAGACTCACAGGAGGCAACACCCCTGAAGATGGTCGCTAGGCCATCTTCCGGGGTTCCTAAAGCTGTTCCCCGAAAGGAGGACAGCAACAAAGGAGCTTCGGCCCCTTAGCCCACGCCCCGAGGTGGAGCGAGTGGCTCGAAGACGGTGGTTCCTCGAAAAGAAGGCCCCCCGCCTCCGAAGCCGCAACGCCCGCCTAAGGTTTCGAGGCGGAGGGAGGAAAAGACTCGCATGGCAAGCCCAACCTCCCCCAATAAGTCCTCGAAGGCGACAGCGCCTTCAGCGCTTTGTCCGGCCAACAGCGCCCGGGGTTCTGCCCCCGGGAAGCGTACGGCCATTCCCGTGAGGGTCTTCAATTCGAGGAGGGCTCCCGCGTCTCCTCCGAGCTAGGCCTGGAGGGCATATTCCTTCAATGGAATTGCCGTGGACTCCGGGCCAACTGGGAGGAGCTGCGGAGGCTCGTCTCGTCCCGCTCCCCGTTAGCTATTTTTTTGCAGGAGACCATGCTAGGCGCGTGCCCGCTGCCTGCCCTCCCGGGGTATAAGGGTCTTGCGACCCCACCACCGCGGGATGGCCGGGCTGGGGGATGCGCGGTTTACACCCGGCATGATGTCTCCGTTCTTCCTTTCTCTTTAGATACCTCCTTTCAGGCAGTGGCTGTGCAGCTGCACCTGGATAGGAGGTATACTATCATTTCTGCGTACATTCCAACGTCAGCTGACTTCGACGCGGGGGACTTCCGCCGCGTCGTGGCACGGTTGCCGAGGCCCTATCTCTTGCTTGGAGATCTGAACGGCAGGCATCCTCTCTGGGGAGATTACTCCATAAATCCCAGGGGACAAGTCCTTGCCGATCTGATCGAAGAGCTTGAGATGGGCGTTCTAAACGTGGATGAGTTTACGCATCACTGTCCGAGAACCGCTTCATTTTCTTGCCTTGACCTATCTTTGTGCTCTTCGGATGCACAACCTGATTTTGATTGGGGGGTGGTCGATGACCTCCATGGTAGTGATCACTTTCCCATTCAAATATCATTTTCAGGGCAACTGCCGCCTGAGAGACCACCTCGGTGGTGCTTGGCGCGGGCGCGGTGGCCTGCATTTCAGGAAATGACTGAATTCTCTATCTCAATCGAGGAGTTTAGGTCGCTGGATAAGGCGGTTGAGTTCTTCTCCGGCAACCTCATCGCCGTGGGCCTGACTACTCTGCCTAGGACGTCTGGCTGTTTTGCACGCCGATTACTCCCATGGTGGTCGGCCGAGTGTGAGACGGCCCTAAAACAGAAGCGTTATGCCTACATGCGCTATAAGCGCCGCCCAAACGATTTCACTGTCGCTGAATTTCGTCGGGCTAGGGCTAGGTTCCGGTATATTTCGAAGCACGCCCGCCGCTCTTCTTGGCGGGCATACGTGTCTTCACTTAACGGGAAGACCCCTTTAGCTGAGGTGTGGAAGCGAGTCAAAAGGATTCGGGGCAAGTTCTCGCAGGACCCCCCTCCCGTTCTCCAGGAGAATGGGACCGCAATCTCGGACCCCGCGTCCGTGGCGGAATCCTTAGCGACCTCTTTCTCCGCATTCTCTAGCCGTGATGCTGCTCCGCCAGCATTCAATGCACGTCGTGATGTCGCGGAAGGCCGCCGGCTGGACTTTACCTCCAGAGGCGGAGAACCCTTCAACGACAAGTTTACTGTGAGTGAGTTGCGTTCCACTCTCGCTTCGTGCGCGGACACCGCCCATGGTCCGGACGATGTCCCGTACGCCATGCCTGGACACCTGGGTGAGCGAGGCATGGCCTTTCTCTTAGATCTGTTCAACAGGATCTGGGTGGAAGGTCTTCTCCTAGACTCCTGGCAAATCGCTACTGTGCTCGCCTTTCGCAAACCGGGGATAGATCACTCTACTTCAACCGGTTTCCGCCCAATCTCTCTAACCTCTTGCGTGTGCAAGTTGATGGAGAAATTGGTAAATGTTAGATTAGCCTATTTCCTGGACAGCGGAGGCCATCTGTCTTCTGCACAGTGCGGCTTCCGTAAGTTTCACTCCACGTCGGATGCTCTGCTCCGACTGGAAAATGCCGTCTGCGAGGCTTTCCTTCGTAGACAGCACTACGCCACGGTGTTTTTCGATCTGGAGAAGGCCTATGATACCGCATGGCGATACGGTATCATGGAGACTCTCCACACGATGGGGGCGAGGGGACGCCTCCCAATGTTTATATCTGAATTTTTGCGAGATCGTCGATTCCGCGTACGGGTGGGGGGAGCCCTCTCTGCCTCAAAGGAGCAGGAAGAGGGTGTCCCGCAGGGAAGTGTCCTCAGTGTCACACTCTTTGCCCTGAGCATCAATGGCATCACCTCGGTGCTGCCAGAAGATATTCTCGCTACGCTCTACGTGGACGACCGTTCGATCTCTTTTGGCGCGGCCCAGATGCCAACTCTGGAGCGTCGACTCCAACAGGCATTGAACCGCGTCTCTCGCTATGCCGAAGCGCACAGGTTTCGGTTTTCTTTGGCCAAGACTAAGGTGGTGCACTTCTGCCGCCATCCACGGCTTCACCCCGACCCAGATTTGTTTCTTAATGGGGTGCGCCTGGATGTGGTTGAGTCGCACCGTTTCCTTGGTCTTGTATTCGACCGACGCCTCACCTGGGAGGCTCATATTCGCAGCCTTAGGGTCTCTTGTACCCGCGCCATGGACATTCTTCGTTCTGTGACGTTCAGCGCTTGGGGCGCTGATAGGGCTGCGGCCTTACTTTTTTATCGATCCTTTGTTCGCTCGAAGCTTGACTACGGATGCGAGTTTTATGCATCCGCAGCCAAGCGTTTATTGCGGAAGGTGAATTCAATCCACCACACCGGCCTTCGACTTGCGACCGGTGCCTTCCGCACTTCCCCCATTGAGAGCCTGTTGGTCGATGCTGGGGAGATGCCACTCGCTCTGCGCCGCGTGCAATGCATCACTCGCCTGTACGCGCGAGCCCGGCGCCTCCCTCAGTCGCCAACAGCTCTCACTGCATCCGCAGCTGATCTCGATGGTGCCTATGCCGCCGAGAGACGCCAGTCATACCCTAAGCCCTTTGGGTTTAGGGACAGGAAACTCCTTCGAGAGGTAGATATTGCTTTCGGGCCGGTGGCGCCCCTAGTTCTGCCCAGGACGCCACCCTGGAGGGTACCACATTTGGCTATTTGTCGCCACGCCTCTGCTCTCAAAGCTTGTACTGCGCCGGGAGTATTGCGTTCGACCTTTTTGGAGCACACATCGTGTCACGCTGGTACCGTGCCAGTGTATACGGATGGCTCCAAGTCCCAAGAGGGGGTCGGCTTCCACGCCGTATCCCCTCTGTTTGAAGTCAGCGGGGCTCTACCAGGCGCTGCGTATGTCTTCACGGCCGAGCTGGTGGCAATAGACCACTCGGTACGGGAGATTACGCGACGTGCCCGGTTCGGAGGCCGGATTGTGATCTATAGCGACTCACAAAGCGCCCTGAGTGGTCTCGGGGCATTGGAATCTCAGCATCCCCTAGTTCGCGATATCCGTGACGCCACGGTTTTGGCGAGCCGGGCAGATGTCGAGATTATCTTCTGCTGGGTTCCTGGACATGTAGGAATTGCGGGGAATGAGGGCGCCAAAGAGTCCGCGAGGACTCTGCGACCGGACCAGCGTTTCGCTCTTTCTCACACCGACTACATGGCAGGAATACGGGCAGCTCTTCGGACTGCTTGGCAAAGAAGATGGGAGACGGTCGAATGGAACTTAAAGTTGCGTGCCATTGCGCCGCGACTGTTCCCATGGACCTATCCCTCAATGCCGCGGCGGCTTCAGGTTGTTTTCTGTCGTCTCCGAATCGGACACACTCGTGTGACGCATCGCTATCTGATGGAGCGCTCGCCTGCGCCCTATTGCAACGACTACGTCGTCCCCTAGACTGTTCAGCACATTTTTGTCGAATGTCCCAGTCTGGGTGATCTTCGCGCACGATACCTGTCCCAGTACCGGGATGGGCGGGGTCGCTACCGCCTGTCCCTTGTGCTCGGGACAGATTCGTGCACATTGACTTATGGACTTGTTGACTTCTTGGGGGAGGCCGGCCTTCTCCCTATTATTTAAGCAAGGTTTGTTTGTTTTTTTGTTTTGTTTTGTTGTTTTTTTGCATTTGTTTTGTTTTTTGTTTGTTTTTTTCCTTTAGTTGCACGCTCCTGCGCCGGGGGGACCTCTCCCCGACGCACCAGCTTGCTTCCTTTCCCCCTTTTGGGGTGTTTTTTTTTTTTCTCTCTTTAATTTTATTTTAAAGTAGCCTAGAACTAGGCCAGTTTTAATACGGCGACTAATGCCCAAGTAGGCAGTCGCCAGATGAGCTCTTAAAAAAAAAAAAAAATCCATTGCTGTTAATTGCGTTTGCCTTCTTTCGTTTTGGCTTGGGGATGTTATACATTGGCTGATATCATCCATGACCTGGATGTTCAGCGTCTCTTGTTTAATTGGTGGTGGCATATCAGCTGTATATGTAAACTATATAACGTGGGAGATAAACCCCCGCCTTGTGGCAATCCGACTTTCATTTCAAATTCTGGTCCCTCCTATACATTTATCACGATTCTTGCTTTACTTTCCGTGATATAGTTGCAGAGAATTCTCTCCAAATTGTTATTCATTTGAACACTTTGGATCTTATATTGTAAGCCTCTGATCCAGGCTTTAGCAAAGGCTTTTTCTACGTCTCTGATCACTAAGTCAATATACCTTTTGTTCGCTTTAGCTTGTGCTATATTTTCTGTTAGTAGACAGAGGGCCATGGTGGTATCCTTGTTCTTCAGGAATTCAAACTGGAAATTATTATATAGATTATATTCTTCTATATATTCTATTAATCTTCTTAGTCATTATTTTTCAAATAGTTAACCGGTAAAATCCAATAATGATATAGACCTGTAACTATCGCAGGAGGTTTGGAGGTTTGCCTGGTTTTGGGAAGAGCAATATTCTTGCTATTTTTAATACTTCAGGAAAGTAGTTTGTATTTAAACCTGCAAAAGGATGTTTTTAATGCTCTTATGATGGTATTCGGGGCCTTTGTGAAGTTAATCTTTGTGAGCCCTGATGGCCCGGCGCTTTCTGTTTAAATGAGTGAATTACACTCATTATTTCTTCATCCGTTGTTATAACCCCTGGCCCCTCTTGTTATTCCCTAATAGGGTCTACCGATTAGGTTGGATTAATCCTGTTGATCTTATTACCTAGGTACTCATGCGCCCTTTCTTCCGTTTTGGCACAGAAGTCTTCGTTTCTTCGCGTGAAATTGAGAAAACTGTCTCCCAGTTCTGTCTGAAGTTTTGTTCTACTCGTATTTCCTGATCTTCTCGGATTAAGTTGCCGTTCTCGTCCTTAAGTTTTATTTTATTCTTGGTTTCGACCCTATTGTTCTATTAATTGCTCTCCAATTTTCTTTTGGTGTTTTGTTCAAAACTATCTTCCTAATTAGTTTATCCTAAGTTTTTTCCTGCTCTTCATCTACTAAGTAGATCTTTTCTTCTCTTAAATCTCTCACTTCGTCATATTATTATGAGCTAGGTTCTCCTATCCAGATTGAATTGTATGCCCTTTTAATTTGTTTATTTTTATTTATCATCTTTTAGGGGTCCACTCGTGCTGTTGTTTAATCCGCTAACTTTTTTTTTGGTACTTATTTTGTGTCTGCGGCCACCAGGGTATCCGTTAACTGCTTCATCACTTTATCTATCTCCTCGAGTGAAGGAACTTAAAGTTGCGTGCCATTGCACCGCGACTGTTCCCATGGACCAACCCCCCAATGCCACGAAGGCGAAGGTTGCTTTCTGTGGTCTCCGAACTGGACACACTCGTGGGACACACCGCCATTTGATGGAGCGCTCGCCTGCGCCCTACTGTGAAGCTGCGTTGTCCCCGAGACTGTTCGGCACATTCTTGTTGAATGACCCAGTCTGGGCGATCTTCGCGCACGTTACCTGTCCCGGTACCGGGATGGGCGGGGTCGCTACCGCTTATCACTTTTGGACTTCATGACTTTTTGGAGGAGGCCAGCCTTCTACCCACCTCCCCTTTATTTACACCGACCACTCCCACCACTCCCATGGTGGTCGGCCGAGTGTGAGACGGCTCTCAAACAGAAGCGTAATGCCGACATGCGCCGCCCGAACGATTTCACTGTCGGTAAATTTCGTCGGGCTAGGGCTAGGTTCCGGTATATTTCAAAGCACGCCCGCCGCTCTTCTTGGCGGGCATACGTGTCTTCACTTAACGGGAAGACCCCTCTGGCAGAGGTGTGGAAGCGAGTCAAAAGAATTCGGAGCAAGTTCTCGCAGGACCCCCTACCGGTTTCCAGGAGAATGGGACGGCAATCTCGGACCCCTGGTTCGTGGCGGAATCATTCGTGACCGCTTTCTCCGCATTCTCTAGCCGGGATGCTGCTCCGCCAGCATTCAATGCACGTCGTGATGTCGCGGAAGGCCGCTGGCTGGACTTTACCTCCAGAGGCGGAGAACCCTTCAACGACAGGTTTACTGTGAGTGAGTTGCTCTCCGCTCTTGCTTCGTACGCGGACATCGTCCGGACCATGGGCGGTGTCCGCGTACGCCATGCTTCGACACGTGGGTGAGCAAGGCATGGCCTTTCTCTTAGATTTGTTCAACAGGATCTGGGTGGAGCGTCTCCTCCCAGATTCCTGGCGAATCGCTACTGTGTTCGCCTTTCGCAAACCGCAGAGAGATCACTCTACTCCGGCCGGTTTCCGCCCAATCTCTCTAACCTCTTGCGTGTGCAAGTTGATGGAGAAATTGGTAAATGTTAGATTAGCCTTTTTCCTGAACAGCGGAGGCCATCTGTCTTCTGCACAGTGCGGCTTCCGCAAGTTCCACTCCATGTCAGATGCTCTGCTCCCACTGAAAAAATGCCGTCTGCGAGGCCTTCCTTCGCAGACAGCACAACGCCACGGTGTTTTTCGATCTGGAGAAGGTCTATGAAACCGCATGGCGATACGGTATCATGGAGACTCTCCACACGGTAGGGGCGAGGGGACGCTTCTCAATGTTGATATCTGAATTTTTGCGAAATAGTCGATTCCGCGTACGGGTGGGGGAAGCCCTCTCCGGCCCAAAGGAGCAGGAAGAGGGTGTCACGCAGGGAAGTGTCCTCAGTGTCACACTCTTTGCCCTGAGCATCAACGGCATCACCTCGGTGCTGCTGGAAGATGTTCTCGCTACGCTCTACGTGGACGACCTTTCGATCTCTTTTGGCGTGGCCCAGATGCCAACTCTGGAGCGTCGACTCCAACAAGCATTGAACCGCGTCTCTCACTATGCTAAAGCGCACAGGTTTCGGTTTACTTTGGCCAAAACTAAGGTAGTGCAGTTCTGCTGCCAAGATTTGTTTCTTAATGGGGTGCGCCTGGAAGTGGTTGAATCGCACCGTTTCCTTGTTCTTGTATTTGACCGACCCCTCACTTGGGAGGCTCATATTCGCAGCCTTAGGGTCTCTTGTACCCACGCCATGGATATTCTCCGTTCCGTGACGTTCAGCGCTTGGGAGGCTGATAGGGCTACTGCCCTACTTTTTTATCGATCCTTTGTTCGTTCTAAGCTCGACTACGGATGCGAGTTTTATGCATCCGCAGCCAAGCTTTTATTGCGGAAGGTGGATTCGATCCATTACACCGGCCTTCGCCTTGCGACCGGTGCCTTCCACCCTTTCCCCATTGAGAGCCTGTTGGTCGATGCTGGGGAGATGCCACTCGCTCTGCGCCGCGTGCAGTGGATCCCTCGCCTGTACGCGTGAACCCGGCGCCTCCCTCAGTCGACAACAGCTCTCACTGTATCCGCAGCTGATCTCGATGGTGCCTATGCTGCCGAGAGACGCCAGACATACCCTAAGCACTTTGGGTTTAAAACCACGAAACTCCTCCGAGATCTAGGTATAGCTCTCGGCCGGTGGCTTCCCTGCTTCTGCCCAGGACGCCACCCTGGAGTGTACCACATTTGGCTATTTGTCACCACACCTCTGCTCCCAAAGCTTGTACAGCGCCGGGAGTATTGCGTTTGACCTTTTTGGAGCACACCTCGTGTCACGCTGGAACCGTGCCAGTGTATACGGATGGCTCCAAGTCCCAAGAGGGGTTCGGCTTCCACGACGTATCCCCTCTGTTTGAAGTCAGCGGGGCTCTACCAGGCGCTGCGTCTGTCTTCACGGCCGAGCTGGTGGCAATACACCCCTCGGTACGGAGGATTACGTGACGCGCCCGGTTTGGAGACCGGATTGTGATCTATAGCGACTCACAGAGCGCCCTGAGTGCTCTCGGGGCATTGGAATCTCAGCATCCCCTGGTTCGCGATATCAGTGACGCCACGGTTTTGGCGGGCCTGGCAGATTTCGAGATTATCTTCTGTTGGGTTCCTGGACATGTAGGAATTGAGGGAAATGAGCGCACCGATAAGGGCGCCAAAGAGTCCGCGAGGTCTCTGCGACCGGACCAGCGGTTCGCTCTTCCTCACACCGACTACATGGCAGGATTACGGGCAGCTCTTCGGATTGCTTGGCAAAGAAGATGGGAGACGGTCAAAGGGAACTTAAAGTTGCGTGCCATTGCGCTGCGACTGTTCCCATGGACCTATCCCCCAATGCGGCGACGGCTTCAGGTCGCTTTCTGTCGTCTCCGAATCGGACACACTCGTGTGACGCATCGGTATTTGATGGAGCGCTCGCCTGCGCCTTATTGTGACGACTGCGTCGTTCTTCAGACTGTTCGGCACATTATTGTCGAATGTTCCAGTCTGGGTGATCGTCGCGCACGTTACCTGTCCCGGTACCGGGATGGGCCGGATCGCTATCGCCTGTCCCTTGTACTCGGGACGAGTGCGTGCACATTGACTGGTGGACCCTTCGACTTTTGGGGGAAGGCTGGCCTTCTCCCTTTTATTTAATTAGGTTTTGTTGTTTTTTTTTATTGGTTTTCTTTGTAAGTCGCACGCTCCTGCGCTGGGGGAGAAGGGGACCTCCTCCGACGCTGGAGCTTGCTTCCTAATTGTCATCTTTCCATTTTACCTTTTTTTTAATTTTTATTTTAAAGTAGCCTAGAACTAGGCTGTTTATTTGCGGCACTTATGCCCAAGTGGGCCGTCGCCAGATAGCCCCTTAAAAAAAAATCCTCTTTATTTAACTAACTTTTTTTTTGTATTCTTTGTAGGTCGCATGTTCGCATGACCTCGGAGCTTGCTTCCTGCTTGTTAACTTTTTCCTTTTTTTTATTTGTCTTGTTGTTTGTTTTTGTTTGTTTTGCGTGTTATTTTAAAGTAGCCTAGTACAAGGCAGTGGTGAGTACGGTGACTTATGCCCAAGTAGGAAGTCGCTAGATGAGCTCTTAAAATTTTTAAAAAATCCTCGAATGAAGCGTCTGACAAGTCTTTAGGATTATATCTATTTAAGGGGTTTTATACAACCTCCAACCTCCAATCTGCAGATACCTGTATCATATTTTGGTTCAAGTGTAGCAGTGTTCCTACATGGTCACTGCTCGCAATTGATATTGGTTCCAAATGAAAATTTAATGGCCTATCACAGCTGCTTAGTACTGTATGGGTGTTTTTTTTAGAGGTGTTTGCTGTAATATATGTGGGGTGACCTGGTCCCACTCTTTTTAGCATATTTCTTTCTAACATCATCTTTAGATTTCTGCCAGTGTTATTCGTTGTTATATATCCACGTTCATGGCCTCTACCATGGATATTGTTAGATGACCTTGTCCGTATATCGTAATGAAGTTATATACAGGTAAAAGATTTCTCCTTGGTGGTTGGTTACCCGTCGATATTATTAATGGAGTAATTTCTAGTTCTCTTTTAACGGCTATGTATGCTTTCTCTAGTATTGGAATTTTGGTGTATTTGAGGACTCCTTTGTATAGCTTGCTAGAGCCGCTTGTTCGTTATGACGGTATAGTTATATATTTTTTATACTTTCTCTTCGTTACTTCTTCCATGGTCTGAGATGATTACAATATCTGGATCGATTATTCTGATGTTTTTTCCAATTGATCTTTCTTTACCGTTCCATCCGATTGTATTTATTTGCAGCATATTTGTTTTTCTATATCTTTCGCTTCCCATTTTTCCGTATTTTTCTTCAGTAAGATTTACTTAATTGGATCATAATTTTATTTTTCTTTATTGTGAATTTCGCCTCGTTGTTGTTTCCATCTCTGTTGTTTGCACAGTTTCTACATTGGGGTTGGTGAGGTTAAATTATCCACCGTATTCATTTTCATATGTACGATTTGAGAGAGTTACCACATCGCCTGGGTATACTCTAATTTTTCCTTTCTTCAAAATTTTTTCAACTTTTGTTTATTTTTTTCTGACTTGTGCGACCATTTGCACCTATGTTCGTTAAGTGCTCGGACCATATCGCCTTGCTTTAATTTTCTTGGTAGTCGCATGGATTCGCTTACCTTGATCTTCAAATGGAGATCTTTCGCTTCTCACACCAATCCTCCTTTTTTTGCTGAGCTCTAATTTTGTTTGGTGTTACTCTTGCTCTTGCTCTTGCTCTTGCTCTTTCATTTGTTGATGTATAGTTTTATTTTATTAGTATTTACTGTCTTTTTTCTTTTGATGTAGTTCCATTTGGAATGCATTTTCTTTCCTTTTATGGATCTCCATTCTTAAGACTCTGGATTTCTGGAAACCACATTTCCTTGATTCCGTTTTTAACCAATAATTGTTAGAGCTCAGGCTAGCCGATTTGATACGGCGTTGGTCTCCCAACTTCGGGGTACCGCGTTCGATCCCGAATCCCGACATGAGCGGACACAAATGTCAGCAGACGTAGAGATCCGGCCACCGACTGGTGGACGCAGGGTTGCCACAAGCAAATTTTAAAAAGAACCAAAATTTGGAGTTAAAAAGTACCAGAAAAAAACAAATGTAAATTTTACGAGGGATAATACAAGAATTCTCAGGAATTTGTCTTAAATTAGTGCAATAGAACCATTTTTGTTTTAAATAACGAGACCTTCAGCATACTTAACAATAATTTAATTAAATGAATATATGATAAAATTGGCTTGATTTGGTTCTTTTTGTAGTAATTTGGTACTTTTGCTGTTTTAGACACCCCTAAAAGAACCAAATCTGGTTCTTTAGTACCAGTTGGCTCACCCCTGTATTCGGGTGGCTAGATCTTACACTTCTCACTACACACACAGCCAATTAGAACACTGCTTTCTTTCCTCTCCCGTCTTCACAGCACAACACATACACATACACTCTCTGTTCCAAGGAATCCTGCCGATGGGTATCTATATCCACATGCCTCTCACGCGGAACAGGCCCATCTGCCCCGGGGAGTCGAAGATTCCACCTGAACGCCATTTAGTGTCAAAACATAATACTTCCTGGCAACTCTCCCCAAAGAGAACCGGCTCCTGATGCCCTCGGGCCAACCAGCGATTGTCATACTGACCTTTATGTGGATTTCTTTATCCGGTCGGGGATCCTCCTGGATCACGGAAGATTGGCGTCGATTAACTAACCAATAATTGTTTCAGCGTGCTGGCAAACCTTTCTAATTTGCTTATGTTGGTCAACTGTGCATATAATATTCACTCTAGGAGGTGTGATCCTACTTCTTGTGGTATCGTTAATATTTATTCTCACTTCCTTCATCTCGTTAAGGGTTGCTTTTGCCACTCCTACATAAGTAGCATTTTGCACCCTTTGGTTAGCTTGTGTTTTTTCTCCTTTCTTTTCTCTTTGGACAGCTCATTGCAAGGGTGCATGGGTTACTCTCGTAATTTAAGCATTTTTTTGTGGTGGAGTTGCACCCCTCCAAGATGACCAGAGCCTTCTGAACATCTCTTTTCCGTCGCTGTGCAATTTCTCGTAGTGTGGTTCTCGAGTGCGTAGACGTTATAACACATTTGTATATTTAAAAATTTTTCGTTCTCATTATTTTCCACTGCGATTCTCATACTAAATGCGAGTCTCCTGTTTGTGGCTATCCTGTTTGTCATATCAGTGTTTGTACGCACCACGTTGGTTTTGTCCGAATTTGATTATTTGATGAGCTTTTATATTTTTATTGTTATTTTCAATTTCTTGCTTTACGTCTTCCGCTGAATGTGATCCAACCCATTGGTTTACTTTTCGGCAAATTAGGTTTCTATTCACGATAATTTGTGGAGGAATTGCTGGGTTTAGCCCTATTTTCCTTAAGGGTTTCGATTCCTTGATGTGAAAACAAATTTTGAGCATCTCTTCCAAGATGGCATATTTTAAGATGTATCCGGTTGCGTTGTCTATCAATGTTTACCAGCGCCACCTTCATTTCACCGTACAAAGTTTGTACCACTTTACAGCTATCCGGGTTTGGAGCTTCCCCCATTTTAGCCATTTTATCCTGGAGAGCCAGGGGGCTCCTATTATTTTTTCTTTCTCTTTTATTGTTTTTTCTTTCTTTCTCTAAAAAAAAATGCGCGTCACCAATTATTTTTACTTTTTTCTCTAGTGGAAAGCACCCCCTTATTTATGCCTATTTTCTATTTTTCCTGTCTATTAGTATTTGCACACTCCTCGACTACTCTACCGAAATATTCCTATCCCTAACAGCAGTCTACAATTTGTTTCCGGCTTTGGTCGATAACCGTCCCCCTTTTCTGGCCCCCTAACAGGGTCTCCTACAAGGGTTTACTCCACCTTACTTTCTAACTTTATCTAAGACTCGATGATCAAGCGATGTTGTTTTAGTTGGTGAAAAGTAACGTGGAAGCTTAAAGTTCAGGCGGGATACGTGAGAAAGGAGAAAGTAATACCACATTGAGGTATTAATTTCGTTCCTGGGAACAGGAGTTTTCTCCAATCAGCCCAGGGAACGAATTCTCTTTTCTTCTTAGTATTATCTCTTCAACCGTATATCTTTTTTTTAATTATATATATACTAATCTGTAGGGATATTTGAAGTGAATCAAAATAAGTCTTTCACCGTCCTGGTCTTTCCGATAGGCTCGTTAAAAACCCGACGTTCGGTGCGGGAGAGGCGAGGTTAAGACACCATTTCTTGGATTGGCAGATTCCTGGAATTGTCTGCCCGTTTGTCACTTCGGGCTTTCAGCCTTCCGTTTTATGCTAAATCCTACACAGACGAAGAAATACCACCCATCCCAGTCGCAATTACTTCAAAATGTTGATAAGATTCATTCTATCTTTCTTTACCCCCATTACCTAAAGGGATCTAAATCGCAATTCGGATGATTAATTTGAAATTACCTATTGATGGAGGGTCATTATGATTTTGGTTCTTTGACAAAATGGTATTGAAGGTTGAGAACTTCAAACCAAGTGGATAAAATAATGGACCTGAAGTCCATTTCTTTTTATCACCATTGCTATTCTAAATCGTAATAATTAGTGGCGAGGTTTATGCATATGAGGCACTTTGTAACGGTAGTTGTCATGATCCCGTTTCGGGGGGAATATTTACTGAAAAAGGGCATATCTGAAATGCTTTAATTTTACGGTACCTTTTTTTGATCAACGTCAACGTTCTAAACAAAAGTAAATAGAATCATTTTTTTTGTGTTAGTATTAAGCGAAAATATCATTGAGGTGAGGGTATCGCTGTGTACATATGCGAGGGGGGGGGGGGAGTATCAAGGAAAATAAGGATTTGATGGAGGTTAGCTAACCCCCATTTCCTCCCTATGACTCGCGTTTTAAACCCTCAGAACTAAGTGTGTCCCGCCATACCATATCCTCTTCACTCGGCACTTGGTAGTCATTAATTCAATCCTTGTAGTTAGACTCCAAGCGACCTGTTTCTTTTCTGACCGTCTTGAGTGCAGGCCCCTGGCTAATTAAAAGGACCTTCCTGACCCCTAGTATCAAGAGTTCATGAAGTCTATTCAAACATCTCTGTCTCTCTTTTTTATACTATTCATTCTTTCGTCTCTGAATAAACTATTCTCCGGTGGATTACTGCCTTCCTGAGAGTCTGTCCCCCGCCCCTGTCTCTGGCGGGCTTTGTATTTTTCACACATTATCACTACTCCCAACTTCACAAAAAATATTTTTTTGTCGCATCGTGTACAAATTTAAACGTGATTGAGTATAGTGAGTTCTCGTCTGTCGGAGTCGGTAGGTTTTACTTCCTCAACCAATTTGAACTGTATGGTGGTTATAGACTATGCACTTCTCACCTTCCCAGCGCTCACACTTGTTGTTATTATTATTATTATTATTATTATTATTATTATTATTATATATATATATATATATATATATATATATATATATATATATATATATATATATATATATATATATATATATATATATATATATATATATATATATATATATATATATAGTGAAAATCACATGACACGTGATATAAAATGGATGTTGTTAATAGCCCAAGGAAATATCATAACACGTTTCTAAATTTCCCCTCCCATTTTCTTTCTTATGCTTTAGAGGGTCACGTAATATATTCCTCAGCGATTTACCGGGTTGTGATACCAATTTTCCTTTCGTTAGGCTATTAACTATATATATATATATATATATATATATATATTAATTAGGTATTTTCAGAGGGGACCAAAAACATATGCCAGTGAAACTTAATTAACCTATTTATCGATAATTTCCTTATCATAAATGAGTGTAGTCCAACGGGATGGCAAATTTTCAATTTTTCATTTAAAATTTCATGTCCCTTTGCCCCAAAATTTGTTTCATAGACGGATTTTAATATGTTTCTGAATGTTTTGATACTTGGGAAAAGCTTTTATGATCGAAAGAAGTGATGATCCTTAGATGCTAAACCCAATGTGGAAGAAATTCCCATCCTTTCAATCTTATCTCTTTCTGGTTTTATCTTGCCGGGCAGCCCTTGCATTGTGATAATGGGATCAACTTTTCTGTTTACCAAAACTGGCTAGCAATAAACGTCTGCAGCAATGGCCTTTCCTTATTCCCTTAGCCCTTTACAAAGTCCTACCAAAAGAATAGCAACGACTTCTGTTGATGAAGTTGGGGTTATGGTATTGCACCAGTTTCAATTTTCTCATAACCACTTGTCTTTTTCGTTTTCTGTTCCCACGCAGCGCCCATGTTTCGTCTCCTGTAAGAAAGCATTGCCCCCGAATTGATATTCTTGCTAAGAGAATGTTGCAGATAGTGCAACGTTGGGTTCGGTTCTAAAGCGTGAACTCCTGAGGAAGCCAATTTCCTCCTTTACATTGGTCTCCCAACTGAATTGAGATGTTTGGAATCAGTTTGGAGTCAGTTTAATGTCAATTGGAGGCAGTTTAATTTCAGTTTGCAGTCAATTTGGGATCGGTTTGGAGTCGGTTTGGAGTAAATTTGGAATCAGTTTGTAGTCAGTTTGTACTCAGTTTGGAGTCAGTTTAGAATCAGTTTGGATTCAGTTTGGAGTTTTTGCGACAAATCTCGGGTGCTTTGACCGGGATCTGATTAAACAGTTTCGTTCAAAATATCCTAATCCAATGGGGGTTTGTTTTCCAAAACTAGGCTTTTTGTAGAGATCAAATTATCTGTTATTTAAACCTTTTAATCCATGGGCATTCAAGGACTTCCTTCCCTCAAGGGGTTGTCCCGTGGGGGTAGTGGGTAGTGCTCCTCCAGACCTGGAGAAGCACTACCCACACCCCTGCCTCAGTGGTACTGGCAGTCGCAAACTAGATTGAGACTATCTGTGCTTTATTTTATATATAAAATTATATATTAACATTTCTTATCACTTTCTTTAATTGCCTCTTTTCACATTTTTCTTTGCGGGCGGATAATTTTCCAGAATAGTCGTCGACTAGCTTTCGTCCATTCATCCTCAGTCGGGAAGGGGGCAGTCGGGGAGAGGAGCTTGGCTCACCATTTCCTCTTGGTTCCGGTTGGGGTGGTAGGTTTTCAACATGTCTGCATTCTCTATACTGCACCCCCCCCCCTTCTTTCTTTTCTTCATCTGTCTTTTTACTCACCCACTTCTGATGTTATTTGTAGCATGGGCAAACTTGCTGCAGCTGACATCTGGAGAATCGTGTGTCCTGTTAGAACAAACACCTGAACCCTAGTTTTTCATTCAGGCATCATTGCCTGCAAGATGATATGTGGCTATATGTCTCCCACACATTTTCACTTCCTCCATCCTCTCAACTTTCTGCGTGACATGCCCTCGTTGGTATTGCGCCGCGTAAAAGTACTGCCATTTTTAAACTAAATAGTAGTCGTTTTCTACCACATAACATTGTGTGTGTGTGTGTGTGTTATTTCTGTTGAGGTGGTGATTGTGTCGTTGCATCGCGACCCTGCGTGGGAAAATGTTGCTCGGTGTCGCTGAATTGTGGGAAATTAATCCTCTTCCAGCACAGCGACGCAACCACCAAACGACCCAACACAACTCACCCACTTTCCAATTTCTGAGCGCAGGTTCGGGAAGATGGAGAATTACCACTCGTCTTACCCTTCCCGAGCGCCATAAGTAGTCGCCACCTTGTGGGAATCTTCATAAGTGCGTGAGGAATGGGAGAAGGTGGAGAATTACCATTCTTATTGACCTTCCCAAGCACCATAAGTTGCCTCATCTCTGTGGTAATCATATGTACGTAGTGAATGAGAGCAGGTGTTAGAAGGTGGAGAATTACAACTTTTATTGCCTTTCTCAAGCACCATAAGTTGTCTCATCTCAGTGGTAATCATATGTACGTAGTGAATGAGAGCAGGTGCGGGAAGGTAAAGAATTACCAATCTTCTTGCCCTCCCCAAGCACCATAAGTAGTCTCCTCTTTGTGTTTATCTTATTATGTACGTGGGGAATGGTAGTAGGTGTGGGAATGTGGATAATTACCACCCATCTTCCCCTGACCCGAGCGCCATAAATAGTCCCCGCTTTGCGGTAATCTTCCTATGTACATGGCGAACGGGAGCGTCATAAGTCATCTCCACTTTGTAGTAATCGAGTTATGTACTTTTCAACCAAGTTCATCTTTAATTTCACTAATTTCATTCCGAATTTCTCATAAAGCATTTTGCGGGGGTTGCCCTTGAAGAATTTCGCCTATTTATAAGTATTTGGACTGTGTATTGGTGTAACAGCCTTGATATTTTTCGAAGTGAGAACTATCTCAATTTATTAAAATCAGGTAAATTTAACTAGTAACTTCTATTCAACTTCCATTTTTAGCGGTTGTTTTTAAACCTGTGGGTTGATTTCAAGAAGGATTTTTTTTTAATTTTATGCAATAATATTTATAAAAGATACTATAATCCATTTACCCCTACGGGAGAACAATCACGATTAAGGTTATTTTAATTTAGGACAAAAATCCTTCAGTATTCCTTGTGTTTCAAGTCTTCATTTATTACAAGTTTGTATATGATGTTGTACCCAACCAATTTAATAATTATTTGAATTCTGATAAGCACTGGTCGCCAATTAAGAGCTGGTATGTTTATTAGTTGAACCCTAGGAAAATCCTAGATTTAGTTATAAACAATACACAAAGATTAATTATATTTAGTACTTTATTTAATTTGTACAACAAAATTAATCGAAGAAATTAAACAAATAAACGAAAGTTTCATTATTCTTATTATTTACATGGTAATTGTAAAAATATCAAAAGATTTTTGGAATTCCACTCCTTTAAATCACAGACAAACCCATCGCCGACCTGACCGATACAGACATATGTATACACAGCCACTAGGACCCAGACATACATATGTAGGTCAAGATATAATCACATCATGCTCACTTCTTGCACAATTAAGTCAAAATTTATGGAGTTCGTCCAAGCCGCTGGCCTACAGGACAACATGAGTAGCTCCTCTGAATTTCTCTTATTCCTGAATTAAGAGATTCTTACCTTAACTACGTACCTACTCGTAGCTTACGTAAATTACGTATTACAACCTTACATATATGTTATTGAAAATTATACTTGGGTTTTTAGTGTTATTATTAGCATATCTGGCTCTCTCTCTCTCTCTCTCTCTCCCTCCCTCTCTCTCTCTCTCTCTCTCTCCTCTCTCTCTCTCTCTCTCTCTCTCTCTCTCTCTCTCTCTCTCTCTCTCTCTCTCTCTCTCTCTCACTCGGTTTTTCAGTAAAACGAAGAAAACTAGTGTAAAACTTAGTTCTTAGTGAAATACTCGAACCTATGGGCCAGTTTATTTGACCCTTTTTATGTTTTATGCCTTGCTATTATTATTATTTGAAGACCTATTCAAAAATCTGAAAGGTGGAGGAATTTCCAAACTTTTTCTTTGTTTTGAGACAAGACAAAGAAACAAAGGCAATTTTCCTCTTTTCTCCTTTGCGCTATTGTTGTTCTTATTTTAATTTTCTTCTTTGCCACTCGTCTTTGACGTCAAGCTGTTACTTAAAAAAAATGGGGGAGGGTCTCTTTTTTGGAAATATCATGGAACTCAAAAGTTATTTTTCGCTCTTGTCAAAAAGTTCTCTCGTTTGTACTCTTGAACATACTGCTCTTGTAGGAAGGTTGACGGGGGATGTAATTTTAGAGGTTTGAACCCATGTGTTGGTGAGTCGGTGTGGGAGCGTTTTGGAAAATAGGCTCGATGATATGAGGAAAAGGGGCCCCGCCCCGCCGGAGTGCTAAGCTCATGCACGCACGCAGTTCTATCCCTACACATCAATCTTCACGCACATAGCCAATTACAGCATAGCTCTTTCTTTCACTTCTTTCACACACACAACACATCATTCATCTGTCTACTGAATCCCCCGTTGTGGTTTTCATTCCTAGCTATCTTTAAATGGCAAAGGTGACTCTCCCATCAGCCACGAAAAATTCCCAAACGTTCACTGGGGTGCGGCAAAACACGTTACTACCGCTCTCCCTCTCCAGTCCCAAGAAAAAGGACCGACCCCTGTTACCTTCTCGTTTAACAGTGATGATTGTTGTACTGATCTTTAGTTTGTTTTCATTATCCGATAGAGGGACGGGCGATTGTGGGATTGGAGGAGAGGAAGGGGCTTCTTGATTATCGTGCTTTTGGATCCTTGTGCGTTTTACGAACTTGCTCTGGGAGGTTGTTTACGTTTTACCGACTTCCAGTGTTTGATTTCTTTTACTATTTCCCTTCGTCTTTTTTCTATATTTGTTCATTTTCTTGCGCTGAGGGAACATACCTTCATTGGATTACACAATTTTCCTTAAGTAACGAAATTAAGGCAAGGACTAACTAGAACTAACATTGTATTTAGGGATCAACTCTCCCCACGGACAAAACAGCCGCCATTAATTGACGCTGGGTTGACCCACGAAATCAATCCCACATTGGACGTTGTCAACCTCGATTGAACGCTATAATTGCCCTGAGAGGGAGTTAGATCTATGTTCCCCTACCTTACCAAACGAACCCCTCGCGATTGGATTTCATATGTAGCAGTGCCAACCATGATGTAGCTGACATCTGTAGGATTTAGTAACCTACCCCCCCTCCCTTGACCTGCAGCTATGTCTTAGAAATTTTGTGTATAGCTCTTGCTAGCCGAGTGGAAACGGTGCCAACATCGCAGTACCGGGTTCGATCCCGGCTACCGATTGGTGGACGCTCAGTCTTGTATTCGGGTGGGTAGATCTTACACTTCTCATCACACACAGCCAATTACAACGCTACTTTCTTTCCTCTCCCGTCTTTGCAGCACATACACTCTCTGTTCCAAGGAATCCTACCGATGGTTATCTATATCCACATACCTCTGATGCGGAACATATCCCTCTTCCTCCGGGGGGAAGAAGGTTCTACCTGAACGCCATTTGGTGTCAAAAACATACCTCATGGCACTTTTCCCAAACGAGGACCGGCCCCTGATGCCCTCAGGCTTACCAGGGATTGTCATACTGACCTTTGTGCATATTCATTATCCGGTAATAGATCCGCCAGAATAAAATCTGCTTAGTTTTAAGTAATCAATAAGAACAATGTTACCAATTCTCAGCAGCTTCTTGTCACATCCTCAGTCGCTTAGACCTTCAACGTCTCCTCACGTTTAAATGGAAAATCTGCGAATTTCTGGCCTACTTCGCTTCTTCGTTTGCCCCGAAATAGGCCTAGATGACGTGGTGTGAGAATTTGTTTCTGTCGCTATTTATCATTCTTTCTCCATTCTCTTTCTTTATTTTCTTCTTTCTCTCTTTTTCTATCTCTATCTCTCGACGAGAATCGGTTTTCATCATGTTGCAGTTTATCCTCGTGGTACAGGAAGCATCAGGCCCTCGGGTGATTTTTTCAAATGCTTGTGTTCGTTTGTGTGTCTCTACGAATTCTATGTACATTTTAGGGAGTTTGTTTGTCTGTCTGTCTGCCCGCAAGAATTCGATTTTTAAAATATGGGTCCTTGATTTTGTTTATGCGTCTGTCTGTTTGTTTACTTGCAAGAGTTTTTTTTCATTTATTCAAATGTTTCCATTCATTCGTTTCTTCGTGTGTTTTTTCATAGTTGAAAATGGTAATAATAATGATAATGATAGTTGTATTTCCTTGGATTAACGCCAGTTTTAGTACCGGTGTACTTGGCATTCTCGATCTGCTTTTAAATATTTTTCCTTATCCATCTAGGATTGCCTCTTCCTCAGATTACGAGCGTTTTCTTTTAGGTATATATGATCGTCTCGGCATCAACAATAAAGCGAGGATCTCATTTCCTCTATCCCGCTCTTTTTATTATTCTTCTCTTGTTTTCACCACTTCTTTAACAGCCTCCTCTCACAAACTTTACCGGATACGCTTACGTTGGTTTTTGCTTCTAAATAACCAATTTAGAATGTAGTCTTTTAATTTCATGGTAGCTGGTAGGCGGGGGGTGGCTGGAGGCTTCGCGCAGCCAGACCTTGCGAGAAACACCGCTTGCTCTCTGACGGCCCACGATCCACGAAACCACCGAACACAGTCAAAACTCTTAGTGCAGGTTCATCCTCTCTCTCTATATATATGTCTCAAATCTTGAGGTTTCCCAAGAAGAGAATTCCTGAATATTTTTAATAACCAGAATGTGTACACAGTAATTTCGCCATCATTTCCAATTTCACCGAAAAAACTTGAGGTCGCATCAATCTTAATGAACTCAGTCGATGCAAACATTAACGTCATTATGAATTTTTCTCCGCAGAGAGTGAAGGAGAGTGGGCAGCCTCTAATATCTACAAATGGATGACCTGGCGGTTGCTTATTATGTAGATAGACAAAGACTAAGTAAAAACCCAACTGCGGGCGATTTGATCGCTGCAAAGTCACCGCTAAAGTCACTCTAATGACATCGATTATTATGTGGTTTCTCAGTCCTTTCTTTTCGCTCTGTTCTGCTTGATTTATGTGTGATGGTAGATGGTTTCGTGGTTTTTGTTTAATGTCCAAATGTTTTCAGGCACCGCATTAATAATAATAATTATAATAATAATAATATAATTATAAAAATCGTTTTATCACAAAAATGGGGTTATTCGATGTCCCTGAACTGCAAGCCTATAGGAGACCCACATCGTAGCGTAGCTTTGCTTTTTTTTTGTTTTTTCTTAAAAAAAACCCTAGAAATGCATCTCCACCATAAAGTTTTTGAAAGAAGTTCTTAAAAACAGTGGTGAAATTAGGAAATGTGAAAATATGGGGAAGGTACATACATACTCGATAGCTTCGAGCGTTCCTGGCAGAAAGGAAACAACACGTAACTTTCTTTAATTTGCCATTATTCTGCAATAGCAGTAGTCCCTGGTAAAAGTTCCTAACCCCTATCTCTCCAAGCCCCATTATAACAGTCCAGAAGAACGTATGCTCCACTGTTGGTTAAAAAAAGTAAAAATAATATAACTATTTTTAATAATGTAATCCACTTTTTGAGTACAAAAGAATCTTAACATTTATTGGACACTAAAGAAACAAAATTTCCTTTTGGCCTTTTTGACGCTAAGCCACTGCCACTGAGACAGAAAATACGGTGTTGATCACAACTTATCACAGACGCCAACGACAAGCAAGTTATAGGGACTGAGCTCAATCAGCCATTAAGCAAAATTATATATAAAAAAACAACATAAATGCTCATTGTCAAAAGAATTATTCTTGGATCCCACACCCACGCCCCACCAAAATTTTCCCAGGCCCCACCGGTGGGGCTTACGCCCCAAATTGGGAATTAGTGCTTTATGGAGAGAGAGACTTGGGCTTTCTCACCCAAGGGCAATCATCTCGAAAGGGTTAGTTTATTTCACTTCTTCCAGCACTGAACTGACGATCAATGTTCTACCTTTAACTATTGCCTCTAATGGGGGCTTCCAGTGGCACCCTTTCTTATCTTAAGATCCATGGCCCCCTTAGAGTTGCCCGATTATTCTACGTTTGCAAAAGGTTCCCCCCTCCAATCTTGACATATGAGCGGATTTGGCTCTTCCTTCATCCCTGCCGGGTTCCGAATCCGTCGTCGGGCGTGAGTGGAGTAGATGAGTTATGATAGGGCGTTTTTTCTTGTTAACTCCGCTCATTCATTGTAAAGATCTCCATCTGTCGTGAATGGGGTGTACGGGTCAAAGAGTTAACTGGCAGGAAGAAATGGATGGTCCCTGGACACGCTAACTTTGACTAATATAGGCGGTGCGTATGTCTTTCGCTTGGGCTCGGAATGTGTCGCTTTGTGGCTCATTCCAAGCTTAGTTTTTAGACTTCAAACCAAAATTACAAGAATCGGGGTCGGTACGTAGCGTGAATTGCTTCTTTGTGGGAACATCGAAGGAGTCGAATTTATAAGAAAGAAACAACTGATTTTTTTTTTATCCTTCGCCACAGGGGAAAGGAAAAAAACAACGGGGTGGGGGATCACCATCAGAAAGATTTGGAATGTGGTTCGTAAACTAGGATACGAAAATGCGTGTAAGTCACGTAATCCATATAATCAAAGAGAGGTCCACCCAACTCTCCTAAGCAATGATGGCAGATCCAATGCGATGAAGAAAGCCTTTTTGAAAAAAAAAATCAAACCATTTCTAGTATTTCAATTGCAGTGTATTAAAATTTCTGATTCGCTATAAACATTTTATTAAAGTGAATTAAGTTTAAATGTGACTTTCCACGTATTTTATATTGTTAAAGAATAAAAAAAATGCTTATATCGGACTTTAGTTCTGAATGAGGAATCAAATCGACGAAAGATTTTGTCAAATCTTTGTTCTGCTAAAAACAGACTTCCATTTTATTGACTGAATCCTTTTTTTGGCTGAATGTAACAATTGTAGTGTAGAAACTTCTCCATTGTCTTCCTTGTTTAGCATTTAAAGTTGTCAATGCAACTGGTTCAATAAAAAACTCCATAACTACAGCTGAAGATTTAATTAAAGTGCGTTAATTAACAGAAGGCTGGTCAGCCGCCGTTTCCATAGTAACAAGTCACGCATCCCTAAGTTGGATTCTGAGCTCCATTGGGAGATTATTCTTGTGTATTTTTAAATGACCTCATCGGATTAGAACGTTAACGACATAATCCTGAGCATTTATTATTTTTAAGCTTATGTTCTTTCATTTCGAAAATACTCCTAAGTGGATTGCCAACAAGATTACCCCAAGTAAAGATTGGGTCACTGGTAACTAGACAAAGGTGTAGGAAAAATTTCACACGATCATTGGCTCCGATGTACACACACACATACACCCTTAAACCTTCCTCAAGAATGGCATGCTCTCCCACCCTAGTGTTTAGCCTTTGATTGTACAGAATGGTCTGGAACTTCACTAGACCTGAAACCCTGCCGAACATGTGCAGTAATTCTAAGACTGAGGCAAAGATGATTGAAGGACGCACATCTGATCAATGCTCAGAGAAAATATGCCGGGGTGAGTTTTGAATTCACTACCGAAATCTGTTTGGATTCCTTCTTCGATCATACCAGCCAAGATTGCAGGCCGTACGCAAGGAGCAATGCCTTCACACTAATTACGGATTGCCTACGGGCTCTTATATTCCTTTAAGTATGTTTTGATATATTATTATATATCGGAGGGGGCGGGGGGCACTTTAGGGGTGTAATTGGAATTGAAGAGAGGGGGGCGAGTGTTTCGGCTCGACTTCGGCAACCAATTTCGGTGCACCGAAGAGAAACACTCGGGTTTCAAAAGGAATTTAATACCAAAAATATCTCATTCTTAAATTCTAATTAATCTCAGGCGGATAAATTACGGTTACTACTAAGTTGAACAAGACTGAGGGACGAATGCGGTCTAAGTTAATCCAACGGAGGAAGATAGACGCGGTAATCGTCAATGCAGAAGAATTAATGGGTATCCCACACAGGTGTTAATTCTAGTTCCTAATAATCCTAATTATAATAATAGTAATAATGAATACAAGACCACTTGAAATTGTTTTAAATAGTGGGTAACAATAATTAGCGACGGTACAGGCTATAGTTGACCACTGGGGAAGGGAGCGTGCCCCTAACTCACCGGAGATGCTGAACTGTCATATGTGGTGGGCATGCTTAATATGTTCTTAACTTCCCATTGGCGGGCAAAGGCACTTTTCCGAGTTTCCTTGACAATAGTTTCATATCGAAGGTCTGACTGAGATCCTTAGTAGAGAAGGAGGCACGAAGATCCAGTTTGTCGGATTCTACGCCTAATTCCTCGAGTGGGATAAATTGATTAATACAGTCCCACGTGTGAGTTTTAGAGGGATAAATTGATTAGGACAGGCTCAAATGTGAGTTTTAGAGGGATAAATTGATTAGGACAGGATCACATGTGAGTTTTAGAGGGATAAATTGATTAGGACAGGATCACATGTGAGTTTTAGAGGGATAAATTGATTAGGACAGGCTCACATGTGAGTTTTAGAAGGATAAATTGATTAGGACAGGCTCACATGTGAGTTTTAGAAGGATAAATTGATTAGGACAGGCTCACATGTGAGTTTTAGAAGGATAAATTGATTAGGACAGGCTCACATCTGAGTCTTAGAGGGATAAATTGATTAGGACAGGATCACATGTGAGTTTTAGAGGGATAAATTGATTAGTACAAGCCCACATCTGAATTTTTGAGGGATATATTGATTAGTACAGGCCCTTATCTGAGTTTTAGAGGGGGGTCTTTTCCCGCTTTATACAAATATATAACCCGCAAAGTCGTAGATTTGAAGCATCTTTATGATTATGCGAATTTCTCTGTTCTTAGAGAGAAGTTGCTACATTTTATGTTATTATTCACTGTTTTTGTAACCCCATCCCCCCATTTAGCCAAAAGTTATGTATCATTCCTCAGCCATTAGACATAGACCCTTCCTTAATATTTTTATTTCTCTTTTTCTTCAGGTAAGATGACGTGAATTCCTTCACTCACGCTGGTTCACCCGCGTACACGCAAACCTGACCCACATGTAAGTAAACATGTTTTTGACCACACCGTCACGCATATGTAGGCTTAGGTGGCCATCGTTGCAACCGACAAGGGGTATGTTCGTTTTAGCAAGAGCAAATGTACACTAACACACCAGTGACTATACTTTACATAAATATAAAATATATCAAAGCACATACGTGCACTTGCACATAAATACAAGTACACACCACAAATGGTATCTGTTTTACTATCGCTCTACACTCATTTAAATGCCTTTAATTTCTTAGTGGAAGCCTACTGATTAACGTTTGTTCCGAACCAAGGGTATCTAGGCAATATGGCAGCCGCCGCGAAGGCACCCTGAATTGGGAATCCGGTGACTAGCCACACCTAATGTGGATTAACTTTACTGGAATCGGAAAGTGTCCACTCATAGATGGTAGACAGCCCATGTATAAATATAAAAATTACACATGAGCTTAGTCATACACACGAATGTACCTCAAGACTGGAACACGTATGCAAAATAGAGGCAAAACAACGCGAATGTACATAAATAAGCAACCATGCACATAGATACACGCAGATTTTTCGTCTTTCGCGTAGCCGTGGGGTCTAAGGGACGGTTTAATTGAGATAAAAACGATTGCTCGCTGCCCCAGTGTGCACGGTTCGAATCCCACCCCTGTACGAAATTTTTGCGAATTAGGAAATACTATTTCCGAAGAAAAATTATCCTGTTTCTTGCGGTTTGCTGGATTCATTTCATCATTCTTTCGCCTTCAAGAAAGATTTATACATTATATATTCGCCGCGTCTTTACCTCAACTCTCCTTTGTCCTTTGAATTCCCTATTAATTTATCTCTTTCATAGTCCTGATCGACCTTGGGAAGCGTAGGGGAGACCTGGGCTAGTTGCATATAGGGGTAGGTTGATACATTGTCAATATCTCCATCATATGGCAACAGTTGGCGCCGAGGTTCTTGAAACGTGTAGGCGTCAATGCCAGCCTTGTCCTCGTTGAGTGCTAATCAAGTTGAGCACCTGTCAGCGAAACTACAAACAAATAACTGCTTTGGGATACCCTAAGTAAGTATTCTGACCTTTCGTATTATTTTCATAGACCTTAATGAAGCTCATGTTCATGAAAAATAATGTGATGTTATGAAATAACTGTCTTTATGCTCCATATGTTATTAGACTTCATTTTCCCATATTTAACTAAATAGCAATATTTAGGAAGATAAAGAAAATAATTCTTTCGATGCTAGTTGTTAGAATCAGTAACAATCCCCCCCCCCCAATGGCGAAAGCCCATTACAGCCTACTGAAGTTTGCATAGGCTACAAGATACCTACCTACCTGTGAACCTCCTCAAGACCATCCAACTCCTCAACACATAACAAGCCTTGAGAATATAATTCCAGACCATGTTCCAAGTACAAGCAAGGATGGTTTAGATAAGACTTACATATACCAATTACCTTCTTCTATAAAAACAGAACAAAGAGCTACAGGAGAAATCAAGACCCCAGAGGAGCTGCGACCATTTAAAAAAGCTAGTCCAAGAAAGACTCAAAGATGCAACAAAATAAAACGCCACACAGCAATCCTAACAGATACACTTGTGAAGATGAAACTACAGGAATAAAATGAGGATTCACAAGGAAAAAAGATCGAGAATAAAAACTGTAAAAGGAATCTGAACAATAAAGGGTTTCTGAAGTCTGGTGGAGATAGAACAAAAAGAACATTGAAGATTATTGGTATCTTGCATGGGGTGGTGAATGGTCAAATTCAGCCTTAGGAGAGCAATGGGTGAAATGCATCGAATGCAAAGATTGGGCCCATGAAAGTTGCAAAAATGAAAGTGCGCATTATGTATGTGACGTATGTGAAATGGAGTGATAACTGATTTCTTTGGATTTTTAAAGGATGTGATTCCTTTTCCTTTATTGTAACAATATACCCCATGGTCTGTAACAACTTGCCCGCATATGAGGCAAGTTGTATACAAAAGGTTTTTCTGCTATTTCCAATTATATCGCAGGAATTAAAAAGTATATACCTTTTGTTACATGATTATGATAAAACACATAATAAACTTTCCATAGCATAAATTTGTTTGTTTCCTTCATTAGTTATTGAATTTAAGGTAAACATAGTAAAATTGTAACAACTAGCCCCGGTCTCCCCTACCTTAAAAGATTGTTTATTCGGAAGATTTTTTGTTTTCCACGTAGCCGAGTGGTCTATGGGACGGTTTAATTGAGATCAAAGTGGTTGTTCGCTGCTTCAGTGTGCATGGTTTGAATCCTACCCGAATTTTTGCGAATTAGGAAATAACATTTCCGAAGAAACATGATCCTGTTTTTCTGTTTCTTGCGGTTTGCTGATTCATTTCATCCTTCTTTCGCGTTCATGAAAGATTTATACCTTATATATTCGCCGCGTGTTTAACTCAACTCTCCTTTGTCCTTTGAATTCCCTATTAATTTCTTTCTCTTTCATAGTCCCTATCAACCGTGTGAAGCGTACCTTAAAAGCTTGTTTATTCGTAAGATTTTTTTTTACTTCTGCGTAGCCGAATGGTCTAAGGGACGGTTTAATTGAGATCAAAGCGGTTGCTCGCTGCTTCAGTGTGCATGGTTCGAATCCTACCCGAATTTTTGCGAATTAGGAAATAACATTTCCGAAGAAACATGATCCTGTTTTTCTGTTTCTTGTGGTTTGCTGGATATATATATATATATATATATATATATATATATATATATATATATATATATATATATATATATATATATAAAACCCCTGTGCGGGAGCGTAGTATTTATTATCTCAAGACCAGTTTCAGCATGGAGTTTGTCATGCCAGCCTCAGTCTAAGAATACACCATGTATTTATTCTTAGTGTTCGACTGAGGCTGGCATGACAAACTCCATGCCGAAACTGGTCTCGAGATAATAAATACTACGTTCCTCCACAGTGGTTTTATTTATATATATATATATATATATATATATATATATATATATATATATATATACCTCGCTGGGAAGGATGGAGGGGGGGGCCTTGTGAGCGAGATGCTTCTGAATATATTATTTGGTACCGGATAAAATGCCTGGATCGTTCCATTCGGCAAAAATGCGCTCCGAGCTCGGCTTCATCCTACCAAAATATAAAGTCGCGCTCGAGGCGATTCGGTCTTACGCGTTATGCAAAATAACCCTGTATTTTGGGACGTCGAAAGAGAGGTGTCAAAATTATACCGTGGATATGAACTCGAGACTTTGAATTTATTTTAGGGATTTGCAGTTTCCAAAATTTCCAGACAAAAGCCTCCGGATTTTGACATCGTTTTTCGCTCAAGTTATTTGGACATTTTTGTGACGTGGTTCCGTTCAAAGGTTTTCATTTCACCGAAATATCCCCGCAAGTGGGCTCGACTTCGTTCTTTAGGCATATGTGCTCTTTTTACAGGTGTCTGGTGGTTTCGTATGGTTCCTCCTGTTGCTGAATTATGGCATACGAGTCTTATTCTGGCTCTCTTTATGCTGGTAATTTTTACTATTTATTCATTTTCCTTGTTATTTATCTACTCTCATATCTCGATAGCATCTTTCATTTGTTTTGTCAATTCAAAATGGCCGCCATGACCTAGGCTATGCAAAGTGTTCATTAAATATGAAACAAATAAAATTCAATAATCTGTATAGATTTAATCCAAACAAAATGTCATTAGAATGCTTTTTTTTTAGCTTTAATATATATATTTTTTTTTTACAAGCCATTTATTTTAAATTACTATCAAGCTTAGACCCCATAAGGGGCGCGGCGATTTGCCATCCTGGCCGCCGTACTGACGGGACTCAGCACCCCGTCCGACCCCAGCATAGCCTCTTCTCTTTCTTTCAGACAGCCTGTATTTATCCCCTACTTCGTCCCTTTTCATACAACCTCTCCCACAACTTTCTCTGGTCATCCTCTAATTTCACAGGGTAGATGCTGACCTTCTTCTCAGCCAACCATCACAGATCGGGGCTGAGGGGGAAGGGAACAATGTTCCCTAACCCCTGAGCTCCGGTCTGGGGTGGTTGGTTTTTAATAACCTGCTTCATCCCCACCCATACATTCCTCACATCCCCTTTCCTTCTCACTTCACAATTTATATTTTTACGCCGTGTCCAAGGTAGAGTCGCGATGCCGAGGGACTACCAGGCCACCAGGCGGAAGGGGTGGTCTTGAATGGCGGCACCTGGCTCTGCCAGGCCTGTACGCATTCCGCACCCCGCTTCTTCGAAGCAATGTGGTGCATATCTCCTTGAGAAATAAATCCTGGCCGTTCAGGCCCAGGATCGACTCTCATTCGTTGAGGCTAAGGACTTGGTCCTGGCGCACCCGGCTCTGCCTGGGAAGTTTTATGCCTCAATGGTTAGAAAGGCACCCTCTGCTGGCCCATCCAGGCCAACGAGCACGGTTGTTTCTGCGCCCATTCGGAGCCCTTCTGCGGGCTCTACTCAACCTGGGCGCTCCTCTGGTAAAGCTGGCGGCACAGAGGGTTCACACCCAGCCCCGGCTAAAACCAGGGTTCCCCCGCCCCCTTCCCCCAGCGTGACAGTTTCCCGTAATGCGAAACGGCCACGCGCCTCCACCGAGTCGTTAGACTCACAGGAAACAACACCCCTCAAGTTGGTCGCCAGGCCATCTTCTGGGGTTCTTAAAGCTGTCCCCCGAAAGGACGCCAGCAACAAAGGTGCTTCGGCTCCTTCGCCTACGCCTAGTGGTGGACTGAGTGGCTGGGAGACGGTGGTTTCTCGAAAAGATGGCCGCCTGCCCCCGAAGCCGCAACGCCTACCTAAAGTTTCGAAGCGGAGGGAGAAAAACACTCGCATGGCGAGCCCAACCTCCCCCAATGAGTCCTCGAAGGCGACAGCGCCTTCAGCGCTTTGTCCGGCCAACAGCGCCCGGGGTTCTGCCTCCGGTAAACGTACGACCATTCCCGTGAGGGTCTTCTGTTCGAAGAGGGCCCCCGCGTCTTCTCCGAGCTAGGCCTGGAGGGCATATTCCTTTAATGGAATTGCCGTGGACTCCGGGCTAACTAGGAGGAGCTGTGGAGGCTCGTCTCGTCCCGTACCCCGTTAGCTATTTTTCTGCAGGAGACCATGCTAGGCGCGTGCCCCTTGCCCACCCTCCCGGGGTATAAGGGTCTTGCGACCCCACCACCACGAGATGGGGGCCGGGCTGGGGGATGCGCGGTTTACACCCAGCATGATGTACCCATTCTTCATTTCACTTTAGATAACTCCTTTCAGGCAGTTGCTGTGCAGCTGCACCTGGATAGGAGGTATACTATCATTTCTGCGTACATTCCACTGTCGGCTGACTTCGACGCGGGGGACTTCAGCCGCGTCGTGACATGGTTGCCGAGGCCCTTTCTCTTGCTTGGAGATCTGAACGGCAGGCATCCTCTCTAGGGAGATTACTCAATAAATCCCAGGGGGCCAATCATTGCCGATCTGATCGAAGAGCTTGAGATAGGTGTCCTGAATGTGTCTGAGTTTACGCATCACTGCCCGAGAACCACTTTGTTTTCTTGACTTGATCTATCTTTGTGCTCTTCGGATGCACAGCTTGATTATAATTAGGGGGTAGTTGATGACCTCCATGGTATTAATCACTTTCCCATTTAAATATCATTATAAGGGCAACTGCCGCCTGAGAGCCCACCTCGGTGGTGCTTGGCGCGGGCGCGGTGGCCTGCATTTCAGGAAATGACTGAATTCTCTATCTCAGTCGAGGAGTTTAGGTCGCTGGATAAGGCCGTTGAGTTCTTCTCCGGCAACCTCAACGCCGCGGGGCTGACTACAATTCCCAGAACATCTGGCCGTTTTGCACGCCGACAACTCCCATGGTGGTCGGCTGAGTGTGAGACGGCCCTCAAACAGAAGCGTTATGCCTACATGCGCTATAAGCGCCGCCCGAACGATTTCACTGTCGCTGAATTTCGTCGGGCTAGGGCTAGGTTCCGGTATATTTCGAAGCACGCCCGCCGCTCTTCTTGGCGGGCATACGTGTCTTCACTTAACGGGAAGACCCCTTTAGCTGAGGTGTGGAAGCGAGTCAAAAGGATTCGGGGCAAGTTCTCGCAGGACCCCCCTCCCGTTCTCCAGCAGAATGGGACCGCAATCTCGGACCCCGCGTCCGTGGCGGAATCCTTAGCGACCGCTTTTTCCGCATTCTCTAGCCGTGATGCTGCTCCGCCAGCATTCAATGCACGTCGTGATGTCGCGGAAGGCCGCCGGCTGGACTTTACCTCCAGAGGCGGAGAACCCTTCAACGACAAGTTTACTGTGAGTGAGTTGCGTTCCGCTCTCGCTTCGTGCGCGGACACCGCCCATGGTCCGGACGATGTCCCGTACGCCATGCTTCGACACCTGGGTGAGCGAGGCATGGCCTTTCTGTTAGATTTGTTCAACAGAATCTGGGTGGAAGGTCTTCTCCCAGACTCCTGGCGAATCGCTACTGTGCTCGCCTTTCGCAAGCCGGGGAGAGATCACTCTACTCCGACCGGTTTCCGCCCAATCTCTCTAACCTCTTGCGTGTGCAAGTTGATGGAGAAATTGGTAAATGTTAGATTAGCCTATTTCCTGGACAGCGGAGGCCATCTGTCTTCTGCGCAGTGCGGCTTCCGTAAGTTCCACTCCACGTCGGATGCTCTGCTCCGACTGGAAAACGCCGTCTGCGAGGCTTTCCTTCGTAGACAGCACTACGCCACGGTGTTTTTCGATCTGGAGAAGGCCTATGATACCGCATGGCGATACGGTATCATGGAGACTCTCCACACGATGGGGGCGAGGGGACGCCTCCCAATGTTTATATCTGAATTTTTGCGAGATCGTCGATTCCGCGTACGGGTGGGGGGAGCCCTCTCCGGCCCAAAGGAGCAGGAAGAGGGTGTCCCGCAGGGAAGTGTCCTCAGTGTCACACTCTTTGCCCTGAGCATCAACGGCATCACCTCGGTGCTGCCGGAAGATGTTCTCGCTACGCTCTACGTGGACGACCTTTCGATCTCTTTTGGCGCGGCCCAGATGCCAACTCTGGAGCGTCGACTCCAACAGGCATTGAACCGCGTCTCTCGCTATGCCGAAGCGCACAGGTTTCGGTTTTCTCTGGCCAAGACTAAGGTGGTACACTTCTGCCGCCATCCACGGCTTCACCCTGACCCAGATTTGGTTCTTAATGGGGTGCGCCTGGATGTGGTTGAGTCGCACCGTTTCCTTGGTCTTGGTTTCGACCGACGCCTCACCTGGGAGGCTCATATTCGCAGCCTTAGGGTCTCTTGTACCCGCGCCATGGACATTCTCCGTTCCGTGACGTTCAGCGCTTGGGGCGCTGATAGGGCTACCGCCTTACTTTTTTATCGATCCTTTGTTCGCTCGAAGCTCGACTACGGATGCGAGTTTTATGCATCCGCAGCCGAGCGTTTATTGCGGAAGGTGGATTCGATCCACCACACCGGCCTTCGCCTTGCGACCGGTGCCTTCCGCACTTCCCCCATTGAGAGCCTGTTGGTCGATGCTGGGGAAATGCCACTCGCTCTGCGCCGCGTGCAGTGCATCACTCGCCTGTACGCGCGAGCCCGGCGCCTCCCTCAGTCGCCAACAGCTCTCACTGCATCCGCAGCTGATCTCGATGGTGCCTATGCCGCCGAGAGACGCCAGTCATACCCTAAGCCCTTTGGGTTTAGGGCCAGGAAACTCCTTCGAGAGGTAGATATAGCTCTCGGGCCGGTGGCGCCCCTGGTTCTGCCCAGGACGCCACCCTGGAGGGTACCACATTTAGCTATTTGTCGCCACGCCTCTGCTCCCAAAGCTTGTACTGCGCCGGGAGTATTGCGTTCGACCTTTTTGGAGCACACATCGCGTCACGCTGGTACCGTGCCAGTGTATACGGATGGCTCCAAGTCCCAAGAGGGGGTCGGCTTCCACGCCGTTTCCCCTCTGTTTGAAGTCAGCGGGGCTCTACCAGGCGCTGCGTCTGTCTTCACGGCCGAGCTGGTGGCAATACACCACTCGGTACGGGAGATTACGCGACGTGCCCGGTTCGGAGACCGGATTGTGATCTATAGCGACTCACAAAGCGCCCTGAGTGGTCTCGGGGCATTGGAATCTCCGCATCCCCTGGTTCGCGAAATCCGTGACGCCACGGTTTTGGCGAGCCGAGCAGATGTCGAGATTATCTTCTGCTGGGTTCCTGGACATGTAGGAATTGCGGGGAATGAGCGCGCCGATGAGGGCGCCAAAGAGTCCGCGAGGACTCTGCGCCCGGACCAGCGTTTCGCTCTTCCTCACACCGACTACATGGCAGGAATACGGGCAGTTCTTCGGACTGCTTGGCAAAGAAGATGGGAGACGGTCGAATGGAACTTAAAGTTGCGTGCCATTGCGCCGCGACTGTTCCCATGGACCTATCCCCCAATGCCGCGGCGGCTTCAGGTTGCTTTCTGTCGTCTCCGAATCGGACACACTCGTGTGACGCATCGCTATCTGGTGGAGCGCTCGCCTGCGCCCTACTGCAATGACTGCGTCGTCCCCCAGACTGTTCGGCACATTCTTGTCGAATGTCCCAGTCTGGGTGATCTTCGCGCACGACACCTGTCCCGGTACCGGGATGGGCGGGGTCGCTACCGCCTGTCCCTTGTACTCGGGACGAGTGCGTGCACTTTGACTGGTGGACTTGCTGACTTTTTGGGGGAGGCCGGCCTTCTCCCTATTATTTAAGCAAGGTTTGTGTTTTGTTTTGTTTTGTTTTTTGTTTGTTTTTTTCCTTTAGTTGCACGCTCCTGCCCTGGGGGGACCTCTCCCCGACGCACCAGCTTGCTTCCTTTCCCCATTTTGGGGTGTTTTGTTTTGTTTTTTTCTTTAATTTTATTTTAAAGTAGCCTAGAACTAGGCCAGTTTTAATACGGCGACTAATGCCCAAGTAGGCAGTCGCCAGATGAACTCTTAAAAAAAAAAAAAAAAAAAAAAAAAAATCACTCAAGAGCGAATAAGGATGTTGAATGTATACTCTTCTCGCTCTCTAGCGGATGCCAAAAAAAGAGAAAGATTTTGGTGTTTTATCATCATCATCAGTAGCTCTATAATTTAAAAACGGGATTTTTTGAGTATTTAAATAATAATTTCATCTTAGTTTGGTTATGACTTATGTATATTTTAAATTTTTATCAAGGTAATTTCTAAGAATTTCTTTAGAGTTTGAAAAAACAAAATAGTTTAGTTCAGACAAAATAGATAGGATTATCCAATGCTTTATAATGTTTTAGAAGAAAATACATTACAATTGGTGAAGTTCAGAAAATTGATTTAAATTTAAGTAAGGCTGCCTTTTTAAATTTTATCTATGACTATGTTTTAGCAACGTGATTTTTTGAAAGGAGGGAAATAGTTTAGAGTTCCTTTTTAAAATTATTATAATTTTGAAGTTCAGAAAATTTATAAAAATTTAATCATGGCTTTTAGATTTTAAATTTTAATTTTAGTAGCGAAGCGCAAGCTCCCCCAGTAGGGGAAAGTGGCGAAGCCATTACCTGGTTATTCGTATACAGCAATTAGTATTTTTAATAAATTAAGCGAAACTATAACACATGAATAAGTCATTGAATAACTTAAAGTTATTGATGGTAACATTCGCTACAGCAACGGCAGTATAGATAAGTTAGACACGGGTTATTATTGAAATCCATTAATCAATCAATCACTCACGCTGATTAGAATTGAGGAAGCATTTTCGACTGGAAATAATTATTCTGCTTGAATAGATTTATTTGAACTAGAAGTAAATTACTGCACTAGATATAAAATACATAATGGAAACGTAATATGAAACTTAATTTGATTGCGTAGGAGAGTTACATGCTAAAGCCTTTTCCGTCGTACTCGATGTGGCTCAGGAGATTGGAGAGAGTCAATGAGAGCAAAGCTCTAGAAAAATCTCTGGGAAAATGCGTCTCAGAGAAACCTTAAAGGGTTTGGATTTCGTCTTTCTCGCCGAAAGATTTTGCGTCGTCTTTGGTTTCCGCGTTTGGAGCGAATTTTGTTCATTCGCCAGTTGGGAGATTTCGACGTTTCTCCGTGCTTGGGGGAACTTGTTCCCATTGAAATCTGAGGCAGGCAGAAGCAAAAGAAAAGTGTTAATCTTCCTGTTCCGCACCGGACTTTCACCTAGGGTTCATGCAAGACTCAAGCACAGATATATAGGTAACCGAACGACGGAGTCTCCTTACCCCACCTAGGAAAAGGCAGGAAACTGGAACGGAAGGTCTTCCTGCTCGCGAGCTGTGCATGTACTTATGTGTGCAAGTTTATAGGCCGTAAGGTAACGACACCCCTACATATTTTAGAGGCGGCTGTGGTATAATCAGCTGGAAACAATCTCTGACACGGCACTAAAGATGTGCTGAAGCAAAGTTCTTGCGAAGTGAAATAGTTTCTGACATATTGAGAGAATCGATCCTGATTAGAAGTGTGTTTATGGTGTTTGCCAAAAGGTAGAATCACGTTTCATCAACCTTGGAAACGCCAAATGGTTCCTTACACCCCCTCCATATCCTCCTTCTCCATTGTAGGATTCAGAAATGTCAAAGATTGAGTGTGTTAGGTGGCTAAAGCCGCTTAATGATTTGTTTAAAGTTCTTAATCTAGCCCGACTTCAATCCGATAGATAGGATAAATAAAAAAAAAGAGTAAACGCTTTACCTACCAATAATCTCTAGATTTTTACCTAGGAGTCGCCATTGTAAAATGAAGGAACCCACTCCCTGAGCCATCTTAGATTGCTTCAAATATGGCAAAAACTAAAAAATCTTTAATGGAATCACCATTTAAAACCATCAATTTATTGCAACAAAAAACATGCTTTTGTTTGGCTGAAAACCTGATGCTGAGATGACAAAACAACAGGAACGGCCCCATTTCACTCGCATGTTATCGACATCAAGTTTGATTTGGATATCCCACGGGGGATCATAAGCTGCCGCCGTTTTGTAAATGCCTCTTCATCCTATCTGCCAGAGGGTTGCCGCGACCTTTTACCCCAAAGTTGAGTATTGCGTAAATTTTTTTAATGTTCACCCGGTTTTTTTTTTATTCAACCTCAATATAGTCTACCTGTTTGTGTCTATTGGTTGTTTATGAATTTGTTCATCAACATAATTCCGCAAGATACTAGAGAAATTTTTTTGGCGAATGGTTTGCAAAGTTGTGATGACGTAAGTGATTATATATTAGACGTGAAATGGCTGCCTATCTCCCATCAAGGGATCTATGAGAAGAGGGTGACAGTCGTGAACAGGAAACCTTGCCAAGCCATTACTGTCGCTGATGGGGTATATTATAAAACTCCTGGGAATAAATTCGTCCAAATAGAGATCACTCAACGGTATGCTGAGCTTACTTGATGCGAATGAAGACTCTATTTGGGTGACACGAGAACAGGAGAGGAGTGGGTGGGATGGCGGATCTTTAATGCGGGAAAGAGATATCCGGATATTTGATCAATATAAGCGTGAGAAAACGAACTATGGGGGCAAACGAATGATCCTTAATGAGGGAAAGGGGGGTGCCTTTTAATTACATATCTTTAGTGATAAAGGGGGGGGATGACGGATCTTTAATTAGAAAGGCGAGTGTATAGGGCATATTTTTATCAAGGTAAGGAGAGCAGCGCCAAAATGCCGGATCTTTAATACAGGATAGGTGGAGCGTGGGTGAATGACTAATCTTTATTAAGGGTTTTGTTGTCTTTTCACTCGAATTTAAACCGCCAGAGCAACGGATCTGCATTGCGCTGAAAGTTAGTAAGGAGAGATCCGTCAAGAAACTAGGGTAGATTGACAAAGCAAAAATAGTGAAAGATATAGTCTCAGTTACTTCTGAGGGCAGTGGCACCTGGATGGTGCACCACCTCGGGTACTGGGGTCGGAAGGGCGTGCCGCTTCTCTCAGTTTCAGTTATACCAGGGACATTACCTTCGCTACACCATCCCCCCCGCTTGCAGGTGTTTAGTACGGAAAGATGAGCCCTGGGCAAATGATGGATCTTTAGTGAGGTAAGGGGAGTCCTGGGTGAGTGACCTTTATATTGGGGAATGGGGGGGGTCCTGGAAAATAATGTTTATCCCCACCTGTGTTTGCCTTTGTCAGGAGAATTATGGCCTATTAATGGATCTCGATGAATTTGGGATCAAAGCTTGATCTTTGTAAAAGGCCGTATTTGGATCTGGGCCCTGATCCCTAATTAAGGGAGGCTGAGTAACGTGTGAAGGTATTGAGTCTTGGCAGAGGCTTCCTCCCAGCCCAGTTTTTGTCTTGACTCGATCCTTTTGTGGATCAAACTTTTATTGCCTTTAATTAAACCTCACGAGAATGGGCGTTGCGCCATTAATTTCCTCTCATTACAGTCTGATTTCTCGTTGGGACGAGATTTTGCGGAAAATGAGAACTAATAAAAGTGATTTCAATTCATACCCTACCGAGGCAAACTCTTAAGAATTTGTTAAGATGTGATTGATGTTAAAATGTTAAGAAATGATTGATGGGTTACCGAGAGAGATAAACTTCTAAGAATTTAGTAAGATGTGATTGATGTTAAAATGTTAAGAAGTGATTGATGGGTTACCGAGAGAGATAAACTCCTAAGAATTTAGTAAGATGTGATTGATGTTAAAATGTTAAGAAGTGATTGATGGGTTACCGAGAGAGATAAACTCCTAAGAATTTAGTAAGATGTGATTGATGTTAAAATGTTAAGAAGTGATTGATGGGTTACTGAGAGAGATAAATTCCTAAGAATCTATTAAGATGTGATTAATGTTAAAATGTTAAGAAATGATTGATGGGTTACCGAGAGAGAAACAGCAGCAGTTTATACAGAGAGCCGATATGAGCAACATGACTCCTGTCAGACGTGAGGCAAGAACAAGCGTTCAATTATTCCTGAAGTTGTGGATAAAGATTGGAATTATTGATGCCTTGGTGCATTTTTCGCATAAGCCATTCCTAAAGGAATCAATGATTTTATTCTTCTTTTATATCAATTTAACTAAAAAGTCGCTGCTTATTCTTGCTTCAGTCACCTTTATACATCTTAAAACACTCATTGGAATTTATCTTGGCGCAATAAGAATTAAAATATAATGATATATATATATATATATAATTTTTTTTCGGAGGATATTTTGAAAGCTCCATCTATTAGAGTAATTAAAGACATTGTAATACCTGAATGCGCCCAGCAACGACAATAATTCCTAAACTTAGAAATAGATCATAAGAAGAAAGACTGAAGAAGCACCTCAATCTATTAATTCATCCCAAAGTAATGCAGTATTTTTTTTCATATTTACCATTATTTTATGGGTGAAAATGTTCGAAAGGAGGTTTGTATTATGCTATCCTAGTCTACTAAACTAGAAGCCTAGTTACCTGTATGTCTTAGCCTAACCTAAGGATTATTTTTCGACATAGGTTACTCATCATTTTGGTGTCTATTAATTTTGTGTTATTGTTAATTTAATGTGCGTTATCGTTACATGATGAACATTATGAATGTGTCAAAAGAGCACATTCGCAACGTTATACTTTGGGAGTTTATAAAAGGCAATAAGGTTAAATTAACAGCAGAAATTAGTGTGAGCCAAAGTGTCAAAGATGGTTTCAGAATTTGCACTCGAGAAACAGCCTCAAAGAGGAAGTCCGTTTAGAACGACCAATGGAATTTGATGCAGCTCTATTAAAAATGGCTGTGGAGGAAAATCCGATTGTAACTGTTGAAGAATTTGTTGAAAACTAATTCAATTCATTCCACTCTGCCTCGTCATTTAAAGAAGGTACGCAAAAGGTTTCTCGATTGATGCAATGAATTCCTCACGACCTGTCACAGGTACATTTGCAACAGGGAATCAACATTTTTTTTTTATCTGTCTACTTGTTCGACTAAAAAGCGAACCATTTTTAGTAGGATTGTTACAGAAGATGAAAAGTGGGTCATATAAAATAGTATTACACGTTGGAATAGTCCTGGGGGGGAAAAACATACCCCAGACAAAACAAGTTTGCCGATCTAAAATATTACTTAATATTTAAACTAAATAACAGACTGGTTACTAAAAATAAAGAGCAAGCTAATAAACAAAAGATTTAACACCTCGATAATATAGTATTTTTAGTCGCGTGCGACTTTATAAGTTAAGATGTCGGTCCGTAGGTCGGTGGGTTAGATAGAAACCACTTTACTATTCAATGAGTTTTTTTTGACAATAACATCGTAACTATTCTGCCGATTCTAACGAAATTTTAAACCCTTATGTTGTTATACATTATCTTACGAATGATATAATTGCCAAAGTACTCCTAAGGTTAGTCCGGGAATTATTGAAAGTTTTAAAGGTCGTAAGGTCACGTGACTTAGGTCTGTTGACATTGTCATCACTAACTCTATAATTTAAGAAGGGGATTTGGGGGAGTATTTGAATAATAATTTCATCTTAGTTTGGTTATGACTTATTTATATTTTAAATATATGATTATCCAATGGCTGTATAATGTTTTAAAAGAAAATGAATTACAATTGGTAAAGTTCAGAAAATTTATTAAAATTTAAGTAAGGCTGCTTTTTTTTTATCTTCTTCTATAACTATTTTAGCAACGTGATATTTTGAAAGGGGGGAAATTTAGTTTAGAGTTCCTTTTTAAAATTATTATAATTGGCGAAGTTCAGAAAATGTATAAAAATTTAACCATAGCTGCTTTTTTTTTTAGATTTTAGATTTTATTATAAAATTTTATTATAAAATTACTCAACCTTGAAATGGCTTTTACTTTTCTAATGTCTTTTCCTTGAAAGTTAAACTACATATTTTTTTTTTAAGGATGGAATAAAAAACCCATTTTAAATTATGACCTTACAGAAATAATAGCTGTGAAAATCTATCTCCACCAATTTGCTCTCTTCCCTTTACTTGTCTGTAAGGCTGTGTTTAGTAAACTCTAGCCCTTCCCGCCCCTGTAGGGCAAGAGAAAAAGAGCTGTAGAGCAAAAGAAAAAGAGCTGTAGAGCAAAAGAAAAAGAGCTGTAGAGCAAGAGAAAAAGAGTGGTAGAGCAAGAGAAAAGTAGCTATAGAGCAAGAGAAAAGGAGCTATAGAGCAAGAGAAAAAAGAGCTGTATAGCGAGAGAAAAAGAGCTGTAGGGCAAGAGAAAAAGAGCTGTAGAGTGTGCAGTCTATACTAATTGGATAAGACACGACCTGGATGCAATCCTGGAGTGGGACCACCCTCACATCGATGTATCCTGCGTAAGGTAAAGTTGCAAGTGAATTTACCCCTCTTAGCTGTTGCATGGACCGCTGCTGCACAGTTGGGTGTATAAAATTCCAACATCATGCAACAGCCTCCCTCTTATGTAACCGGCTCCCCCTAAGGACATTGTCACAGAAAGACCGCCCCCACTTAATTGTGGTAACGTTGACGAGGACTACCGCCTAGGGTGTAGGGTAGGGTCAAAGATTATTTCCCTTAATCCCCAAGTGGTCTGAAGGAGCAGTGGTCATCTCCTCCTAGAGAGCAATTAAAAAAAAAACAAGCTGTCCTTTAGCCCTGATTTCCTTCCTTTCACCTCTTTTTTTTAACTAACCTTTTGAAGAACATTTGGAGTTTGAAATTTTTAGAAATAATTGAAGCATTTTAACTGTAGAGAATTTTCCACCTAATATGATTCCTAATATGAAAGAAAACTTTTTTAAAACGGTAACTATTAAAAACTATATGCAGTTGTTTTTTTTATGTATGGATTATTTTTCAAAGTTTTTTTTTGGGGGGGGGGGTTCTTTTCCAATATTTAGGGAGAGTAGGGTATTGGAATAGAATATTTGGTAAACATGAAGATTGGCGGCGCGACCGAAAAATTTTTTTTGCGTGTTTCGTTCACCCGCGCATCCATATTCATGCGCATTTGGTTAAATAAAAATTTAAAAAAACAACAAAAACGTTAGAACATTATTCTATAAACAATTTTGATTATATACTGGGGGCTGTGCCCCCCAGACTCCCCAATTGATTGAAACTCAGGATCATCGTAGGGACGTCCCACCGCAGTGTTTACCCACACCCGAGCAGTCCCCTTGAATTTACTCCAAAAAGGTGAAACATATTGGAACATGGACGATCGTAATGTTTATCGAATATTTTGTTAATTATCTTAGTCAAAGTTTCGATTAGCTTAGCCAAATTTTGTACAAATAATTGAAGCATTTAACAAGAGAGAATTTCCCACCTAATATGATATCTAATATGAAAGAAAACTTTTAAAACGGTAACTATTAAAAACTAATGTATTTTTTATGTATATATATATATTTTTTTTTAAAGTGTTTTTTTTAGTCCTTTTCCAATATTTAGGAGGTGGAGTATTAGAATAGAATATTTTGTTAATTATCTTAGTCAAAGTTTCGATTAGCTTAGCCAAAAACTATCCGAATGTTCAGATGAATTAGTTCAAAACACTTATGCCGTTCATGGAACACCTCGTCAACGTCATGGCCTCGTAACTCACTGTCAAGTACATTTGTCAGGTCGCTCAGTCAGTTCTTGCGAGGAAGCGAAATGGCAGAATTAGTTACGTGTGAGGGAGACTTAGTTAAGTTAATGTAAAAGAATGAGTCGTTGGTGTTTGTGTTTTTTCAGTATTGGAATTTAATTAAAAAGTCCCTCTTCACCTCGGTGAAGAGTGTAAAATCATTGTGAGAAACTGAAATTTACGTTTGCGTGTTGGAGACGCCCACAAAAAGTGGAAAATGGTGTTCATTCCGTAAATGTAGACACGTAGTTCGCGGAAGACCATCTTACGTAAATGTATTTACGCTAACTTTTACATTTATAAGTGGGTAAAGGGTCACGCAAGCAATTAGAGTAATCAGAAGTTCCAAACGCGCAGTGCTCGACTGGTTCAATTTAAGTCGCGCGGTTTGCGTTGTGGTTGAACTTGAGTATAATGACTCTTCTCAAATCGGCGCGTCAGATTGCACTGTGGAAATAGACATGAGTAAATTCGGCAAATAGAAATTCCCCCAGGGACAGTGAGTGGTGGGACGAGTGGGTAAGTTAGGTTAGTGGGTAAGTTAGGTTAAGCGATAAGAAAAATGGTAAATTTGGAATACACAGCCATTCACTTCAAGGAAATTTAATGACTTCATATTTAGCTCCTCCCCGAAGGGGCGGTGCACTGCATAAAAACAATGAACATTGGAGCGCCTAACAACGTCTGGCCAGTGCATTTGAATTCGAACCCTAAGGTCATTATTTTGAAATATGGGCAGGGCTTCGTCTCCCTATCCACCTATAATGATGGGAGTTCCATCCCCTGCTATTTGTAATTATCTAGTAGTATATACAATTCGAAAGCCTATCATTAGGTTCAAATTCAAAGGCATTAGGCACTTTAATGTTCATTGTTTTTATGCAGTGTTCTTTGACTTCAGGCATAAGCCCCCCCCCCCCGAATGTTAATTAAATTAATCATATTTTATCTAATATTGAGTAATATAAAATATCCACGTATTTTAATTCAGAAAAAGAAATCCCTCCAAAATGATATATAATACAATATGATGCGATTCCAATTGGCAATGTGATTGTGTATTCCATATTTAGCATAAATAAATTACCCTAAATGTATTTGCCTACTTAGAATGTCTTCGTCTCGGGACTTGCTTGCTTTTGGTAGTCCATCGACTTCGATGATGACAGATGCCCTCATATTAAGGGCATCAAACTTGCACTAGGTTTAAACGGGTAGGAGTGTGTGCAGTCTTCGGACCCGTATTTTGACCGAGGGGAGAAGAACCCTGGTGGCAGGAGAGGCTTGAGACGACCAGGTTGTCCTCAGCTGCAGGGAGTTGCCGAGACACCGGTCTGTTGGTGCTCGCCTAGAGGCACTCCTGATCCTGGTTTGTGATCGAGGTATCCTTCTTCTAGCCTTTGCTTAAAAAGGCAAAACCCACAAGGTAGTAGGGTGGGGGGTGCAATGGTTGATAGGCGCTAGGGCGTGTCCACACACCGGTGGTCCTGCACGCCGTACCTCTGGGGCCCACTGCTGCCCCAAGATCTCCTGCTGATGAGTGAACATCGGTAGTTGTTTGTCTAGGGACTAACAATGAATTGGCAATACGATCAAACAGAATCAGAATTGGTATATGTTTTCAAGTAGCGACTATTTGATTGGCCATTTGATATTTAAAAAAAAAGAGTCTCGATTAGCTTAGATTACGGGTATTTTCCGACCCCTCAATTTCAGTATTACAGACTGGCCAAGATCTTTAGATCCACTCTAAAAATTGAGGAAAGAATTGACGTGCACTTATTTATAGGTACCTGTGAGGTTATATTAACCTGTTTCTTCTCTTATTAATCAGTACGAAGAACAATTTCTCAGCTAAGGTGTTGGTAACAAGCGCTTCATATAGTTAGAAGTAAATTTTACGGGACGAATTGGCGCCCACTTATTCGCATGTATGTACAGTACTCCCAATTAGTCCTGTCACAATTTACGCTGAATTTCGTTCAGTGATGATTTAATATATTATTATTTGATGAGAGATGGAGTGTTTAGGGTATATTTAGTTATAAATTAACTAGATAGGGTCTTTATTAATAAAATAAATTAAATTTAATGAAATATTTTTAATTATTGCGGTATTATAGGCAGTTGTATCGAAACATTTTGAAACAGTTTTTTTTTTAAACAGGATTGCCAAATTTCGCCTTATTTTTAATTTATCCAGCTTAAGTAACTTTTTTATTTAATTTTCAATCATCGATATCACAAAATAGTCGCATTAACATTTGTCTATTTTTTATTTTTATCTCAAAAATGTATTTTTCATCCTAACGTGTTATGAAGAACATTATTCGCAACACAGCGCAGCAAAGCCAAGCGGCAGTCATTTAAAACTATTCGAAGATTTTCAGGATATATAAATAATTATTTCATAGTTAATTTACATTGTCGAAAACATTTTGAAAAATGCGACATGAATAATGTTAAAGCTAATTTAACAGTTATAAGTATGCAACATATGAGGAAGACTTCTTCCAATACCGCATCAGAAAGAAGCTCGTGCAGTACTTGTATTTTTATTTAGGGGGGTTGGTTGGTTGGTTATTTTATACTTTTAAAAGTTAGAATAATATGGAACGATATTATACTACATTGATCCTTCTACAGCTGCGGCCAAAAGTTTTCGGATACCTGGGATTTTTCTTATTTTTTGGTTATGTCTAGGAATATGTTGACGTAGGTTTGCATGTATGTGTCTAATTAAGGTATAAACTTCCTCATAACTTTTTTTTCTTTCTAAATAGCTAAAATGGGGATGTTATTGAAATGTATGAAATCCTGGTATGAGTAGGCGGTATGTAATAATCAAAATATAGTAATATAACTCATCATATTTGTTGATTAATATGATATGCCTTGTCGACAAGATCTCATAATATGATAATGACGAAAACACGTAACTATTCCATGGAGGAAAGAAGTTTGATACGTATGTACTCTGCACGAGGAGGGTCTCAGCTCTTCACAAATCACCCGAAGGGTCGGCACATTACATTCCGGTGTTGCAGAAGGGTTGAAGATGATCCAAGAGAGTGGGAACACCCAAGACTGACCTCGTTCTGGACGACCGAGGGTCACTGCACAACGTGACTAGTCTCTGCATCGCACTTGCCTTAGGGATAATAAGAAAACAGCAGTTCAGCTGCAACATGAATGGACAGAAGGCGACCAGGTTAATGCAACCCTCAGAACAGTCCGCCACAGAAGTAGTGTAAAGCTCGACAGAAGCCGCTGATCAACCTTCAGCGGAAGCGACGTCGAGTGACTCGGGCACGTACTCACTTCAACTGGACCATGCGTCAATGGGGACATGTCTTATGGTCCGACGAGTCCACATTCAGGTTGTACTCGACCTCAGCCAAAGTTAGAGTCCGCAGGAGGCTAGGGAAGAAGTAGAATTGAGAGTGCACAGTGCTAACAGTGAAGTTAGTCGAAGTGAAATTGTATGGAAAGTACATAGCCTGAGTTCACCATGAACCGAGGGTGTGTATGTGTGGGGAGGGGAGGGGGCATTACGCTCTGTAGTGGTATGGGACTGCATGTCCAAGTTCAGGGGTGGGTACTCTCGGTGTTTTTAATGGCACCATGATTTCAGAGAAGTACCAACCTCTCCTGAGAGATTACATGCCGTCACCAGACCGAGACCTCTCCAGAAATTCCAAGAATGTAATTTCCTAGCATGAAAATGACCCATGTCACAAGTCTGCGTCCACCATACACTGGTCCCAGCGCAGAAGGTGATGGACCGACCACTTCGCTCTCCGGATATTAATCCACTGAAAAAACTTCTGCCAGGACTTGAAAGAGGCCGCAAGACCTCAGCCAGCACAACACCCCTCAGATGTCTCACCTTCGTGGAGTACCACGCCTCGAAGAATAAGTACTCTAACCACTGTCAAGGGATTCTCGACACGCTACTGAGCTTTTTGTATCAGTTTGGTGATGCTGTAATTTTCACAAAGCTTCATTTCCTCATTTGTTATATGTTGCTGATGGTACGTGTCTTAGCGGGTTTTTTTATTTTGTTGATTCTTTTTGCCTGTTTCAGTCATATATAACATTGTTATTTATTAATCTTTATTTCAATGTTATTTTCATATTGATATGCAAATAAAAAAACCTTAAGAAGGTGTCAGCTGCTTGTCGTATAAGACGACTAAACGCCACTGCACTTAGGCGTGAAATTGGCGAAAGTGATTGCCTTGTAACATGCTATCTTGTTTAATAATCCCATGAAAGCGGTCAGTGAATACAGATCGGGTTGAGTCCTAAGCGTTTAGATCTTCTTGGTGTGAGGAGGTCATTCGTGTGCGTATGTGTGTAACTTGCTATAAAAGTTGCTAGTTTGATAAAAGGGGGAGTTTGTGTCACATTATTGTTAAGGAAGTTGCTAGAGTGTAAAAAGGGTGATTTAATTTTCTGTGTGGTTAGTTCTGTGTGGTTTGTTTGCTATGTGGTTAGTGTTGTGTGGTTTGTTTGTTGTGTGTTTAGTTTGCTGTGTAGTTAGTTTTGTGTAGTTAGTTGTGTCGTTTGTTATCTGTGTGGTTTGCTGTGTGGATTGTTTGCTGTGTGGTTTGTTTGTTGTGTGGTTTGTTTGTTGTGTGGTTAATTTGTTGTTTGGTTAATTCTGTGTGGCTAGTTTGCCTTGTGGTTAGTTATGTGTAGTTTTTTGGCTGCGTGGTTAGTTCTGTGTGTTTAGTGTTGTGTGGTTTGTTTGTTGTGTGGTTAGTTTGCTGTGTGGTTAGTTTGTTGTGTGGTTAGTTTGCTGTGTGGTTAGTTTGTTGTGTGGTTAGTTTGCTGTGTGGTTAGTTTGCTGTGTGGTTAGTTTGCTGTGTGGTTTGTTTGTTGTGTGGTTAGTTCTTTGTGGTTAGTTAGCTGTGTGGTTAGTTGTGTGTGGTTTGTCTGTGTGGCTAGTTTGCTTTGTGGTTAGTTGGCTGTGTTGTTACTGCTGTGTGGTTGTTCTGTGCGGTTAGATTAGAGGTGAGGAGGGAAGATGTAGACAGGAGTGAATGAGTCTGTAACTCCGCCGTTTGCGCTGTGTGACTCATGTCTGAAAACATCATCGAGATGAGGTGGTGTGCCACGCACCCAGGGTATATCCCACGTCGCGTGTTGGGGCACTGGGGGGACGCAATCATCCAGATGTCAGCTGCAGCATGGTTACCCATTTTACAGTTGACATCCCCTTGCGGATGTCATTAGGGGTGGTGTTGTCTTCTGTTTTGACCTTTTTTCTCTTCAGTGAGCGTGCCCCCGTTGGATTACATCTTATCCTAGTCATCATTTGTATACTGCGGAGGAAAAACACGAGCCACATCTTGCAGTTCTACCTCCTCCGCCCACTCGGATCATACAGGGGGATGAGACTCTTCTCAACTCATCTAAAAATCGTCCATTTTCCCCCACCCCCACCCCCACCTTTCCCATTGGTGGTCGACCAGCCCTCCCCCATGCCCACCCTCACCCCCACCCAACTCTCGTTGACCGTTGTGTCTGGGCAGTGTCGCGAGGGGCGGCTCGGAGAAAGGGTTCTGTTTCGACGTTTTCGATGGAGTCTTTCGTTGCCGCCTCGTCCAGGGATCCAAGGATTCCGAATGCGCATGCGCGATCTTCGCCCCCCACTCCCTATAAGGGAGTGCGCACATAGAAATTGCGGATTGGTGTGCATTTGCGTTGACGCTCATTTATCTCTCTATCCACACACACACACACACACACACACAATTGTCCACCCCATCCGTTTATTTAACCAAAGTCATGCTATGCTCTCTTCGATGCCTCATAACCCGTCGAGGACGGGTTATATGACGTCGCCTTTGTAAGGACGAGGCAACGCGTCGTTCTCAATTTACCGTTCGTGATTTCAAATTGACAAGGGGTAGGTCGTCAGAACACTACGGGATCTTTTACTTACAGAAACGCTTATTATTAGCATTTATTATTTTAATTTTTAGCATTATTATTTTAATTTTTATTATTATTTTCATATTATCTATAAACCTATTTCCCCTATTTATTATTTGCGAGGATTTTTCAATGCGAAACCAAGGAGGACGTTAAAAGAAAGGATTTTTTTTATAAAGGTTGGTTGCTAATGAAAACGGTGAAGTTAGGTGAAGTGAAATTGTATGGAAGGTACATAGCCTGAGTTCACCAGGAACCGAGGGTGTGTGTGTGTGTGTGTGTGATGGGATGAGGGGGACGCTCCTGAACCTGTAAATTATTATATACGGGAGTGTAGGTGTAAGTTTAAAAGCACCCATACTACTCTCCTCTCTTAGACTAATTGGGCTAGATACCTTCCACACATTTTTAATTCTGCTAAGCTAAGAAGTCTCCTCTCTTATCTCCTCGGGCCTAATACTTTCAGCATATTCTCACTTTTCCTACCCTTATCATTTTCTTCGTGGATCCCTTTTCATAATCTCTCTGGTCGAGAATTCTCCGTTGAGTTAAAAAAATAATAGTTATTAGAAATCAATACTAAAAAAAAATATGAATGGATGCCGTTACTATGGCAACGGTGAACCTCCTCGACACCCCTCAGTTACTTGCTTAGCGTGGATGAGGAGCGTCTCCCAGGCGGGCACGATGCAGTGTCAAAGAGGCTCACCGTTGCTATGGTAACGGCATCCGATGGTTGTCTACGTAGCAGTTAAATGAGTAAACAAATAATAAATTAATACATTAAATAATTAATTAATAAATAATAATTTAATAATGAATCATAAATAATAATAAATAAATAGATAAATAAATAATACAAAAATAAATACAATCGGTGAGAGTCGCTGGTTTTGGATGTTTTCTGTGTATGAATTTGTAATTGGATTGACTGAGGGGGGGGGGTATGGTGGATTTTTTATCTTCCACACTTTCAATTAGATAATATCGTCCACCATTCATTTCTGGCATACCCTCCACCCCCATCTCCTTTTATCCCCTTCATCCACGGATGGATTCCATTTTTCATTCGCCAAAATTCATAAAGGAATTTTTTTCTAGACGGAATTTCAGTTTTTCGATTTTCTGTGGGGGGAAAGAATTTACTAACCACATTCTTTCGTTTTGTCTCCCAAACCCCTCCTTGTGAAGGAGATACCTTTGGGCTTTAGAATTCTTGTTCCTTTTGCGGAAATTTGTTCCTGGTGGTTTTTGTAAAACCTTTGCGAGTCTGAGGATTTGTCATTGACGACTTTTGCCAGCTTTGTTTTTTACTATTTAGCCACTTTTTAATACCTGGCCATCATTATTAACTACATAAAAATATCCTCGTTGGCGCCCTTTTCGAAACATTAAAACAGCGTTTCTTCTTCCTCTAAATCTATTCTTATCCGTCGTCAAAAACCCCCTCCAAAATCGAGCTCGAAGAACCTTACCCTCAGTTTGTTCGTGGGAATTCCTTCAACGGAGCCGACCCAATCGGTCCCGGGTTCGTTCACGCAGTTCGGGATCCTCCGAGTCTAGGGTCCTATGGACCCTAAATTCACCAAGAGCTTCTTTTTTTCTACTTCCACATGTGGTCAAACTGAGTCCATCCTGAAGAAACTTGCCCTCATCTACTTTGAATAGTCCCGACCCATCTGTTCTGGCTCCTCCCAAAGTTTGTTAAGTCCGCATCGCCAACCTTTTTCTAAGTTCCCTTCTTATCCGTTTTCAAGTTTTTTATTAACCCAGTTTAAGAACCTCCCCACCCCTTGCCCCGGCAAATAGTCCAGCTTAATCTGCATCAAATATAAATTTGAAATTTAGAACTCGAAATATATATTTGAACAATTAAGGTGTACTTATTAATTCTTTGTTGACACCAGTTGCTTTAAGATAAGCGATGGCGTTAGTTCCTTCTTTCGGGTATTCCTGATCCTTGTGAGTTTAGCACATGTGCTTATGCAGTGTTCTCATCTCTAACTATTTTTTGATGTTTTTTTTTATTTATCCACCTTTGACCTTCACATGTTTGCCCTCCCTCCCTCCCTCATTCTCCAATGTACGAAAATATCATCCTCCGTTTTAATTCTTTTCTCTTTAAAGAAAAATCAATCATTTCCCTATAAATGGGGTTAGTGCATATTAGCTTTACTCCTGCTTGCGTTCTTGCATTCATAAACACAACTCCATACTCATTGTAAACAATAGGAGTAAGTATCCCTTTGTATTTATGTCCGCATTAATTTTCTCATTTTTTAACCTTTATGGTCATACCGTGCAGACTCTGTCTTGATTCGTAGTTGGGAAGGATTATTTTTAGCCTATGGCCCTGACCCTGCTCATCGTCGTTCTCCGTGGTTAGTAAATAACTAAAATTCAACGAGTACATCTAATTTAGTGCATGGGCAAGTTTTTACATGAAAGGTCATGGACTCCGCAACCAACAGTGTTCCTGTTTTTGATTTTCCACCGAGATATATGTGACAGAGATATTCTCGCGTCGAACTGGCAAAGATCTTGGCGGGAACGATCGATTCGGTTCTGGAATTTCAGGGAAGCAATTTGTTGGATTAAGTGTTTCATTTCTATCAAATTGGGGTCGGAATAGATTCGAATGCAGTCGTATGTGGCTGCTACATCGTTTGTTTGATTGTTGGTTACTAAGGATGGAATTTTGTTCCCATGGCTGAGTGAAGTTAAACGAATTAGGCAATTGTAGAGTAACTATTGAAGAAGTTAGGAATGATAATTGGAGATTTTTTTTATTGTTAAGGGACAAACTGGTAAATGTCTAATTGTATGAAGATATAAAAAAGATGGGGTGCGGGTCGGAGAGATGGTATAAAACACGGACATAAGAAACAAGGAAAACCATTCATTAAGTCCAGGACCTCTTCAAAATTGGGTCACATAATTATAAGTAAAAATAAAATATTATATAAATACAGATACCTAAATTAAACTTGCCCTCCAATGCAGTGAGTCAGCTATCTATCTATCTAGGTGTATTTGAATAAAAACAGCTCTTAATAATCTTGAGAATCCTTCTAACACGCCTATTCAATGAATCCACCATTAGCCTCACTGACTGCTTCAATTCGACGTCTGAAACGTTGACATGACCGAATCGGATGATTTTTATCAATTTCCGACATAGTCTTTGTTATAGCGGACTTGAGAGATTGAATGGTGTTATGTAGGTGTTGGTTGACCTCTCTCGACTACGCCTCATACCTAATAGTCCAATAGATTGAGGTCGGGTGAGCTAGGAGGTCATGTGTCTGGTAGAACATAGCCGTGCAAATTGGGAACCATCCAAATTTTGGTTGTTCTAGCCTTACGAGATAGTGCAGTCTTTCGGAAGATGTAAGGGTCTTTTGTTGCGTACTCCGTTTATCCAGGGTCTCACAACCTTCTCAAAACTTTATAGAACAGCATTGACTCTTAATGACTCACAAAACCATCACGGTTACTGGAAACTTAATATGCATTACAGTCGGAAACCTGGTTTGGCACTTTGCATAACCTCATTTCATTCCTTGGTTTGCTTTTTCGTCCTGGCCGAAGTTTTTCTCATCAGAGAAAGACCAAGGCATTCCAGTTACTGATCAGACGATTTTCTTTCGTCTTTCCCGATATGAAGTGACCTTTCCGCATCACACATTTTTTCGTGTATTACTGTGCAATTTCTTCTCTAATTTCTTGATACAATCAGTATCAAACTTCTCCTGAAGCAACGGATTCTAAAAAGTTGACTCGAACACGAGTGAAAAAGCTTCCAATATTCAATCTACACTACTTTTCAACTTGCCTTTTAGTATTAGCTGTGTATGAAATTATTGTTGTTGTCCGTCTCAAAGGGTTTAGTGACTAATGAGTCTTAAAGTTGTCCTAATATTTTATAAACATATCACTCAAGAGCCTGATTGTAAGTGAAAACATGCCCAGTTCCTTTATCTATCATAATATTATAATCTGCTAGTACTGCTCTATATTTGTTACTGTTCCAACATCTTGAACATAGAGAGGATGCTAAACTTGAATGCTCTAATTATGTATTCTATGAAATAATGTATTTTCTTCATGCTGTCAGTGATGCTCAGTCACCTATTGTAAAGTTGATCAACCAGCTTCATTTGGTTGAACTAGTGACTTATCTCCACTTACACCAGTTTTCATTGAGGGACATTGGCAAGTCAAACCTACCCCTGGCTCACATCCATCATAAAACCAATAGTTCATTTTAAGAATAATCCGTATATAACATGAACAGCTGAGCCAAGCCGTTGATATTATCAGGATGTTAGTTTGGATTTGAATTGTGAATGAGTCGTCGTACATAACTTCCTGGGCCCTTTTTTACCTTAAATCCCACCCACCACCTGTATGCGAATAAACGTTTATTTAAAACCAGAAGCGGTGAAAAAATTTAAATTTGACGCAGATAATATGAATATCTAACTGAATGCTGTTGTTACCTCTAAACCGCCATTAGGAACTGCTTGAATTTTGATAAAGACATTTTATATCCATTATTTATGAGCGTAGAGTTGACGTTTCTCAAAATCAGTCGCTAATCACTGAGGAATCAGAATCATGACCTGGTGCTACCCAAATCTGCAGCCTTTAACTTCACGACATAAAAAAAGAATAAAGAAACAAATGAAGATTAGGTAGTACTGCTAAAACAAGCCACCTGCTGACTCAGGTGGCCACTTGAAAATCCATTCTAAACCCACGAACAAAACGTGCAGTATTTCGACAACACAGCCTCTGTAGTAAGTGGTTAGAACCTCTTATCCAACTTAGAGGACTCCCTTCGCTCTTAAAGGGTTAATAAGAGGCACGAAAATTGTCCGTATCTTTATAGTCGTGCTGGGGTAGGGCAAAGGTCTTAATATCTTTCAGGAAGTTATTAAGACGCGTCTGTGTGCGTCCGCGAGCGCGCTGCAACGCTATCTCACGGCTCAAATATTGTGAACGACCAGGTTTGTTTTGATAGCTCTTTCCTTTTTATTTTTCTTAGTCTTTTTCTTTTGCTACCCTTTTAAACCCTTGTTTCTTATCTATTTTATTTCTTATCCTTTTTATTTGTCGCTCTCGTTTTAAAAATCTCCCAATACGCCAGTCAACTGCGTTTGCGTGACAACAGAAAAATAAGATATTTAGGTCGTTAAGATTTATTTTTTAAAATAAAAGTAAAAACATTTTAGTCGAGGAAAAAATATATATTCATTTAGCAAAGTAGTTTTCATTATTATTTGCAATGTTCTCTCATTATCCAACTAAGCAGTGGATTCCTTTCTTGAGGAATTCATTCGGCTTAGATGAAATATACGATATGATATCTTAGGAATCGCCGTTTATTAATATGCTATTTTTTTTAATTGGATAAGAACATTTTCCTTCTTTCATACTGATGTGAAAGAATTAAGAATAAATAACTGGGAAAGATGTTAACATTTTTTAGGTCAATGTAGCACAGAATCACTCGGTATTTTTAATAGTTTAGCGAATCACTTGAAGAGAATGAATATGTCAACAACAAACTTTTTTGTTAATCAAAGTCAAACGTTTTTAGAAAAATAGTTGCGAAATCTTAGCATAAAGATGTAGACTCATGATAGAAATGGTGGAAATTTTAGTATTTATTAAGTCAATAAATAACTACTATTCATAAACAGAACTTCAAAGAGTTTTTATTAAATCAATAAATAACTACTATTTATATACAAAAATTCAAAGAGTTGTCTGATTTTTGTCCATAAAATAATGATAAACATGTTAAGAAAAGCTTCGTTACTTATGGGTTGACTTTATAGATCAATATTATTATTATTTAAAGAGTAGGGATAATAGACTTGGCAGTTAGAATTCCAATGGTTGAGATCTTCCGTTTACACTTTCCATCACGATGAATTCATTGCAGTGGAGTGGAGTTCGCAATTTGTTCCAGGTGATTAAAAACCCAGGTAAGCGCTGAAAATTAACTTGTCGGCTTGATATTATTCCCTAACACGTCCATAGGGATGGCCTTTGTTCGGGTAAAAGATTCGTTTCTAAGTTGAGGTGATGACGTAGCAAAGTGTTAAAGTCGTACGTGGGTGATTCAGATGTGGTTGGATCCCGATTGGCTTGTTTACTTGTCTGTTTCTCTTTCTCTCTCTCTTAAAATTCCTGGGTTAGTTTTTCCTTAATGCACTAAGTCGGGGGATTTTTCACTTTTCCTTACTGGAATGTTACTGGGGGTGGAGAGATGGGGGGCGGGATAGCATTCGTCTTTGTTGTGATATATCATCCCAAGTTTCGATACTTATCCTCCTCGGTATAAGGTATAATTCGAAAGATCTTTTGGGGTACTCCTTTTCCTTGTAACACACACACACACACACACACACACACATACTCTCTCTCTCTTTCTCTCTCTCTCTCTCTCTCTCTCTCTCTCTCTCTCTCTCTCTCTCTCTCTCTCTCTCTCTCTCTCTCTCTCTCTCTCTCTCTCTCTCTCTCTCTCTCTCTCTCTCTCTCTCTCTCCGTAGTGGTATGAGTTCGAAGATCTCGGGTGACTTTGACGAATACCGGAGGCTAGCCAGGAGAGTGAAGTCCAGCATAAGGGCGGCTAAGCGGTCTGAGGAACTCCGAGTGGCGAGACTCTGTAAAGAGAATCCCAAGGAGTTTTTTGGATATGTGAACAGCCGTAAACCAATCCGTCGAACGATTGGCCCTTTGAGGAATGAGGAGGGGACATTAAAGCATTCAGATGCAGAAAATGCTAACCTCCTCAACGACTACTTCTCTTCAGTGTTTACTGAAGAGTGTGGTCCCATTCCCCAGCCGACTGATTCCTACTCGGGGGAAAAGCTGGAGGCAATGGACTTCACCGAAGGAGAAATAAAGAAAAAGATCGCTGACCTAAAGACGAATAAGTCCCCTGGACCGGACGGGTTTCTACCTAAAGTGTTGAAGGAAGTGTGCGATGAAGTATCACGACATCTGTGTGCTATCTTTAACATGTCAATCCGGACCGGATGCGTTCCTAGAGACTGGCGTGAGGCGGAGGTGACTCCTATCTTCAAGAAAGGAGACCGAGACCAACCGTCGAACTACCGACCTATCAGTCTGACTTCGATAGTCGGTAAACTCATGGAAAGCATCATGGTGGACAAAGTGACGTCGTATTTAGAGTCAAACCTGCTACTGAGGAGTTCCCAGCACGGCTTCCGAAGGCAACGGTCATGCCTGACGAACCTTGTGGAATTCTTCCACTTCGTTTTCAGTGAGCACGATCGGGACAAGGCGGTGGATGTGGTCTACCTAGACTTTCAGAAAGCCTTTGATAAGGTACCACACCGCCGCCTTCTCCGGAAAGTGCGAGCGCTTGGCATAGACGGAAAGGTAGCCGGCTGGATCGAGAACTGGCTAAGTGGCAGACGGCAACGGGTGGTGGTAAATGGACAGTCTTCTGAGTGGGTGCCCGTTACTAGCGGGGTGCCTCAAGGTTCTGTCCTGGGACCACTACTATTCATCATCTACGTCAACGACATGGACGGTGACATGGTTGCCAAGATTTCCAAATTTGCCGATGATACCAAGCTTGGTATGAACGTTGCAAAGGATGGAAATACTGCCCGCCTGCAGGAAGATCTTGGGAAGATTGGGGAGTGGTCGGACACGTGGCAAATGCCTTTTAACGTGGGGAAATGCAGAGTGATGCATATCGGCCACAGAAACCCCCAATCTCAGTATATCCTTAAGGGCACTGCTCTTGAATCGAGTGACACTGAGAAGGACTTGGGTGTAACAATCACTAGTGACCTCAAGTTCTCGAAACAGTGCATTGAGGCGGAGAAAAAGGCCCAAAGGATGCTAGGCTATATTAAGCGCCAGTTTGGTTATCGGAACCAGGAGATTGTACTGTGCCTGTACAACTCACTTGTCCGACCGCACCTGGAGTATGCCGTACAATTTTGGAGTCCTTCATTGCGAAAGGACATCGCGAGATTGGAACGCGTACAAGCCAGGGCAACCAAGCTGATTCCCTCTATCCGACATAAAAGTTATGAGGATAGACTAAGGGAATTAAATCTGTTCTCGCTGGAAACCCGTAGACTGCGTGGTCAGCTCATCGAAGTTTTCAAAATACTTCGAGGGTTCGACAATGTTGACTACCGGGATATTTTCACACTGAGTGAGAACAGAACGCGCAATCACGGCTTCAAACTTGAACTGAAGCGTTACAACCGCAATCTGTGTGGAAATTTTTTCACCTACATTATCTGCGGTAAGTGGAACGCACTTCCAGTGGAAGTTGTCAACAGTGAATCTGTTGACCAGTTCAAGTCAAGACTAGACAAGGTCTTGAAAAGTGGCCGTTTAGGGACGCAAAACAATTGAGCAGCCTTGTGCCCGCTCGATTGCAAGTCCAATGGTACCCTCTTTGAATGGACCGTAAGGTCTCCTAGGGTACCTTTTTTCCTTGTTGTTACTCCTTGTTGACCCTTGAGTAGTGCAGATTTATTTTTGCATTTTATCATTATTTTATTGATTGAAATAATCGAAGCAGCTTTGTTTTATACTAGCCTAGTCTACTCTCGAGGTATTCTTTTTTTGTCGAGAAATACTTTTTTTTTTTAAATATACTTTTGTCTAAGAATGCTATTTTTCGTTGTTTTTAAGGAAGAGCTGCTTCAACACGTAAGGATATAGAGAAACGTACAGGAATTATACCAAAATAAACATATATTTTAAATTTACAAAAAAAACAGTAAACACATTTATATCCTCCTCCTAAGCTGATCGAGGGTAAACCGGTTGGCAACTGGGCCTATTACAATATCTCTTAAAGACAAAAATAAACAAATAGGCTACACATAAACACACCAATTGCCGATTAGTTATTTTATAGCGCCTCTTTTAGATTAGCGTTAAACATTAAATTAAATTACTCTCTTCTACTAGTAAATATGACGGGGTTCACGCACAATTGTTTCTACTTCCGTTAAATCGTGAAAAATAATAAACTCATACTATCGCAATATGAATATAAATGTTCTTTCTAACTTACATGACAGAAGGGTTGCCTGATGTCGCTGGAGGGCTTTTCTCGCGCTTCGGAAGGTTGCCGTGGCCGATGGTAGAATTTCGTCGAGATGAGATGGAGGAAGAGAGGGTGGGCGATGTCAACTTCTTATTGCAACTTTGTCTCCGGTTACGTTAAGAAGATGGAGAGAGTTATGGTGCACCTCGCTCAAAGAGTCCTCTTCTAGATAATCTTAAAGCCTCTCTGTGTCTTATTCTTTAACGCCGAGTGCCCAACTAGTTTGGGGGTATACGAGGGGATTTCTACCGTAATTAACAAATGGAACCTCGTTGAGGCTTGGTTCTTCTTCTCTCACTCTTACGGAGCTTGAGCTGTGAGAGTCACTCGAGTGCAAGCGGGGTTTCTTTTCTCCAGTCAGACTTGTTCTAAGTCTGTGAAGGATTCTTTGGTATGGCACCGATACAAAACTTGATGTTTTATATTAATTCGGCACCGGGGGGAAGGATTGATCTTCTCAATCTGATCTTTTTTCGTCTCTCATCGAATAATCTTGACTGGCTGAAGGATCGATCTTCGCGAACTGATCCTATGTCGTTCTCACCAAATAATCTTGACTGGCTGAAGGATCGATCTTCACGAACTGATCCTATGTCGTTCTCACCGAATAATCTTGACTGGCTGAAGGATCGATCTTCACGAACTGATCCTATGTCGTTCTCACCGAATAATATTGACTGGCTGAAGGATCGATCTTCACAAACTGATCCTATGTCGTTTTTACCGAACAATAATCAATTCTCTTTCCTTCAGGGGCGAGGCCGCAGAGGGGAGAGCGAGTAGTGAGGTCGCATCTGGGAGAGCGAGGAGTGAAGAGGTTGGCACTGAGGTGCCCAAGTCGGCTTGTTAATTAGAGAGCCCACCAACCGCCACCTTCTTTGGCGTGCCTTTTGCTTGGCACCGCTTTTTGGTGACTACGGATCTCGTAGGTAATTGGATCTTTTGAGCGTCGTTCAAGGGCCTTTGGTGGTTACCCTAACACAGATGGTCGCTCCAACTACCTATGCGGCGGGGAGTCAGGGTAGGCAGTTAGACTGTTGTTCGTCGGCTACCGTTCCCACGAGTCTCCTCATGGGGCTCGCTTCTCCGGCTTTCTCCACAAGGCGGGGGGGGGGCCTTTAATGTATATGTCCCCTCCGGGAGGCTTTATGTTGCAATTCCTCTACATCTACTAAACTCAAAGCCTAGGTATGTCAGCCTAGCCTATGGTTATCATTTATACATACTTTAGTCGTCATTTTCTGGGCTATTAATTTTGTATTATTATTCTTAATTTAATGTGTCTTATCGTTACATGATGGACATTATGAATGTGTCAAAAGAACACATTCACAACATTATTATGCTTTGGGAGTTTAGAAAAGGCAACAATGCTAAGTTAACAGCCGAAAGTTTATGTCAAGTATACAGTGAAGAAACAATTAATGTGAGTCATTGGCAAATATAGTTTCAGAATCTTCGCTAGAAAAATGTTAGTCTTTTATATGAAAGCCACCACGTTCAGAACAACTAGAGGAATTGGATCGAGACCTATTAAAAATAACGGTGGAAGAAAATCTGATTGTAACTGTTGAAGAATTGACTGAAAAACTCCATTCAACTCATTTCACTGTTCATAGTCGTTTAAAGGAGATAGGCTGTCAACATTTGAACCGTTTATCAGGAGGATTGTTACAGCAAACGATAAATGGATTGTGTACAATAATATTAAATTTTCTAGACAATGGATTAGTCTTGGGGGAAAAAATACTCCTTGTGAACCCTTAATCTCTTGTGACCTTTTTTTAACCAAAATCAATCTATCTTATACCAGCAGCGCTCGAAGAAGAAAACTCAGCATTAATTAATATAAGAAGAGTGTTCCTTCGTCAAGACAAAGCGCGACCTTACAACTCAAGAAATAGCATACAAAAGATCTATCAGATTACTATATTTTTAAGAGTTTAGTAAACCACCTGAACAGAATGAATAAGTTAACAACAAACGAGGTCGAATCAACATTAAAGAACTCTTTGCATTTTTTTAACCCAAATCAAACGATTTTTACAAAAAAATGATATCGAAATTTCAGCATAAAGATGTAGACTTATGGTAGAAACTGGTTCAAATTATAGTATTTACCAGGTAATGACTTCGCTACTAAGATTAAAATTTTTTAAAAAGCAGCCATGGTTAAATTTTTATAAATTTTCTGATCTTCGTCAATTCTAATAATTTTAAAAAGGAACTCTAAACTAAATTTACCCCCTTTCAAAATATCACGTTGCCAAAATATAGTTATAGAAGAAGAAGAACATATATAAAAATAAATTTTCTGATCTCACCATTCGTAATTCTTTGGGTTTTAAAAAAATCCCCAAATTTCGATACTTATATTTATTTCTGAACTTCACCATTTTGTTTTTTGATATTATAAACGAATTATTAGAAATAACTTGGATAAAAAACATAAGTCATAACCAAACTAAGATGAAATTATTATTCAAATACTCAAAAAAATCTCCTTCTTAAATTATAGCGCTAGTGATGATGATGGTGATGATGATTAGATCAATAAATAACTACTATTTATATACACAACTGTAAAGAGTTGTCTGATTTGTATCCATAAAATAATGATAAACATGTTAAGAAAAGCTTCATTACTTATGGGTTGACTTTATAATTCAATGTTATTATTTAAAGACTTGGCATACTAGTATTGGCACTGGTAGAATTCCAATGGTTATTTAAAACATGTAAACTAACGGAAACTTCTGTGCTAGAAAGTGTTGTAAAACAACTTTGCGAACGTTCAAGTTAGGGGAAGCGAAAATCTGTAGAAGTTACACAACCGTAAATAAAAGAGAAAATTTGTTGGGACCTTAGGAACTGGGAGTGTGGTCCACCTCCTCAGGTGGTAACAACCAAGAAAGACAGAATCCGAGTGCTTTCATTTTACTCTCAAAGCCCCACGTTATTTATGTGTAATTAACACTTATATCTACATGTCGGTTTTCAGGTCTACCTTTGGTAGATCTATGTAGATGGCAAGAGTTGTTTGCGTCTGCTCATCTTCTATCGAGTGTGTCACTGGGGACGGATTCGTAGGGCCCACAGCCGATTGTGGAATAGTGGGGTTTGGGGAGAAATCGAACCCTCTCCATAGTTTACGGGGTGTTGGCTGCATGTACCCGCTTCCCCCTGACCAGGTCTTTTTTTTCCTTCGCATTTTGCTTTCTATTATCGTTGGTTTTCTTTGGTTTATTGTTGCTATTTCTTGTTTTCTTTTGTGAATTTTGATCTAGCGTAAAGATCGACTGTTTTGTTGTATTTTGGTAGTTATGCCCTTGTTGGTGGTCGCAAGAAGAGACCTCGTAAATAAAAAAAAATGATGTGTGAGACCACACACAAGTTGCCACCATCGTTACAAAGTCTCGAGGCTTTTTGTTGATTTCCCCACTTCTCAAGAGTATTTGGTTGCCCTGGACTCTTAACCCAGGCCTGTGGTTTCTTGTTTTCTATTCACACACATAAAAACACAGGGGCAAATATTTTTAGGGGTATGAATTTAGTTAGCATCCTGAAGAAATGTAGACAACATCTACATACTACTTTTCAGTTGATGGCCTCAGAAAACAGTCACACGCGTTGGGTTTTGAGGAGGGGCGTTCTTTTGTATCTCCCTCATGAATGGGTTCTTATGTACTAAGAGGGGGCTAAGCTTATACTTATGAATGCTTATGTAGTTTGTTATGGGAGGTAATTAAGCAGCCCTTATGACCCACGGGATCTTTGTCAATCCCTGACCGTCGGCTTCCTCATATTTCCTCATATTCTTTGTTTAAAATGCATTTATTTGCAATGTACCAAAATTTTATCTATGGTCGTTAAAGGTTATTTAATTATGATAATCAAACTCCTTTTTGGCATCGGACTTCTATTTCAAATTCCGACCCTTCTCACTGGAAAGAAGATCTGAAGGACCGTCCTTAGGCGCCTTCAGAAGGGCTATTAGACCTCTCAGATGAGGGAAAAATTAATTAGGTCTTCTGTTGGTTCATCGATTTTTCATTAATGGGGTAATTAGTTTTGGTCAAAGGCGAAAAAGCAAATTAAAAAAAACAAGACCGAATAGTCCCCACAAACGTAATAATCAATAACGATCTATAATCGCCAATTAGAGTTCTTTCTAGTATAATACTACATAAGAGTTTCTGACGTTCGTATCTCAGAATCGTCAGGCTCTCGCACCTACGAACTTACTCGAGTAGTAGCCTAAACAGCAGTATTTATTTGCGACTCTTTTTTGCAAATGACTTGGAATCGCTCTTCTAATGTTTTGATTTATTTTTCCTTTGTTTAGCTATTATTTTCATGTTTTCTCAATTCATATTTATTGGCATTCTTTATCTCATTGTTCCTTTGATTTATCGAATATTGTGGTTTTCAAAGGAGCGAGGTTGCGAGAGAGAAAAGGTTGGGTTGGCACTCCCGACGTTGGTTGCTTCCTTGCGCATCGTGAATGGCACCTTGGAGTGCCGGGCATAGCGGATTCCGGAACTACCTTAGGTAAGGCTTAGCTTCCTCATATACAAAAAAAAATGCTAAATCGAGGATGATGTAGCATCAGGGCCAAAAATAGAGGGAGAAGGGATAATATTAAATATATTTAAATGTTCTCAAAAAAATGTCGGCAGGAAATGCAAAAAAAGAATCGTGAAAGTTCGAAACTTATTCCAAGGTGGAAAGGAAATCACAATAACACGTGACACGGTAGATGTTCAATAACCCAAAGGGAATAAGAAAAAAAATGATACTCAAGCGATTTCGTCTTTCTATAAGACTAAAGAAGGATCAAACATAGATTAAATAAGAAGGAAGATAGAGATAGGAAAGAGAATAAAATATTATACTCTTTTATTCGTTAAAGAAAGTGGAATACCACTGGGCAGTAAAAATATATTTAGGGTCTGCTACCCAGATTAATGGTGCTGTAGTAAACTAAATGGAGACCTCTGATTTCGAATCCGAACTCAGAATTGTTCTACCACGTCAGGATTTTGAGTTATGCGCATAAATCTATATTGATAGTATATTATCATATAGTACATTTAGCTTCAAGATAAATAATTATTATATCAATAGTGCATTATTAATCTATATATCGTATTTATGCTCAAGGCAAATATTATAATATAATAGTACATAGTATATTCATATTAAAGGAATAATCACGTTATTTTTTTTTTATTCTCAGTTCTGAAATGTTTGAGGCACTTGCTCTCTTACGCTTATGCGTCGTCCTGGTCTCCCGTTGAAGGAACCAACAACAGTCACCCATCATGTCTGGGTTAAACTGGCCTTGATACATCGATTCCATCTCGGATATGTCCTTGTGGAACCTTTCACCATGCTCACGGCTGACGGCCCCCAGATTCATAGAAAAAAATCGAGATGACAATACAAGAATTGCATTTTAAGGGACATCCGTTAACCATTCTTTTATACGCTGTTAGCATCGTATTTATTAAATTAACATACTCTATAATTTCATAGAACGTTCAGTACAACTACTAGGAATGATCCCCATGCCGCCAGGTCCAATGGATTCAGTTTACCTCTGAATTTTCCTTTTCAGACATCAATTCTCTGAGCTCGGGTCCAATGAAAATCCCTACTTTCAGTTTTGCGTCACTTTTCTCACCACCAAACTTTACTTTTAGGTATTGGAAGTTACACCCATCGTGCGTCGTTGCTTTTACAAAGTTTTAAATGAGGCCAAGTTTGATGGGAAGGGGTTGAAGGAAGATCTTATGCTGCTTATGCTGCACATTGTACTGACAAACTATGTGTTCATCTCTTTTAGGCCAGTCTTTTAAGCGTAATGATTGCTATCATTGCGGATATTCCATAGAGACAAGAAGCACATATTTTGGGTATATCCCAACTGCAGTCCTGAGAGAAGGAAAATCATCTTTAAATCACTACAAATATTCTATCTGTGAACTGAGTTATTAATTCCTTTTAGAATGAGTTCCATCCATTCATGTTTCTTTCCTACCGCCAACATGGCCCACAGGAATGGAAGGTTTTTCATTACCATTATGTAACAACATAGCTTTGAGGCTAACCTTACTCGAGTCTATAAGCAATCCCCATTCGTTAGCCGCGTGCTCGTATCTTAGTTTGTGCGTGAGTGCATTGGCGTCAGTCCAGAAACATCTATTACTATTTTCTTGCTTGAAAAACAGATAAATCTTCATGGCGAGAACGGAAACTGGACATTTTCGTACCTTCCTTTAGGAGATTCCATTGTTGTAGCCTGGATCACAAAACTTCTGCTTTCTCCTTTAGGCCCAAGTTGGCAGTCGTCAGATGGGCTCCCCCCCCCTCAAAAAGAACCTTTCTCCTTTTGACAATGCAAGTCTCTAACTAAATCGTTCAACTCTTCTTGATGAAACAAGCGTGGATCATTTTTCTTAGAATTCTTTACATACTCTTCGTACATAGGAGAATCAGGGAGTTCATCAGCCACTGTGTAAGCCCTGAGTAACACATAGTGCAGCACATGTGGAGTGCCCACTTTTTGTCTTGGTCCCTAGCTATACACCCAAAATAATATTTATAGTTATGTAGGTTTGATTTGGTGGCAATGTTCTTCCGATGGTGAAGCGGAGCAAATTTTCTACAGACGCAGCCAAAGTTATCTGGGTGATTTACACAGCCTCTCCTATTCGTGATCTGACGTGGGTAGGGAAACCTTTTTGAGCCGTGGGCGAAAATTTATAATGAAAGAAGTGGGTGGGCGATAAATAAAATTAGACTCTTGTATCTTTTTAAATGTTGGTTGAATTTATTACATGGTGCGATATACTCGTGCATTAATATCTAAACAAATCAAAATAATAATACGCTTCTTTTTTTTTTACTGCCACCACGGAATTTGGACATACAAATATTATTTAATTTTCAGTATTGAAAATTTGTGCGTGCAAAGATATCACTCAGGGGGCGATGAAAATTGGGCTCGCGGGCGAGGGTTTCCCCACCCTTGATCTAACACAATGGACACAGTTCAAACAATAAATACACAGAATAATAGGTATACGTAACACACTTGAGGGCAGCGCTAACGACACCGAGAGTTACCAAGAATAAACTGACTAGTATTGGCTAAAATAAATAAATAATTAATAATAATAAATAATGAGCTTTCTCGTCGTTTTTTTTTACTTCTGCTGCCGAAGATATATAGTTTATAATCTTGTTTATAAATATAGTTTACTTTACATTATAATATAATATAGTTAAAAACTGCAGATAATATATAGTTTATAATCTTGCGCATGCGCAAAACTCAAAATCCTGACGTGCTAGAACAATTCTGAGTTTAGATTCGTAATCAGCACATTCGACTTAGTTTAAAAAATGATTTTGCCCCAGTAGCAAAATCTGTGTTGTCCAATGTAATTGATGTGGTCTGAGCCTGGTAAAATTAATAATGCAGTAGTCATCCCTTAAGGCAAATAAACACAAGCTTACCTCTTTGCTCTCGTTAAGGGTTATTTACCTCAATCATAAAATTATAATTTATTAACGGGAGCCTCGGTTCCCAACACGCTGCCCATTTTAATAACTGGCGGCGACTTTCATTTTATTTCAATAACTGGCGGCGACTTTCATTTTATTTCAATAACTGGCGGCGAATTTCATTTTATTTCAATAACTGGCGGCGACTTTCATTTTATTTCAATAACCTGTGGCAACTTTCATTTTATTTCAATAACTGGCGGCGCCTTTCATTTTATTTCAATAACTGGTGGCGACTTTCATTTTATTTCAATAACTGGCGGCGACTTTCATTTTATTTCAATAACTGGCGGCGAATTTCATTTTATTTCAATAACTGGCGGCGACTTTCATTTTATTTCAATAACTGGCGGCGCCTTTCATTTTATTTCAATAACTGGTGGCGACTTTCATTTTATTTCAATAACTGGCGATGCCTTTCATTTTATTTCAATAACTGGCGGTGACTTTCATTTTATTTCAATAACTGGCACGAATGTCATGAAATGTACAAGAATTGAATGAGAAAATGGTTCTCGTTGGTGTTTTTCTTTGCAGATACAATTGCTTTGTTATTAATATACATATATATGTGAATTAACTCGTTGATATTTCAATAATAGAACTAATTTTGACGATGGCCAATCACTATCTTTGAGTCGATGAGTTAATCTTCTCTAGTGGGATTCATTTAACACATAAAAACATATGATGATAATTTGGTTAATAAAAATAAAATTCCTTTGGGCACATTTCCTTAAAAAAAGAAAGAGGGAGAGTGACGTAAAAGAAAAATATATAATGAATAACACAGGGGCTGAGAAAACCACCCAAAAAGGTTAGGTTGAATTAAGTTAAGGATGGTTAAACTAGGATAAGTGACAATCGATATTTCGTTTATTTTGGGGTATAGTTAAACGTTGTGAGGCTCAAAGACCCACAAACTCAACTCAATAACTACATCTGGAGAAAGAAAGAATTGGGTGGGTTACAAATGAAGGGAAGTGTGTTGGTTAAGTATGTCGTCTACTCTCAAGTTCGTTGTTAAAATGTGAGTTTGTGTTGGGTAAAATTAGTTTATATGTTTATTTTATATTTTCCAAACTCACACTTAATAAAAAACTGGAGTGTCGATAGCAGACATAACCACCACCAAGCAACGTTTTAAATAAATATGGAAAAATACAATGTACGTAGTGATGGTTTGCAGTTGGTATAGCAATGTAGTAGCCTTCTTCGCACTATATCTAATCGAGCCAGCCTAGGGGACGCCCATCATGCTATTATCTAACAATAGTAAGATAATAGCGTACCCTCACGGCTGGGTGAAAACGATCCTGTGCCACGGGCTGATGGAAACGATCCTGTGCCATGGGTTGATGAAAACGATCCTGTGCAATGGGTTGATGAAAACGATCCTGTGCCACGGGTTGATGAAAACGATACTGTGCCACGGGTTGATCAAAACGATACTGTGCCACAAGTTGATGAAAATGATCCTGTGCCACGAGTTGATTAAAACGATCCTCTGCCACGGGTTGATGAAAACTATCCCGTGCCACTGGTTGATCAAAACGATCCCGTGCCACGGGTTGATCAAAACGATCCTGTGCCACGAGTTGATTAAAACGATCCTCTGCCACGGGTTGATGAAAACGATCCCGTGCCACTGGTTGATCAAAACGATCCCGTGCCACGGGTTGATCAAAACGATCCTGTGCCACGAGTTGATTAAAACGATCCTCTGCCACGGGTTGATGAAAACGATCCCGTGCCACTGGTTGATCAAAACGATCCCGTGCCATGGGTTGATCAAAACGATCCTGTGCCACGAGTTGATTAAAACGATCCTCTGCCACGGGTTGATGAAAACGATTCCGTGCCACGAGTTGATTAAAACGATCCTCTGCCACGGGTTGATGAAAACGATCCCGTGCCACGAGTTGATTAAAACGATCCTCTGCCACGGGTTGATGAAAACGATCCCGTGCCACTGGTTGATCGAAACGATCCTCTGCCACGGGTTGATGAAAACGATCCCGTGCCACTGGTTGATCGAAACGATCCCGTACCACGGGTTGATCAAAACGATCCCTTGTACTGATATGGAAAAAGTGAAGGTCAAAATACCCAATTGATACATTTCTTTATAAGGCTGTTATATTGGTCTATTGCAGGTGGGAGGGCAAACTTTATAAACTAGAGGGCCACCTTTTGACTTTGGCGAAAAGTCGAGGACCATACTCAATAAAACAATAAAAAATGTCGTCGAAAATAACATATATAAACTAATAGAACAAATACTTTTACAAATATTATATTTCTTACTTTTATTTAAAAATTAAATATTTTAACATATCTGGTCGCGGGCCAAATTTTGAGGATTGGCGGTTCACTTATGGCACGCCGGTCATGCTTTGCCCAGACCTGGTCTATTGGATATAATCACTTGGCGTGGATGAAGAGCGTTCCTTAGGAGTGCCTGATGCAATATGGAGGTGTGACTCATTTCTATACTAACGTATAAGATAGAACACTAAAGTGTAAAAAGGTTAAGGATGCAGGAGGGTGTAATCTCTGGGATGGGGGGGATTATTAGAACTTTCCTGAAACCAGTTCGTAGAAAGTACACAAATGCTGAAAAGTACAAATTTGGATCTCAATTTGGCGCTAAATTGTACAAGTTATGTTCTTTCCAAATTAAAATTTTAGTTCATTCTTTTTCACGTGAGTTTCTGCATCCTTTGTACGTCCTCATTTCTGAAGGCAATTCAATACATCCTTCCACTTGTAGAATTAAGGACATTATAAAGGAATGTTAACATGCTAAAGTTAATGAACGACTCCAGAACGCCCACAACGAGATGAAGCGATCTTGCTGTATTTATTAATAAAAATGGGCCTTGCCTCTAAATCTTTGTATATTTCCCCTTCAAATTATGATACAAACATACTAAAACGTAAAGCTAAGTTTAATTAGTTCTTTTAATTTTTTTCTAGAAAAAATATATAGAGTAGTCTCAAAACGTTTGGCCATGACTGTAGTTTCCCCCAACTCTTTTCTGCAAGGTCATTGTTTAAGTCTCCTTTTCCATTAAGGGAGTTCACGATACTAAGTGAGATTTTTCCCAACCGACAAATCCTTCATTATCTTTAAGCTATTTGTCTCCCCTCCTTCCCCCCTAAACACGAATTTAGATTAAGAGAAAATTAAAAATACGTCCGTTTTTGCCAACATGTGAAAAATAGACTTGCGGTTTTACTTGGTTGCTAATATATTAGTAATTTATACGGTGATGTATTTAATCGAGCTACTTTCCTCTCTTTTGTTTTGCTTCTTAGCAGATTTTATCATCTAATCGGAAGGAAATTATCGATATGAATATTAATTTGCCATCCCCATCAAAAGAACCGCAAATGGAGGACTTCCGATCAACTACGCGAGAGAACGAAATTTTTAGCGTTATCAAAAAATGTGGATTTTTTAAGTAAAGGATTGCATAGAAGTTTTTTTTTCGATAAATAACATTTATTCACGAAAACGAAACCTAATTAATCTTCAATTGTAGCAATTTTATATATTCAGTGGCAATACGCAGGGCATCTAATAAATCATCCAAATTTCCGTTGCCATGGGGACCTCATAACTACAAAAATATTTGCATTTATTCACCGGAAAAAAATTACCCTGTGTATACAATCCTCTTTCGTCATAAGCGTGTGGGTTGAATCTACAAAAACAAGGTCAACATACCTAAGTCGCGTGCTCTCAATTATCCTGACTTATGACCATATGACCCTACGACCTTCAAAGCTTTCAAAAACTCATTGAAAAGTAAACTGGCTACCGACCGACCGACATACCTACGGACCGACATAGTAACTTATAGAGTGACGTTTCATGCCATGTCTGGAAATAAGTGAATTTGTATGCCATGTCTGGTGATAAGTGATTTTTTATGTCATGTCTTGAGATCAGTGATGTTTTATGCCATGTTTAGAAATAAGTGGTGAAGTTTTATGCCATGTCTGGAGAAAAGTGAAGTTTTATGTGCGTGTGTGGTGATCTTATTTGCGTTGCTCATTCACTACGACAGAGGAAATCGATCGTTTGTCCAAAAAACTTTGGAGAAAGGGGAGCATGTTTAGGGTGAAAACGAGAAGTGTTGGTATACAATATTGTATTTCATCTCTTGGGAGACACGATGGCAAGTCATTTATTATCTTAAATTGGTCCGCTGATGTTATTTGTATTCATCAATAGACCAATCTGTAGCAAACAGAAGCCGAGTTTCATTAGAGATGACAGTCGTGGACTCAAATCAGATTTAAGGGGGAACAATATATTAAAAAAATAATATAAAAAAGATATTCAAGTACGGCACAAAGAGGATGATATGAAAAGGTAGGACGGTTAAATAGAACTATTACAAGGGCTTTTACCATACAAATATAAATAGTAGTACTGGAAAAGTATTTTCCAAAACATTCATGTATTTTTCTTCAAATAAGCGAAACCAACGAGGGCATCTACTCCGCCTTGATAGTTATATTCGCCCCTAAAGTAAGTAGCAGAGCCAACGTATTAGATTGAACTTGAAAAGTTGAAGACTAGAGTTCAATGGGACTAGGTCAATAGACCTAAGTCGCGTGCTCTCAATTATTTCAATAATTTGGAAAAAAACAAAAAACAAACGTATTATCAATGAACAAAAATATCACTTGACCTTAATACCTTAAAAACTTGCAAAAGCTTCATGGAAAAGTAAAATGGTTACCATTCAACCGACATAACTACTTATAGAGTCGCGTACACGCGAAATTTATTTGTTCTCTTAGACAAATTATGAAGACGTATTGAACCATCAGATTCGTCGGTAGGTTTGAAATAGTGGTTGAATAGATGGTTAGAAAGTTGAAAGAGCGTTTGAAATTGGAAACGGAGTTTCCCGATGACTGTCTAAAATAAAATAATTAAGGCCTACTTACCAACACCGATGAACTTTGACGAATCACTTACCACACCGATGAACTTTGACGAATCACTTACCGCACCGATGAACTTTGACGAATCACTTACCACACCGATGAACTTTGACGAATCACTTACCACACCGATGAACTTTCACGAATCACTTACCACACCGATGAACTTTCACGAATCACTTACGCCACCGATGAACTTTGACGAATCACTTACCACACCGCTGAACTTTGACGAATCACGTACCACACCGATGAATTTTGACGAATCACTTACCACACCGATGAACTTTCACGAATCTCTTACCACACCGATGAACGTTGATGAATCACTTACCAACACCGATGAACTTTGACGAATCACTTACCACACCTATGAACTTTGACGAATCACTTACCACACCTATGAACTTTCACGAATCTCTTACCACACCGATGAACGTTGACGAATCACTTACCACTCCGATGAACTTCGACGAATCACTTACCAACACCAATGAACTTTGACGAATCACTTATCACACCGATGAATTTTGACGAATCACTTACCAACACCGATGAACTTTGATGAATCACTTACTACACCGATGAACTTTGACGAATCACTTACTACACCGATGAACTTTGACGAATCACTTACTACACCGATGAACTTTGACGAATCACTTATCACACCGATGTTTTTTGACGAATCACTTACCACACCGATGAACTTTGACGAATCACTTACCACTCTGATGAACTTTGAAGAATCACTTACCAACACCAATGAACTTTGAAGAATCACTTACCACACCGATGAACTTTGACGAATCACGTATCACACCGATGAACTTTGACGAATCACTCACCACTCTGATGAACTTTGAAGAATCACTTACCAACACCAATGAACTTTGAAGAATCACTTACCACACCGATGAACTTTGACGAATCACGTATCACACCGATGAACTTTGACGAATCACTTACCACTCTGATGAACTTTGAAGAATCACTTACCAACACCAATGAACTTTGAAGAATCACTTACCACACCGACGAACTTTGACGAATCACTTACCACTCTGATGAACTTTGAAGAATCACTTACCAATGAACTTTGAAAAATCACTTACCACACCGATGAACTTTGACGAATCACGTATCACACCGATGAACTTTGATGAATCACTTACTCCGATGAAATTTGACGAATCACTTACCACACCGATGAACTTTGACGAATCACGTATCACACCGATGAACTTTGATGAATCACTTACTCCGATGAAATTTGACGAATCACGTACCACACCGATGAATTTTGACGAATCACTTACCACACCGATGAACTTTCACGAATCTCTTACCACACCGATGAACGTTTATGAATCACTTACCAACACCGATGAACTTTGACGAATCACTTACCACACCTATGAACTTTGACGAATCACGTATCACACCGATGAACTTTGATGAATCACTTACTCCGATGAAATTTGACGAATCACGTACCACACCGATGAATTTTGACGAATCACTTACCACACCGATGAACTTTCACGAATCTCTTACCACACCGATGAACGTTGATGAATCACTTACCAACACCGATGAACTTTGACGAATCACTTACCACACCTATGAACTTTCACGAATCTCTTACCACACCGATGAACGTTGACGAATCACTTACCACTCCGATGAACTTCGACGAATCACTTACCAACACCAATGAACTTTGACGAATCACTTATCACACCGATGAATTTTGACGAATCACTTACCAACACCGATGAACTTTGATGAATCACTTACTACACCGATGAACTTTGACGAATCACTTACTACACCGATGAACTTTGACAAATCACTTATCACACAGATGAATTTCGACGAATCGCTTACCAACACCGATGAACTTTCACGAATCACTTACCACACCGATGAACGTTGGCGAATCACTTACCACTCCGATGAACTTCGACGAATCACTTACCAACACCAATGAACTTTGACGAATCACTTACCAACACTGATGAACTTTGACGAATCACTTACCAACACCGATGAACTTTGACGAATCACTTACCATAGAAAACACACTGACAATACAATTTAAACATATTTGAAATATTGTGAATGAAGACATATGGCAGGAGTTTGAACGGGGTGGAATGGCAAACAGTTTGAAAGAGTTGCTTTAAACTGGGGGGAGAATAAGGGAGGAAGAAAGAAAAGGAATTTGATGTTCTCTGTCTGGTCTCTGGAAGCGTTTTCATTTTAAAAGTGAAAAAGATTGAGCTCGAAAAAAGCCTACTTACGCTTCCGCACCACAAATGATGGATATTGTAAGTGCACCCCACCATCACCACGCAAGACCAAGCCGGTACCCCGGACACGCTCACCATCGCCCCAAAGTAGGGTTGGAAGTCGCTAGTGGAAGTCCAAAAGTTTCGCTTTCCTTAGTGGACATAAACGACCAGAAATTACGAAGTTTGAAAAATAAGGCCATAAAGCACCAGCATATCCCGGCAAGGCTTCCAAACCAAACGGGATCTTCAAGACATGAAATAGACCGATAAAGACAGGTAGATAGACAAACGAGTGGATAATCTACTTGTTTCGATAGACAATCCTACCAACTAATGAAAGACTTAAGAGAAAAGGTTAGGTTTCAAAGTATCCTTAAAGGCACAAAGGAAGCGCGGGGGAAGGGGGGGGGTATCGCAAAATTGAAAGCGTAAATCATAAGATTCAGCAGCGGAATAAGAATAAAGCTTTGCGGAACCTCATAACGCACCTCCGTCGGCCTAGATACATTGCTCTCGATATGAATAGATTGAGTTTGGTATGATAGATTAGAGTGGAAGCAGTTGCGAGGGATTCCAGAGACTCGGAAATTCACGAATAAGATAAAGAAAACAGTCGATCAACATTATCAAATGTTGAGTGATCAGAATCAGAATGGAAGATTGAACAGCATCGGCCACAAGAAGGCTGTCAGATGTAGGACTTAGGAGAGCTGATTTATTGTTGTGTCCTGTCTTAAACAAGACTGAAAAATCTCTTTAAGGTTGTAGGGACACTAGTGATATAGTTTAGGGCTGATACCAGCCTTTCAGTTTAGATTTCTTTGGTATAGAGCGAACAGTAGCCTGCTTGAAATCAGCTGATATCACACAACCAGATGAAGGTGTTAAAGATTCCTAGTCAGGTAAAGAAGAACAGGGAGAAACAGTGGGTAGAAACTGGGAGGGAATGAGACGAGAGGAGAACTGGTCTTTTTTTAGAGAGAGGAGGGGGTTACTTATTTCCTCAGGTGACCCTGGCCTGGGGAAAATCAGTTAGGCGGCGAAGGAGGAGAAATAACCCGGAAGGCGAGGAGCAGAGCTAAAACGAAGCCGGGTAGAAATTTAATAGAATTCGTCGAACCCTTTTGTCATTTAGAATGTTGTGTAATCCAACGAGGGTATGTTTACTTAGTGGTTAAGGAGTTGTCTATAATGAAGGTGAAAAAGAGAAAAACAAAGTATTTTTCATTTAAAAATGAAGGAAAAAAACATCGAAAGCATTCATCCTCGAAATGGGAGAAATTACAGGAAACCTGCGGGCGCGCAGCTCTCCTGAACTTTTGTTAGTCCCAATGCTAGTTAATAAAAAACGATGACTGAAGACTAGGGAAAAGGGTAATTGATAAATAAGAGTAAGGTTTTGAAAAAATACAAGTGGTCTTTTCAGTGGAGATCTCTACGCAGAGTCAGCCCAGAGAACCATCGTTAGATCACAGTTTAGAAAGGTAAATGAAATGGAGAAGAGCTGAGAAGAAGGAAAATTTGAAGGACAAGAACCGTTCTCCCGGGAATATGAAATTGTGCACTTATCTTGAGTAGCCTCGGAATTTGAACCTTATCGTCGAGAACCACCGGACTGTACTTTGAAGGGATAGAAACGCAACGTGTCTGGAATGTTTGAAGAAGAGATGTTGGTTCGTCAAGTTCAAGGCGAGTTGTGAGGATTCAATCCCGCTCGTTGCGGATCAGAACCCGGGATGGGGAAAGGGAAACTTTATTCCTCCGCGTCCTAGGGAGTTTGATGGCGATCACACGACCAATAGAGGGAGGTGTGCGACTATGCTAGCACACGTGGAGGCGCGGCGACGCTTGCGTGGCCCATTTTTCTTACACTCTCACAAAAACAGGTCTCCCCTGGGCAAACAAACATCGATGATTCCAGATGTTGGAATTAAGAGGTGGGTTCTCCTACTCCCAAATTCCCTTTCGTTTGAAAGATCATCCTGTGCAAACTCGTCTCCGGCCATCTGCTTATCACACCTCTTCATTTTCACATCCATTTTATTAATACAGGCTGTCCCTAAAGTATGGACACAGGCAAAAACATATTTTAAATAAAAATTGAACATTTTATTTAATTTGATTTTTATTGTATTTAATTAAAATATTAATAAATAACAATTTCAGTGTAATTTCCACCATTTGTGATGCAGTGTTCGATGCGCTTAGGAAGATTCACTCGATGAATCCGATGCATTAATTCTCTAAATTTCCTCCAAGTTGAGCACATTCATTTATGATGTGCTGTTTTCTCGGCGCTCTCTTATCTTTAATCTTCATTAAATACACCTTCTCCTTTAGCATAACCCAAGACAAAAAAAAATGAACGAGATCATTGTGATATTTCCTATGTGTACAGACTTTAAGGACACCCTGTATAAAAAACCAGGGCGAGATTTACTATCAAATTGAACATATTCATTTATGATGTTCTGTGGCTTCAGGTGTCTCATATCTTTCATTTTCATTAAGGACACCTTTTGATACCCCAGGAAAAGAAGCCAAGGTGAACGAGGAGACCATTTTGATATTTCTATGGGGAAAGGCTTTAGGGACACTGTAGAGTTTCGACAATTTAGTGAGATTCGATTAAGGACGTTTTTCCATTGAAACCAATTAATTGCCAACGGCAAATTGGAGTTGAGAGGAACGAGATGCGAGCGAGAGCGGCCTCAAAGAAGAGGTTATTAACCTCATAAAATTGAACTCAATCTGTAAACTAAATTAGCAAATTTTTAAATTCTCAAATAGTCGGATTCAAGCTACTCTCGCACGCGCAGAAACAGTTGCACACACGTACTACACATGCGGACATAAAAGTGCATTGACGGATGATATTCATTCAATCTCCCCCAAAATACGTACATCCACACGTAAGTGGACTAACGCATACAGATAACAGAATTTGTCATTTTTTTTGTTAGATTTACAAATTCGCACTCTTTTTTTTTGTAATATTTTAAGTTTGGGCTTGGAGCATTTTGTATTTATGTCCTGCGAACTGTCGTGACCCGGACATTTGAAGACGTCAGTTTACGTCAGTTGACAGTAGCCTGCGTACAATGTGTGTGTAATTGTTATTATCAAGTATGAAAATGACTTAGGCTGTATCGGTTATATATTCATGGATTCATTGATAACTAATTTTAATGTGTTTTTTTTCAGAAATTGAAGTCTCCATCATGTCTGGTAGATGAAAATGTTTAAATAGTCCATATTCTTTTTTGTATTATGTTAAGTTTGGGCTTGGAGCATTTTGTATTTATATCCTGCGAACTGTCGTGACCCGGACATTTGAAGACGTCAGTTTACGTCAGTTGACAGTAGCCTGCGTACAATGTGTGTGTAATTGTTATTATCAAGTATGAAAATGACTTAGGCTGTATCGGTTATATATTCATGGATTCATTGATAACTAATTTTAATGTGTTTTTTTTCAGAGATTGAAGTCTCCATCATGTCTGGTAGATGAAAATGTTTAAATAGTCCATATTCTTTATGTATGTGGAAACTTTAATGTACCCAGTCAATGAAAAGCTATTTTGTGAAGAAAGTTTACTTAGCTTACTTTGACGTAAAACATGGTGATCAAGACAAGTCTTTGGGCTCCACATAAAGTTTGCAAGCACTGTGTGGAAAATTTACCCCAATAGAGCAAAGAAAGGCGAAATAACCTATCATTCTGTGTTCCAATGATATGGAGAGACCCGAAAAACATGTACATTGTTATTTTTTGTCTAGTCCAGACTTCGGATTACAATAGAAAAAAATAGAATAAAGTTACATACTCTAGTCTTGAATCCGCAATCCGTCCAGTTGAGGACGAGGATAATGTGGCGGAAGTTGTAGAATATGAATATTATGTAGATTTTTAAGATGATGGTTCATGCTTTAACTCAAGACCACAGTGATTTAATCAGCCAAGAAGTGAATCGTCAGAACTGCCAGCCTTCAAGATTAAAAATAAAGCAATTGAAAGAGCAACGAAAATAACATTTTGACTTAAGAAGGAATAAGATATTTTGCAATACTTCAAAGTTGAGAGTGATTTAGTTTATCGTCATGTTTTAGGTTTGCTAAACGCAATGGCGCTGTGATGATATGATCCAAATGAGTGGCGCCTGTTTTGGGATAGTTCAAAGAGAGATCTAAAAATGCGTATTTCTCCGTAATTGTTCATTCAGTTCGTCTAAAGGAAAAATTGGAAGACCGAATAATTTTTACAGTTACTCAAATATGGTGGATCTTAAAGTGATTGACCTAAAGGATACACTAACTATCCTTGCTTTTTGTGTCCCTAAAATAGTCAGGCTATGGCCAAACATTGATCTCAGAAGAATTGGACAGCAAGAACATCCTTAAATGTTGGAGGAAAAATGTCATTAGCCAGCCTTTAGTAGATAAAGAAAATAAAATAATCTTTGCTCTTCTCATCAAAATAGGGATAATGAAGCAATATGTAAAAGCTCTAGATGTAGAGGGGACTGCTTAAAGTACATAATAACAAATTATCAAGTATAAGTTATAAAAAATTAAAAGCTTAATGGATAAGGTGAAAGGTTTCATCAAGATATAAAAACCCATGGAAGAGTGATACAAAGGAAGCCGGACACTCCATATGATGCCCGACTACTGCTGTAGTATTGAAAGAGACTATTGAAGTATAGATCCAATGATATATACGTCAATAGTCATACATGAGAAAATTTCTTTGACTAGGACATGATCTAGTAGACCTGCGGCGAAAATGACCGATTTAGCACCTCTAGCCACTAAGTGGCGCCATCTGGTAGTCAACTTATATCATATTTGAACTCAGTGACCTTAATTACCTTTGGTAACATCGGTTTTAGATGGCTACATTGAGCCAGCGACTCATTGGGGACAGAAGATGAACACAACACGAGATTTACATCACCCAGAGACCTGCTCTCTTTGCCGCAGTTAAAAACCAATGTAATTTATTAATTTCATTTGGTTACTTTATTTGTCTAATAACTTGTTACATTTTAAATACTCGTATGCAATTCATATAATCAAGTAATTTATTTACATCGTATATCATTCGCTACTTACCACTATTTTAGTGATTTATTGAAAATGTGTTATATGTTTTAGATCAAAAACCTTAAGTGATTAGGCAAATCTGATGTGATTTTCGGATTCAGCGCAGGAAAAGTTGTTGTTAATAGCTCTCCAGGAGCAGATGACCTCGATGACCTTGGGAGATTAAGGGAGAAAAACTTTGATCCTACACCCTGTGTTGTAGGACCCCCGTCAACGTTACCACAATTAATCAGCACCGAACTTTCTGAGAGGCTGTCCCGAGGTACCAAGTTAGCTTGAAAGGAAGGTGTTGCATGCTGTGGGAATTTTATCGCACCACTCTATGTGCTAGGAGTTATGCAATAGCTAAGAAGTCAGCGCACCAAAATTAGTAAGCGACAAGAAATCTCAGCAAAAGGAAGATTGGTCATTTTTATATCTTATTAATTTTATGATACCTTTCAAAGAATTTGGGATGGGGAGAATTCCATATTTGGTTCGGGTTTTTTTAAGTAATGTACATCACAAATCTTTCTTCGTCAACGTTCTTTTGCTTTCTTAGTTTAAAGAAATTCGCATTTCTCTTCCGTGTATCATTTCCATTCTTTTGGACAGCCAATCTTCCTTTTTTCTTCTTCCATTCTGAACACTGACACAATTATTTCCTATTTTTCCAAATGTCTCGTATCCATACATAGCACCATTTTATGGATAGGTAAATCGACCATGGCCAATCAACCAGACACTACCTAGCCTCAACCATTATTTAAATATTTCATCCCAGAAGATTGCGTCCATAATATCGCTACGAATCTTTTGTCATTCGTCTTGTCAAACTACAATATTCACAAACACATAAAACACACATATACACAGCACCAAAATGCCTGTTTTCTACAAGGGCGAAACACATGTGAATTGTTCCAAATACCCATTGAAGCTTCTTTTGAAAACCATTCACTTTTTTGACGTAAAAACGCATTAAAAAAAAGTATAAAATACAAAAATCGATGAATGGTCGGAGAAAGCCTCTCATTCACAACTGTATGACAAAAGTTGATGTGGTATTTGTATAGCACTTCAGATCGTTTCTCCTTAATTGATTTTAACTGCAAAACTGCTGTTGGTGAGCTCAAAAGCGAACTCGAGACGTAACAAAAGCAGGTTGAATTTTGCTCGGCTTCGATGAAGTTGCGTGTGATTGCCTGCGTTGGTATTCCATTGCTCGTAAAGGTGTATCGATTTGTTGAAAAGAAATTACAACTCGAGTATAACGCTTAGTGGTGGAAAAGAGAGGAGAATGTTACAAGTAATTTATATGGAAAAGCAAGCACCATAAAAGACCTAGCGATCCATATTCAGGTGCTTTTGTAAGGTCCCTACTTTTTTATCTTGAGTATGAGAAAAGTGGTGAGGGAAGAGACTCTCCCCACCCTACATTCCACTTCGAAACCAGTGGTTATGTAATCCAAAGAGGCAATTTTTTTTAGAGAGAGAATTAATTTCCTAAGTAATATAATAGGGCGAAGGTAAAGTCACAAAAGATCCTTTAAGGTAGATCCCAAAGGGAGTTCTGGAATAGGCAATCTATTGAGTATGAGCTCTCGCTAGCCCTAGTGGATATGGCGTTGGATTTCTGACGTCGAGGTGGGGGTTCGATCCCAGTTATGAACACAAAAATTGAAATGTCGCAGTGTATAGTTCCTGCCTTTGTTGCGCCGCTACTAGTTGTCCGTGCAAATTTGGTGTGCATGGCCACATACGCCCTGTAAGGTCATATGTTGCCACGTAGAACCGCAATTTCAAGCCACTTTGACTCTTAATATATATTAATTTAAGGGTTATTATATTATATATATATATATATATATATATATATATATATATATATATATATATATATATATATATATATATATATATATATATATATATATATATATGAAAGATAATGGTAAACCACAATATTTGAATAAATATTTTATTTATAACTATGGGACTAGTTTCGGCAAGATGCCATTTTCAACTAATAATGAAGAAACTGTGCTCCTTGCCTAGTTTCTTCATTATTAGTTGAAAATGGCATGTTGATAGTTATAAATAAAATTTTGATTAAAATATTGTGGTTTGCCATTATCTTTCACTGATATACATCACGTCAATGTGATATCTTCCATTATATATATATATATATATATATATATATATATATATATATATATATATATATATATATATATATATAAATATATATATTTATATATATACGAGGGGAGGTCAATAAGTTTTGCGAATCGGTGGGGCAAAACAGAGGAAGGGGGATGGGTGTTTATGGGGGTGTTAGGACAAGTTATGACAAGTCAGGACCTACAGCCGCACGCTCCTGCCTCTTCTATTTAATAAGCAGTAGCTGATCGCAGATCGTCAGTCACAAATTTTTCAACAATGGACAAGGTTGAGCACCGCGCAGTGATCAAATCTTTAACCAAGGAAGGCAAGAATGCAAAAGAGATCCATGAACGCATGGTTGCAGTGTACACCGACACCGCCCCTTCCTATGCAACCATTGCTCTCTGTAATAGGGAGTTCCGCCATGGTCGTGAGTACCTTGAAGATGACCGCCTTCCAGGACGCCCGTCAGACGTGACCAACGAGGACAATGTGGCCCGTGTGGAGAGGAGGATCCTCGAAAATCGACGGTTGAAGGTCGAAGAAATCGAGCGAGAACTTGGAATATCACGTGTAAGTGTTATTAACATCATCCATGACAATTTGGCCATGAACAAGATCTCTGCCTGTTGGGTCCCTAGAAACCTCACGCCCCATGATCGACTCCAACGTCGTCAAAGTTCACAAGGCCAGAGTTGCACAAGCTGCCCTGCGCGAGTGCGGATTCGAGGAGCTCAACCCCCTCCCCCCCCTACAGTCCAGATCTGGCCCCTAGCGACTACTTTTTATTTCGCCAGCTCAAGGCTGCACTGCGTGGACGCCGGTTTGGGGACGATGAAGATGTCCAGCTCGCCGTCCAGGAGGGGATTCAACAGCAGTCGGGAATTCGAAGCCTCAGGGACAAGTGGCGCAAGTGCATTGAAGTCGAGGGTATTATATTGAAAAATAATAAGACATTTTACCTCATATCTTGTTTCCTTATATCCGAATTGCAAAACTTATTGACCGCTCCTCGTATATATATATATATATATATATATATATATATATATATATATATATATGCTTGAAATATCCCAAAGGAAAATAATACAGAAAAAGCCCAAGCGCTTTCGAGATGTAAACACGAAAGCGCTTGGGCTTATTCTGTGTATTATTTTCCTTTGGGATATTTCAAGCATCTTAGATCACGTGTTTTTTGGTGATTATTTTTTCATATATATATATATATATATATATATATATATATATATATATATATATATATATATATATATATATATATATATATATATATATATATATATATATATATATATATATGAATGCAATAAACCACATTGAATGAAAGGGCAAACGGAATAGCTTTCCTTGCAATAATATTTTTATTACCTTTTTTTCGAAAAAATCCGTGCAGGGAAGCGATTCGAACCAGGCACAATCTGGCTTACTTTCAACTCTGATCAAAGCGGTGGTCGCTGCCTCAGTGTGCCTGGTTCGAATCGCTTTCCTGCACGGATTTTTTCGAAAAAAGGTAATAAAAATATTACAGCAGGGAAAAATATTCCGTTTTCTCTTTCATTCAATGTGGTTTATTGCATTCATCTTCATCATTCTTTAGCGCTACTTTGAGAGATATTATATATATATAATATATATATATATATATATATATATATATATATATATATATATATATATATATATATATATATTTATATATATATATTCCAATTCAAGCTCAAAGGGTTAAACAGTATTTTTGTTCCCTCTATTTACTTAGTTTTCCTTTTACTCCCATCTGTCTGCGTTTGCTTCATGTCCACCCTGTAGTAAATTAATTAGAGTGCTTCTTAAATTAATTTAGTGTCATTCAGCCTTGAGGTTTTAACACAAAATTTCATTCCCTCTAGACTTAATTTTCTTGTTTGTTTTTTTATACTCTATGAATGAACCCATTCGCCATTATTTCTTCCCACCTAATTTCATTCACTAGGATGAACCATTCACTAATTTATGAAACACTCATTTAGTAGATTGAATTGGATCTGGTAGGTAAGAACCGGGATTCAGTTAGTGTCTGGTCGGTTCAGTTCGCGGTTTTTGGCTATTTGAACCCTATGCGTCCGAGTGAAACCATGCCAACATGAACGTGTACCCTAGTATGAAAACTGTTCCAGGTAGATACCATAATCAACGGAAGCAAAACAAAGTTAAAAGGACACCCAATCAGGCAACTGTATGGAATAAAATAAAATAAGGCCTGTTGTAAAAATCTAATACTCGTATGTAAACACAATCTATGATAAAAGTTCACAAAGTTGCTCATTAGTCATAGAACCTTAGAAAAGTGCCATCCCATGATATTGAATCTAAGAATTAGTCGTAATAAGGATGTCAAACTCACTCTAAGGGAAAGGGACGCTAAGAAGAATACCCCCTTCATTTGTTTCTTGGATTCTTTCCCTCCCTATGTCTTCTAAGTATAACTCCACGTGGAGTAAGCTCTAAATCCAAAGAGAAAAATAAAAGAAGACAGAATTTGAATATCCGTCAGCCGCTTCACAGGTGCAGTTAATTAAGTTGGGGGCTAAAAGTTTTCACCTCGCCGATGAAATGCTAATCTCCGTAGTCGGGAAAATGCTAGCTGAAAGTTTCCCACCCACATCTTGGAGACCATTAAGACCTGTGTCGGGCGACAAAAGCTAATCCCTCTAGGCGCCGGAAGCTTTCTCACAGACGTGTGTGCCTTTCAGCAATTGAGTACCAATATATGGCCCTCATATAAATACCCTTGGTTTTTTGAAAAACGGCAGATTGAGTTTGAGATCTCGTCGCCTTCGGTTCAGATCGTGTGTCTGTTTCCCCCAAATCCCTGGTATTCGCTTATACCATCGAGATTGGATCTCACCAGGCAGATCCATCTCTTTTGTGAAGGTTTACTCTGTTCAGAGCAAGCCTCTAGTCGTTTCTTTCCCGAAGGATTGGCCGGGAAGCTTCTCGTCTCATCTGGAACCGCCCCTCAAGGATCTCCAGTTTCTCGTGTGAGAATTCGCACCGAGCCGCGTCAGAGTCTCGATTTTTGGAGGTTACACTTTTCTGGAGCAGAAGTGCCGTCGTCTGTCTTCAAGGAGGATCGTGAACTCGTCTTCTGCCCGCTCCCCCTTCATCCTCGTCACCATCAGGATATTAGGCCAAGAATCACGACTATTTTCCGTCCCCAGTTTCTCCGCGCCGACTCACTAAAGGATTTCCCTTCCTTGAGGTGCCCCCCTTTAAGGTAAAATGACCCTTGCTTGTATCTCCCGTTAATCGACCCGCTTTCCGACTTTTAAATATTCCTTCTGTATAATTGATTTATAGTATCCCATTTAAAAGCTAATTAACAAGTTATCGACGTTATCAGTATTATTCTTATTTACATTTCCTATATTTCCCGTTTGTATATATATGTTAACTAGTGACTTATTAAAATTATAGTTTTGGTTTTCACTCTTCAAATATATCCTTGAACTGCAACTTGGTAAACCCATTAAACGCTATCGGCCCCTGTAGTAAATCGCAGTCTTATACCTCGTAATCTACGGATTACTTTTACGAGGTGAATGTACTTGTACGTAGCGAAGGACACGTACCTACATTAGAGGATATACGTGTATATAACTGTATATATACATATTATCGTGGCTTATATATCTTTTCTCCCAACCAATAGATACATATATGTATATATAGACGTATTGTCTGGGGAGGTGACCTATTGCTCGACACTAACGCTTGGAAAACATTTAAATAATATATGATGTATAATAGGGTTTAATATGTTTTCCAGGAATTGTAATTTCCTATATACTCGTCCACTCCCAATTGCACACTTAGTTGAATACACAGCACCAATTTATTCCAAGGAAATTGAAAATCAGTGTCTGTCAGTGAGTCGTTGTGAGTAGAAGATAAAGATAAAAAAATGGATAAGGGAAAGGAATGAATTAAAAAGGAGGATTTGTCCCTCGGGCGATTGAGACAAGATATTGAGAAAAGTAAGATTCCGAGGAATGGGACTTTGCCTAATTCTTACGAGGTCATTTTGACGAGGGAAAAATGCAACTTGGCATTCTTCTGAACGAGACAAGCGGACGAGGGAATGAGAGAAGATTGCGACGGAGTTGAATGGATATTCCCACCACAACAATTGCAATCAGTCTTGATTGACTGAGCCAACGGGACGTGGATAAAAATTTATAATTTAGAATAAAGAGGAGTTGACTAAAAAGTTGGAAACCAAAGCTATCGTGTCGGGATTTCATAGGTCGAGGAGGAATATCGTTGGGGAGTCAAGAAAGCGCACGTACCTTGTACCGCATTGCGGTATTGATTCTACTAAACAAATAATTAGAAATCTTAAGACCTCTGGTATTTTACGTGAGTCTGAGGGGTCAAGGTTGGGAGAGGACATTAATTTGACAGAAACAAAAGAATTTAATGCTCATAATTATAACTACGGGAATTCGCTGGCGAGGAGGTGATAATGAAATGGTTTGTGGTCGATAGCAAATGGTTTTGTTGTTCTCGCGATATTTTACCATTGATTCTGGCACATTTAAAATGGTAGACTGGATTATACAAATTGGTTTAAGGAGTCAACATTTTCAATGTTTTTTTTATAAATAATTTTTTTCTCACTTAAATTGGCCCTGACTAAGGTCAGCCCTTTGGTGACGGTAGTCTCAATGAACCTCTCTGAATGGACGGGGTTCCCCAGGGATCTCTCAATCCTTGTATTTGTAGGCTTTGTCTAAGTTGTACTTGCGTTGGGTATGTTGTGGATATATGTTGAACTTTTTCTGGCTCTTGGTGGCAAAGGAGAGCAGATGTGTGTGTCGGTTAGGCTACTGCAAGATGTGTGTGTTTAGTTTTGAGTGGCAGCCGCATCGGCGCCTTGCCAGGGCGAACCGTGTGTTACGTAGGAGGGATCTTTCCTCCGGGTGGATGTCTGGTAGAATGGCGTTGAAGAGAGGGGATTTGGAGGCAGATATTGGATGCTTATGCTGTGCCATCTGTGTTGTTTGTTTTGTGGTTAATGGTTCCTTGGTTCGCGGGGAGATGAGGCTCCTTGGAGTATCTCCGTGCAGTAAGTTCGTGGTTGGCCTTCAGATTTAGCAAGAGATGAAAAGTGAAAAAATACGTTAACGTCTCTTACCTAGGCCACCAACACGAATCTGAAGATGAAAACAAAGGTCACAATGAGAGTTAACAAAGAACGCGTCCTCTAAGTTTGTCCGTAACAAGGAACTACAAGGGAAAAGTGTGTGAAGAAAGGGACAGTTAAGATGGGGATAGCGTCCGATTGGGGACAAGATTCGAACCCCTGACTCTCGCTTGAGTGGACGGGATGTTTAATCCCCTTGACTCTTCCTCTGCCCCAAAAGACTCACTTCATAGTTAATTAGGAATGGCAATAATTAATGGGGTGGAAATATTGACAGCCATCCCATCGAAGATGGGCGGAACGATTGCCATAAAAGAAAATTGGCCGCAGCATCGCGGGAAGAAGGTTCGGGGAGGCCCATGGTCCTAAGATAACGGCTCCGTGAGAAAGATTTGTATTACTCGAAAATAGAAGGAACAAATAGAAATTTATAAATTAGTGAGTAAGATGCCCGATAATGCAGAAAATCTGTTTGATATTTTTAGGCATGGCAGCGGCGAGAAGACGACAAAAAAAGATAACGTGGAAATTCAAAAGTGAAATTTTGCCTTCAGCAACCGCAGCGTTCAAGTCTGGAATAGTCTACTACAATTAGTAGTCAGCGCTTCAAGCGTCGAATTTAGGAAAAACAAAGTTGATAAATTTATAAACAAAATTAAGATACAAATTATTTCAAAATATTAGATAATATAACAGAAAAAGAATAAAAACATAATCAAATAGCCCTATTCTTAATAGGGCCTACCTTGTAAGAACTGATATAGCTGCTTATTGGTAGTAATAAATTATTTGGTTTTAGGGTCGTCAGAATTAAAGACTTCTATTAGAGCCCCTTTCGGTACCTGAAAGTGGAGCGGTTAAGCTTAATTATTGAGTGTTCATATTTTTGAAACAATGTTTTGGCAGCAACATTAAATTTTCATATATATTTAGTATCTTGTCGTGTTGTGATGGCGAGAAATAATTTACAAATCTTTCAAAACCGCTGTTTTGAAAATATATTTGTTAATGGCTGTTCACTATTTATGTATCTCTACCAACAGAAGTAACGGTATTTAAGCACATCCAAAGTCCAATTATATTAATAGGTTTTTATTTAGTATAATAACCTACCCACTTAATTAAGAATAATGCTGTCCCTCCAGGTCGACGTCATTTTATCGATCTTTCTTAAGTTAATTCAATTTTTTACGGTCCTTTTTAGTCGCGTGCGCGCGTCTCTTATAAGTTAATATGTCGGTCCGTAGATATGTCGGTAGGATGGTAACCGTTTTACTGTTCAATCGTAACTATTCGACCGATTCTAACGAAATTTGAAACTCTTGTGTTGTTTTACATTCTTTTTCGAATGATATAGTTGTCAAAGTCTTCCCGAGGTTAGTCCGTAAATTATTTGGTAATAACATCGTAACTATTCGGCCGATTCTAAAGAAATTTGAAACTCTTATGTTGTTATACATTCTTTTTCGAATGATATAATTGACAAGGTCCTTCCAATGTTAGTCTTAAAATTTCTAAAATAAAACTAACTATAGGGCGGATAGCCCCATTTGTTGAAAGATTCGATGGTCGTAAGGTCAGATGATATGTTTCTTAATTTATAATACGTTTTTTAATTAAATCTTTATTTCTTTTTCAAAATTATTGGAACAATTGAGAGCACGCGACTTAGGTCTGGTGCCCTTGTTTTTCACTGACGATGATTGACACGATTGTATTGATCTAAATCTACTTCAGAAAAGTCATATGACTACATTAAAGGGTCTTCTTCTTCTTCACTATAACAGAAAAAAACCTACTCATGGGAGATGAATTCGCGTAAATTCTCAAAACCACACAACCATTTCTGGTACCTAATAAATATAAAAGTTTATCGACATTAATAAATAAGAAAAGGGGAGGGGGTATCTCCGGTTTTCGCTCATCTTGAGGGTTTTAATTGCTTAATGGGGTCCCACAGCGTCAGCTCCGTACCAAGGTTATCTACATGGTATGGCAGCCGCCGTGAAGGCGACCAGAATTCGGCACCATCTGATTACTAACCGCACCTAATGCGGCTTAACATCGATGTAATCCGGAGAGGTGTCTCCCCCTCGATTTTTCCATAGCCGATATAAAACAAGGTCTGCTGACCAAAAAGTCGCGTGCTCTCACTTATTCTGATTTATTACCTTACGACCTCTAAAACTTTAAATAATTCATGGACTAACCTTGGGAGGACATTGGCAATCCTATCATTCGAAATAGAATATAAACACCTTAAGGGTTTCAAATTTCATTAGAATCGGCTCAATAGTTATGATGTTATTGTCAAAACAAAATAATTCATGGGCTAATCTTGGGATGACAATGGAAGTTATACCATTCTAAAGAGAATGTAAAACAACATGAGGGTTTCAACTTTCTTTAGAATCAGCGGATTAGTTACAATATTACTAAAACAAAAAAAAAGCAAAACGGGGACCGACCGACATGTGAGATGGCAAGTCGCCCGCGACTAAAAATATATCCACCGAATTGTTCAAGACTTCCACAAACGCCCACTTTATTACGAAGTTGGTCGGTGCGCATCAACGCCAACTACCTCCGCCCTTCATCTACAACCTATTTTCTGGGATGTGGGGATGATTCCCGACTCCCTCTTGGCTCCGGTTGGGTAGGGGGTTATATTCTTGCATTCTTCCTAACCTTTTATTCTTCTACCCTCCCCCCGCCTCTTTTTTCCCCTTCATTTCTTCTTTGACCCACCCGCAATGGGGGTCATTTATAGCATTGGCAACCTTGCTGCGGTTGACATCTGGATGATTGTGTGCACTCGCCGGCCCAAACCCAGCAGTTGCGTGCCCTCACGGCCTCAATGCCTGCGGTGGGGATTTGCGGCTATATATCTTCCGCACATTTTTCCTTTCCCTAACTTCACCATTTTCCTGACAGATCTCTTTCCTATTTGCTTTCGTTAGGCTCGCTTTAAAATCGAGGCAAATATTACACCTCACTTCGCACAGCGCCACTCCTCATTTTGAGCAGTAGCATCTTCTCAGTTCCCTGGGCAAAGGTCACCTCGCAAACCATCCCCAATGTACATCATCCCTTTCTCTCACACATTCATATAAACTACCTTTTACGCGGTCTTCCAAGCCCTTCTCACAACTTGACGCTCTCGTCTATTCTCTTTGGGTCTATTTCTATTCCTTAACTTTCATGCCCCTACACCCATAGAACACAGTAACAACCTCGTTTACACCTTCACACGGCAAGCAGCCCTTACCCCTTCGTTCTTTACTCTATCTTTCGTACTCCAACCATCCCTCTCAAGTTGTCCATTTGCACTGCTTTCACTCGAGGTTTTTATTTCTCCTTTCATACCGTAGTCTTACTCCCATACATCCAAGTTGGTATCAGCGTACTTTCATGCAGTTTCCTGGCATATTCTACCCTCAATTTCTGATTATTCACTACAGCTCTGGTCGCTCCCAGAGACTTTGCTACCATTTAAAACTTTGTGGTCGCAATCTGTTTCATCTTTACTACCATCACTTGCAACGCATCCTATATACTTAAAACTTGGCTCTTGTTCAAGGATGACACCATGCACTTTAATATCACCACAATGCCATCCTATCATCTAAATACTGCTTTCTGCATTTACTTTTAGCCACTTACATACATTTACCCTGACAAATCCATCTCTCTCTCTCTCTCTCTCTCTCTCTGCCAATAACTCCAGGTCATCGGCAGAGGTACATCTCCCCCACCACCCCTAACCATTCTTTATTAATCTCACACCCTCATTCCCATATTTGCTTCTTCCAGTACCCCAACCATAATTATAAATATTAAACTGCCATGACGACACCACACAATCTTTTCTTACACCCCGCCTCCCTCTTTATGCCGTTCGTATCTTATTATGATGATCCTAGCGTGTATGTGTGTCTCTGTCTGTCTGTGTGTGTGTCCGCCTCTTCATTTAAAAAAAAAATTTCAGATCGGGATTTTTAGTCGCGTGTGAGTCTAATCGCGAGCGACTCTTACATCTCGGTATGTCGGCCGGTCCCCGTTTTGCAGGCTTTTTTGTTTTGGAAATAACATCATAACTATTCGGCCGATTCTAATGGAATCTGAAACCCTTATGTTGTTTTACATTCTCTTTCGATTGATATAATTGCCAAAGTTCTCCCAAGGTTAGCCCGGGAATTATTTTGTTTTCGCAACAACATCCTAACTATTTGGCCGATACTCTGCTAGACTAGACTAGGCTATAATATTCTATACTCTGCTAGACAAGCTCAGAATAGGCTATACTCTGCTAGGCAAGCTTAGAATAGGCTATATACTCTGCTAGGCTATTATAGTCTAGGCTATACTCTGCTAAGCTATAAAATGCTATGCTAGGATATCATATAGTATGTTAGGCTAGACAATACTAAGCTATACTTGACTAGGGTATAATAAGATAATATAGGCTATACTTTCTAGGATAGTTAATGCTAGGCTAGATTATACTAGGCTATGCTAAGCTATACTAGGCTAGATAGGGCTATACTATGCTATGCTAAGGTAGGCTAAAGTATAATAGCCTAAGGAGGGCTATGCTAGGTAGTACTATGTTATGGTACGATAGGCTAGCTAACCAAAGCTATGCAAAGTTATTCTATTGTACCATATTCTATGGTATGCTATACTAGTCTAGGATATACTAGGTTGGCTATTATATGATACGCTTGGCTATATTATGTTAGGTGTGGTTATGCTAGGATAGGCTATACCAAGCTAGCCTAGGCTAGGCTATCGTATGCAAGGATATATTGGCTAGGCTATAGTAGCCTATTCTAGCTTGATTATACTAGGCTAGGCTACTCTATGCGAGTCTAGGCTTAGGATCTGGCATGCAATGCTAAGCCATACCTGGTTAACCTAGGCTAGGCTATAGTACGCTAGGCTACACTAGGCGATGCTGCGTTAGGCGAGGCTACTATACTAGGCTAGGTTAGACGAGGGTCTACTAAGCTAGGCTAGGCTATACTAGGATACGATAGGCTAGGCTATAATAAGCTAAGGTAGGATAAAGTAAGCAATACTATGCTAGGTTATACTAGGCTAGGTTAGGCCCGGCGCAGCTCGGTTATTCTATTTTAGGCTAGTCTTGGCTATACTAGGCTAAAACAGGATAGGTTAAACTATCCTATGCTTGGCTATGATATGTTATGCTATACTAGGCTTTTTATGGTATACTAGGCTAGGCTATGCTAGACAATACTACGCTATGCTAGGCTGGGCTGTTCTCTACTCTGCTATGCTAAGGTATGTGGCTCTACCAAGGTCCTCCCATGGTTACTCCTGGAATTATTTTAAAGTTTCGAAGGTCGTAAGGTCATTAATCAGAATAAGTGGGGGCACGCTATATTTTAGTCAACAGACCTTGTTTTTCTTGAACACTAATTTTGAATTTGTTGTGAAATAAAAACCTTTTTCTCTCGCACACTTTCTTAATTTTGTGAACGAAGCGAACAAGCGGCGCAAGCATAGCATAAAAGGGCCGTAGGGCGGATTTTTGCTAGTTCTAATATTTGTGTATTTTTAAAAATGTGTTCTGTTTATTTGATTCTGGCGCTTTTTGAAATAGAAATTATTTAGATTGTCGCTGCCAGGAGGAAATAGATGTTATTGAATTAATGCCATAATTTAGTTTTATAATATCCTTTTCCTTATAAAATATGTCTAGTAAAAATCAATATGAAATTGTTAATGTTTTTACCAAAAACAACTTAAAACTCAAACTATTCGTATGATACGGACAAAATTGTAATACTTTTCAGGTAGGCATTGCGAGTGGCAAATATACCTACACAATATTAGATAAGTAGATTTCAAACCTGGTTTCCACCAATGGTAGTGTATAAAATGAGAGAAACCATCACCGCATTTGTACCGTCCGCAGCAAAAGGATAAAAATTTTATTTTCCAATAAATAGACTTTGCAGTGCGCAGAGTAGCTCAGGTTGCCTTCTTCGATTTCCAGATTTTGCAATTTTAAGCACTTTTAAATTTAACCTAAATCAACGGCATATTTTTTTTTCCAATTTTAAAATGAAAATGCAAGAGTAGCTAGCAATCAATTCCAACAGAAGCTGCTTTGATCTTCGCACCATCCTGGGTGAATAAAAATCTACTAATTTGAAGTAACAAAACGTTTGAAAATGGAACACACCTGACCCTACCTTGGCCATCTCTCCCTACCTACTGCATCGCCGCGTTCAGGTATACCGTTAAATTCTCTTCCTAACGATTGTCTGCCAGCGGGAGTCTGTCAATTACTTCCAGGCGAGATTTACGTTTGCTTCATAACGATTTTGAAGTCGTTAAGGCCTTGTGTTGAGAATGATGAATTAATGTCGTTTACCGTTTAATGAACGCAGCCTTCCAGATGAGTTTCTGCTTGTGATAAATTATTGTTGTTCTCCCATTATCGCGAAGGAAAGTAGGAGCCATTATACACACATGCCTGCAAGGTTTGTTGTTGTTGTTGTTACCTAAAACGAAGAAGTGGAAAACCAACGAGGTTGACTCGGATAGTTTGTTAGGACGGATATGTAAACCAAGTAATGATTGGGGAATGGGAATATATGTGGAAGACGCAATCATACGGTTCCTGTGATCTTTGTACGAACTATTCCGATGTGTTTATACCCGCACTGATCCTAGTATTAAACGTTGACAAGTCTGGTCAATGCCATCTTTGCCCATCATTGCTATATTTGATCTTCCCCACTATTTCAGTTCTCTCTTAGTACCTCGGCGGTTTCCGAAATATGTGATATACTCTGTCGACCATTAATGCACCCAGTGGTTTCCTCTTTCCTCTAGCTTCATTCCTTACACTTTCATTTATATCTAACTAGCAGTGGTACCCGGCGTTACCCGGGATAAGAAGTCCTGTCGCAAATAAATACAGATGCATATGATTGAAATTCTTATATATTGGCACAAAAATATCTTTACGTGTTGATTATTATTATTATTTGTGGGGTAAAGTAGATTCAGGAGAGAAGCGTACTCCCCCCTATCATATATCCTCATTATCATCATCACTAACTATAATTTAAGAAGGGGATTTTTTTGAGTATTGGAATAATAATTTCTTCTTAGTTTGGTTATGACTTATGTTTTTTATATCAAAGTTATTTCTAAAAAATTCTTTTATAATATCAAAAAACAAAATGGTGAAGTTCAGAAATAAATATAAGTATCGAAATTTTGTGAATTTTTTAACACTCAAAGAATTACAAATGGTGAAGTTCAGAAAATTTAGTTTAGAGTTCTTTTTCAAAATTATTTTAATTGGCGAAGTTCAGAAAATTTATAAAAATTTAACCATGGCTGCTTTTTTTAGATTTTAAATTTTAATCTTAGTTGCGAAGCCATTGCCTGGTATATATATATATATATATATATATATATATATATATATATATATATATATATATATATATATATATATATATATATATATATATATATATATACACTTACAATGATTAAACTTTTTACATCGTGCGCCCGGCAGTTTACGCGCCGTGAATGACCTTAGTTATGAGCGAACAACGTTGTACCGCAGGAACAGATCGTGCATCTAATACACACAGATGTCACGTTCTTTTTACTACTGCTACTGTTATTAATGCTACTGATACTACTATTTATTACATTTAAAGCGTTTCTGGGCAGAGGCGTCTAAATTGGTTTTATTTAAAAAATAATAATAATTTCTTTTACAATGGAAAAATATCCTATTGCCAGTTCTCAAGTTCCTTGGCACGTTTCTAATTCGTGCTAGGAACTAGGTTTGATCCCTTTTTCGTGTCAAGATTCTTAGTTTCCCTTAATTTTCTTTAGTTCCGTTTTTTTGTGTGCGTTATTTCTGATTTACTAAGGCCCCAAATCATAAACAATGGTGTAGTCCTTTTTTTCTAGTCATGTTCTCGATAGTGAATCAGGCGAGCATAGGCGAGGTCGTAAAACAATTGCTAGCATTTAGGTTAGGTTAGGTTAGGTAGGTCCGTAAGCGTCATTTTGTACAGAATACTCAAGAAAAGTCGATTCTGGCACGCGGCTTTCCAGGACACATGCCCGAAGACGCTATGGCTAAAAGAATATACTTTTTACTTATTCACATAGAGGCAGATAATGATAATAATGATTTAAATTTGCCTTCAGTCAATCATTCTTGTAGTCTTTTACATCTCTTGCCTTTCTCAGAGTTGTACCCTTCAATTGTTGCCCGGTTCGCCCTTTCGCTTTCTAACGCTCCAATTCCTTAGTTATCTTCTCCAGGTGACTACCTCATTGAATGAGGCCATTAAGTGAACCTTGGCACTAAGTGCCAAGGTTTTGGTTTTTGCTTAAATTTCCAGACTCAGATCGTGGCGGTTGCCAAAAATTAGGCAATCGATAGAACCATCTAGGAAGCCCCTCGTCTTAATTCCTTCTCTTGGGTTGCTCTTTATTTCGCTTAATTCGAGATTTCCCGGGAAACGGCCGTCGATCCCTTGCGGCAAACGAGCCGCTGCCTGGCTTGGTAGTGCCTTACTCATAATTCACGCTAGCCTTTGAGGAGAGACTAATCAGTATGGGATCTACAAGCCAAGAATATACTTTGGTATGCGATCTACAAAATATATGCTATCTCTCACAAAGATCCACATTAGGAAATTCCTTTTAGATTAGAGAAAATTTAAATTCATGTCCAGGCAAAGTAGCAGTAAAGATTGGTCATGGGGTTAGTGTCAAAGAAGGATTAGGAGAGAGATTAATGCATGTTCTTTCAGACTCCTTGATCATTTAAATTTCAACCTCCAAAGCGGGGTTAAGATGCACGCTCAAGAATTTTGCAACGAGATTAGCGACCAAACGAAGGTTCTGGCATTTTGACGAAGAAAGGGCCTTTTAGATGACAAAGAAAACGTTGCGTCATGTCATCTATGCGGTGGAGGAATGAAGGACGCGAAGAAAATGAATAAACGGTAAATATTTGCCTGCTCTACGTTGCAAAAACTTTTCGTTTTATTTGCAGCGGAAATGTAGTTTTTCATTATAACCTAACCTAAACAAATATATATATATATATATATATATATATATATATATATATATATATATATATATATATATATATATATAAATTATTTATCAATTGTAAACACGATAAAATACAAACTTGCATAATTTTATCTATGAATGGAGAGCACATCAGCAAAAAAGACTAGGGGGGGGGGGCGCTCCCTATCCTTTTTAAGCTTGTTTTATTTATTCCAAAATTAATAAAAAATACCACGTAGATCACATACCAAAATAGAATTTGTGGGTTGTAGATCTCATCGACTTGTAGGAAAATAGCACCGACTGATCGTTGCAAGGTACCTGGAAGAATAGGACAAAAAAAGGAGCGCTCTCATTGTCGTTAGGGGAAATTTGTGGGTTAGATTAACCCTTCCAACCTATTAGATATAGGCTGAAAAATACCAATTCCAGGTAGAATTTGAAGCACATGCGGTGAGAGTTTCTTAGAATTTGAAAGGCCCGGGAACCATTCGACCATGGTATATCCACATCTACTTCTCCGGTAACCTCCCTCTCCCCTAGAGAGTTTTTTGAGGTTTCTACACCCTTTTTGTCGGAATTAATTTCATCACTGAGAAATAAGCGTTGAATGTGAAAACCTTGGCCGAGGTTAAGAATTCCTGGCTGGGTGTGGTGTAGTGGTGGACTTACACACACCACGCCTGACCCGGATTACCGATCAGCAATAGCTTGGTCGTTATGCCTCGGTTCGCTGCGATCATCGCAAAAAAATTGGATCCACTTTTGCCACTTTCAATCGCAATTGATGAACGAACGGACAAACTTTTGGGCGTCGTTACAAAATCCTTCTTAATTTAAATAGTAAACGGGGAGGGGGGAGGGGGCTTCAATTGAAAAGGAGGCTTTGTATGTAAGATTGAGAGAGAAAGTAGAGTAGAGTAGAGTGAGAGAAAGAGAGAGTAGAGTAGTGTGAGAGAAAGAGAGTGTAGAGTCGAGTATGAATGAGTAGAATATCACTGAGATTTTGGTGGAATGTATAACAAAAGGAAAAATCCCCAACCAAACAGTGGAAATAGGCTGTTAAATCTTCAAAGCTGAAACATGAATTCACATCAACCTGAACATCATACTCTCCACGGGTTATGCGCCTTCCACATATTTCACCTTCCCTTACTTCACCATTTGGCCAACCACTACTCCGAAAATTCCTCGACTCATCTCCTTTACTTCCCTTGAAGTTGTTACTCGAGTATCTACATTGAAGTATTTGGCTTCTGTAGGTACTTAATACCACCCGTCCCTCGTTTCGTGGACGAGAATCTCCCTACCGGATAACGAAATGCACATAAAGATCAAAATGACACTCACTCGCTAGATTGCCTAATGCACTAGGGGCGCTCTTCGTCGATAAGGGCGTCCGAGTAGTATTGTGTTATCCCCCCTCCCCCTGTTCCGCGTCTTTTGAATTCTCCATGATAGTTATAATATGGAGTCGATGTATGGCACCTTATAAGGTCACGGGCCTTCACATAGCTCCCATCTATCGTCGCCTATGGAAAAACTAGAGATGAGAGATGTCTTCAGGGCACTAAGGGTGAGGATGAAGGGATAATACCAGACAACTCATTCCACATTCTTAGAGCAAATATCGAAAACACGATCACCCATGCAACAGAGACGACTGCGCAATAATTTGTCCCGATTTCTCTCCAATCTATATATTTTTCTACATTAGCCTTTCCTCTCACAACACTGAACTCCCCATTGGATTAGACTGTAGTCATTTATTTTTTTGGATCACTAAAAAAATTTAATACTTGGCATCATAGCCTATCGTAGTCTTCTTATCAGCTGACTGTCTATTTTCAAGTTGGTGATCGAATCTCGGGGTTTTTTTTTATCTAAGCGTTTGTATTCTTTCCTTCCTTAGTATCCTTTGAATAATATAAAGGATAAGAAAATCCGCTAGGGCCTATCAAAAAATGGTTTCTTCTGTGTGTACGCAACCATATCCACGTCACGAGGAAACCATTGCCTACACGTCCTTAAATAAGATGTAATCTGTCACCTCACCACACTTATTTTCATTTCAAATCGTCTCGAATTCAATTAAATATCCCCGTTGCCCAAATGTGTTTATATATTTGGCCAATACATGACTGATCCTTTCAATCTTGTGTTTACCAGACGAAGCTGTTCAGAACAACACACGTGGCTGTCTCAGCCCCATTTTAACGCTCTCCCCAGTCTCTTCCAGACCTATTTCCTTCCTCGTTTGGAACATTTTGGGTCTTTGAGAGTCATCCCTTAACGACGTGGTGGCGCGGGCCTTAGCAGAGTCCCGTCGGCGCCGTGTTTACGACTCCCACCCGGCACCACTCGTTTGAGTCGAATCGACTCGGGTGACTCGGCTCTGCATTCAGCTAGCCGATGTGCGTTGAAGCAAAATTTCAATAGAGAAAGAGAAGCGATATTAAGGAGATAAAACTCCACAGAAGCATTTATTGGCTTAGCGATTCCCTTCATCATCCACTTGTTTTTGAAGCCTCTAAATCCTGGTTCAAATCCGCATATCAAACACTCGCAAGCTCATTTCTCCGCTTCATGTCTAGTCTCTTGTCTGGATAGTAAACGAATTACCAAGAAACTGACAAGACAATATAGCTTTAAAAAAAAAAGAAAAAAAGAAGACGTATCCCCTCTCCTTCTTCCATGAACCTATGTGTATGTGAGTTTGTTTTTCAGAGTCATAGTAATAGCCCTTTTAATTTCAAGAGGGAATACAGGGTGGGTAGTGCATTAAATGGGACTATCTTAATGGATAAATATTGTGACAAAGGCATCCATCTCTCCGTGTCCGTCATTAATATTGTGCTTACGCCCTTGTTTAATCGTATTCCGTAGCTCTGCTACTTTGCAGAAACAAACAAATCCCTTTTCGATGCCAGCTCTGAGAAACGCTCTGTTGGAACGACTTCATTTATATATGGGCCCACGGCTTCCTTTATGTCCGGGCCGGCGCCCCCCTGTCTGCTCTGGCGCCACACAGAGTAATCTCGCGGGAGATGGAGAAGGAAGGCCCACTTGCGTGGTTTGAGTTGGAGCATTGCTACACACTAAGAGGACAGTTGGTAGGCGTTCTGGTTTCTCAGCAGTCATATGGAGTTTGCTTTAGGCTACAACCGTCGGCCAATCATAATTTATAGTGTAATATTTTTTTTGTGAAAATTAAAGTTGGTGTTATATCGAGAATCAATTCAAGCAGATATGTTGAGGTGAGTTAGATTGAGTGGATTATAATTACTATCATGTGTGGCGTCGGATTTCATTTATCTCGCAAAACTGACATCAACTGATTCAGGTAAGTAAACAAACATAAGAATAAACAGAATATAGTGGTGCAAAGAGAACAAAAGATGATACACATAACGACATACTTTAATTAGTCTTTAATCACTTTCATTTGATCATCATTCGGGAGGTATTTGGAGCAAGTTCGGTGCAATTGTAGCAGAAACCCGATGTAATTTTATACATTTGAAAAAAAAAACACGTCTCTTATAATCAACGAGAGCATTTCCAATTAATAAAGTATAGGAGGAGAGGGTTAGATGAAGGGAAAAATTTGTAAAGAGAGATATGTAGAGGAAGTAGTGAGCTAGAGAAAATGAAAATATGTGGAGGATATTTAGCCACAGATCTTCTTGCAGGTTTGGGGGCCAGAAGGGCAAACCGCGAAGTTGACGCCAGGAGAGCACACAAGCACCCTTATATCTCCGTGTGGGTGAAAGGGGCGGAGAAATAGAAGGAACGAGGATAGTAAGAGAAAAAGATGATGCTCGCCCGCATTGTAAATCATTATGAACACGTTTATAAAAAAGAGAACAGGGAAAACACCCGATTTATAATAGTGAGCCCAGGGAAAACACCCGATTTATAAGAATGAACCCAGTGAAAATACCCGATTTATAAGAACGAGCCCAGTGAAACCACCTGATTTATAAGAATGAGCCCAGTGAGAACACCCGATTTATAAGAATGAGCCCAGTGCCAACAACCGATTTTTAAGAATGGCCTCAGTAGAAACACCCGATTTATAATAATGAGCCCAGTTAAAACACTAGATTTATAAGATTGAGCCCAGGAAAAACCCCCCTATCTATAAAAATGAACCAAGTGAAAACACCCGATTTATAAGAATGTTCCCAGCGAAACACCAGATTTATAAGAATGAGCCCAGTGAAAATACCCGATTTATAATAATGAGCCCAGTGCAAACACCCCATTCATGAGAATGAGCCCAGTGAAAACATCCGATCTATAAGAATGAACTAAGTGAAAACACGCGATTTATAAGAATGTTCCCAACGAAACACTAGATTTATAAGAATGAGCCCAGTGAAAACACCCGATTTATAAGAATGAGCCCAGTGCCAACAACCGATTTTTAAGAATGGCCTCAGTAGAAACACCAGATTTATAATAATGAGCCCAGTTAAAACACAAGATTTATAAGATTGAGCCCAGGAAAAAAACCCCTATCTATAAAAATGAACCAAGTGAAAACAACCGATTTATAAGAATGTTCCCAGCGAAACACCAGATTTATAAGAATGAGCCCAGTGAAAATACCCGATTTATAATAATGAGCCCAGTGCAAACACCCCATTCATGAGAATGAGCCCAGTGAAAACATCCGATCTATAAGAATGAACTAAGTGAAAACACGCGATTTATAAGAATGTTCCCAGCGAAACACCAGATTTATAAGAATGAGCCCAGTGAAAACACCCGATTTATAAGAATGAGCCCAGTGAAAACACCCCATTCATGAGAATGAGCCCAGTGAAAACATCCGATCTATAAGAATGAACTAAGTGAAAACACGCGATTTATAAGAATGTTCCCAGCGAAACACCAGATTTATAAGAATGAGCCCAGTGAAAACACCCGATTTATAATAATGAGCCCAGTGCAAACACCCCATTCATGAGAATGAGCCCAGTGAAAACATCCGATCTATAAGAATGAACTAAGTGAAAACACGCGATTTATAAGAATGTTCCCAGCGAAACACCAGATTTATAAGAATGAGCCCAGTGAAAACACCCGATTTATAAGAATGAGCCCAGTGAAAACACCCCATTCATGAGAATGAGCCCAGTGAAAACATCCGATCTATAAGAATGAACTAAGTGAAAACACGCGATTTATAAGAATGTTCCCAGCGAAACACCAGATTTATAAGAATGAGCCCAGTGAAAACACCCGATTTATAAGAATGAGCCTAGTGAAAACACCCCATTCATGAGAATGAGCCCAGTGAAAACATCCGATCTATAAGAATGAACTAAGTGAAAACACGCGATTTATAAGAATGTTCCCAGCGAAACACCAGATTTATAAGAATGAGCCCAGTGAAAACACCCGATTTATAAGAATGAGCCCAGTGAAAACACCCCATTCATGAGAATGAGCCCAGTGAAAACATCCGATCTATAAGAATGAACTAAGTGAAAACACGCGATTTATAAGAATGTTCCCAGCGAAACACCAGATTTATAAGAATGAGCCCAGTGAAAACACCCGATTTATAAGAATGAGCCCAGTGAAAACACCCCATTCATGAGAATGAGCCCAGTGAAAACATCCGATCTATAAGAATGAACTAAGTGAAAACACGCGATTTATAAGAATGTTCCCAGCGAAACACCAGATTTATAAGAATGAGCCCAGTGAAAACACCCGATTTATAATAATGAGCCCAGTGCAAACACCCCATTCATGAGAATGAGCCCAGTGAAAACATCCGATCTATAAGAATGAACTAAGTGAAAACACGCGATTTATAAGAATGTTCCCAGCGAAACACCAGATTTATAAGAATGAGCGCAGTGAAAACACCCGATTTATAAGAATGAGCCCAGTGAAAACACCCCATTCATGAGAATGAGCCCAGTGAAAACATCCGATCTATAAGAATGAACTAAGTGAAAACACGCGATTTATAAGAATGTTCCCAGCGAAACACCAGATTTATAAGAATGAGCCCAGTGAAAACACCCGATTTATAAGAATGAGCCTAGTGAAAACACCCCATTCATGAGAATGAGCCCAGTGAAAACATCCGATCTATAAGAATGAACTAAGTGAAAACACGCGATTTATAAGAATGTTCCCAGCGAAACACCAGATTTATAAGAATGAGCCCAGTGAAAACACCCGATTTATAAGAATGAGCCCAGTGCAAACACCCCATTCATGAGAATGAGCCCAGTGAAAACATCCGATCTATAAGAATGAACTAAGTGAAAACACGCGATTTATAAGAATGTTCCCAACGAAACACCCGATTTATACGAATGAGCCCAGTGATAATAGCCGATTTAGATGAATGTTCCCAACGAAACACCAGATTTATAAGAATGAGCCCAGTTAAAATACCCGATTTATATGACTGAGTTCAGTGAAAACACCCGGATTTTGTTGGCAAAATCTTCGAAAAGATCATAGCCAACAGGCTGCAAAGCAAGCTACCAGAGAGCGAAGCGCACAACTATCAGCAACACGGTTACCGGAAGGGAATAGGGACCGACACAGCGCTTGCTCTCCTCACCGAGAAGTTAGCTAAATCCAGGGCAGAATGGAAGTACGCCGACGTGCTTCTCAGAGACGTCCAGAATGCCGTTGACAAAGTTTGGCTCAGAGAACTAAAATACAAGATTGTAAACTTTCAGCTGAACCCTGTCATCGAAAGGATCCTCTCCGACTACGTGATTGAGAAGAGGGCCCAGGTACAGATAAAGAGATACAGAGGACCAGAATTCAGCCTTGAGGCTGGAATGCCGCAAATAAACTGTCTCAGCAATCTACTGTATAATATTTTTACCATATACCTACAATCACTAGGTAAAGATGTCTGATGTATTTGCAGTTTGCAGATGACATCACCAGTGGCGTGACTTTTGAAGGTTAGGAAGCAATTCAGGTTTTACAAAAATAAATATGTTAATTGAAGTAAATATGTTGTTCATTAAAAATAACTATAAAATTCTAATCTACTCACTTTATTTAAATGTTTAAATAGCTTCTGTAGGTATGCACAACCACCTAGCCAAGATGTTATATCATATTGGCCTACATTATATTTGCGAGTGCAACACTGTTTTGGATTACAGATCTAGTGTTGGCGTAGGCCTACCCGTTTCAATAATAGTTTCTCTTTCATTATAAGTCCTCGCACTGAACTTCCTTTTTAATATTTTTCAATAATGCAATCGCATTTTCTCACAACTTCATTTTCACTCATTTTGTTTAAAAGGGGGTTATGGCTTAAAAAAAATGAATAAACAATACGGCACGCTTATCTAAGCACTGACTTGCAGCTACTAACTGATCTCAAAGATACGAAAGGTGACTCCGATAGGGCTGCCAGAATCCAGGAAATATTAACAAAATGCTTAAGATACAAGAGCGTAACCATATAGAGTTTATGCTATGTAATTGCTTTCATTCTCAGAGCCAGTATTTAAATATAACCTAAAAATTGTTTAAGCTTTAGAGCATAATAATTTACGACATTGTGTCTTAGACATTTTGTTTCTTTTTTCTAGATTCTGGCAACTCGGCAGAGTTGCCAGATGCAAACCGATGACTGCAAAGCTAAATTTGCTTCCTTTTCCGTAAACAAATAGGTTATTTTGTTCTTAATTCTATCACGGCGTTGAAATATTTAAATAAAAATCATAAAACTTTAATGACTATATATTATTGCTAAGAAAAGCAAAACATCTTTTAAACTATTCATTCCAAAGCACCAAAAAGCAGAACTATTATTGAAATTAAGAGGAGAAAAAGTAGAAATATCGAAGAAAGGATGCATTTCTTCAATTGCAGTCGGGGCTCATTAGGGTATAACGCCAATTCGATTGAAAGTAAACAGTACCGTATGGCGTATACGAGTACAGTGCGAGAATAAAAATTGATTCTGCTGTCATATTAATTGTAGAGGTGTAATTTCTTTTCTTCTTAAATGGGGGAAGCATTGCCCTTGCTTCCATAGACTGCACACCACTGGACATCACGCAGATTGCCCTAAGTATGTACAACATCGACAGAGTGCAGGCTAAATAGACGGCGTCGGTGATCGAAAACATATACTCGTTCGAGCGGAAATAAAAGATAAAAAAGAACATTAAAATGTTCATCGTTATCTTCATTAACCGCTAACATTTGACCTATATTTATGTTGTAGATTAACACTTCTGTTATTTTAGGAAAGATACAGTACTCAGGCTTAATCTGTCCAACAATGGGTATAAACAGCACATCAAGAACCGGATCAGCGCTGCGAATATACAGCTTGGTTAGCTGTTCCGCTTCCGCAAGCTGAACAGCAGTAATCTAAGAAAGCTCTAATTTTGATCCAAGCTCATATACCGAATGGTGGTCACTGAGAGAGCGCCTCTCATGATTTGAAAGCAATGCAGAGGTTGCAAAACAAACCCTCCTTGATAATAAAACGGGAACGCATCACACAAAGGGCACTACGCAACAGAGCAAAGTTACAAGCAATTAGTACACTTATACAATCACACGCCAAAAAGACATGGGGCAAAGTAGAGGAAGAAATATTACCAGGACTTGAACAAAACCTAGTCATTGACCTAACTAGTCTAAAATATCAAATATCAAGACGAACAAAGTTCCCGAGCGGCAAGTAGAGTGCCACCGAGGACATGGCTGAAATCTACAGAGAACCTCCTCCCCCCTCCCACAAGGATAAATATATTTTTATAAAAAGATCTATAACCTGAAAAGCAAAATAGTAACTATTTACAAAAGGATAATTTGCTAAAAAAACAGGCTAGCAAGCGATGCCCGCAACACCAAGGCAAAATATATATTGAGTTTTTTATAACTCGACTTTTCCACTATTCATCTCTTTCAACGCTACGTTTTCATCACCGTCAAGATTAGTGGTAAAACACTACCTATATATATATATATATATATTAATTTAAGAGCCCATGCGTGTTGAGAAACAGACGGCAAGAAATACCACAAAATAGAAGAGCCACATAGACACAGGCTTAGGAAACCGCCGTATAGACGCTCACACCTCGCTCATCTTGTTATAAAGTCTTGTTACCTTGATTTAATCCGCCTCGGTGACGACTCGGGTAACCATTTCGTCAATCCCCGAAAAAAATCCTTGTTCGCTGATCAATTCATTGAACCCTGATGAGAATAAATCCACAGATTATGGCCCCTGGTCGACACATTTATTAGGTGTCTAATTAAATGAATAAGTCTGCCTCGTAGACATGCCAAAATTATTCTCTTTTTTTCCCCTATATATATTAAGGAGAGAGAGCCCCTTAAATTTGTTAAAGTGCTCCCTTGCTTAAGAATTTAGCTCGTATGCGTTTTGGGTTCGGTTTAATTGAATTCATAAACACACGTTGAATTTCCGTGCCCTTTTTGTTAGTCTTAGTTTTATGTCCAAGGACTGTTTTAATATGCACGAAGAGTCGGCCTGCGTCGTTATATCAAGCTGCAAATGATGGCCCTGCTTGCACACATGCGCAGAAGTTAGTATTACACTATCATACATACACCCTCTTACCCCCCACCCCTTTGCCTGGATGCTGAGAATGCATTGGGGATTAAAAAAATTTTTCACAAAATATTTTGTCCGGATGGAAATCTCAAGGTTTTATGATTGTCTCCCTTTCTAGGATTTATAGCTGGTTTTTGCCTCGAGTCGGTCTCTCAAGGGGTACCTGCCTTTAATGTGGAGGTTGGGTAGTTTCTCGAGAGTCGCATGGCCTCCCGGACTCGAGTACCGAGGTAGTCTCATCCTTAGGCCACTCGGTTGACGTATCTTTCTCAAATTTTCACCTGAACATCACCATTTGATTGGTCAACTTCTTTAAAACCTTTGGCAGAAATAAGTTGATTTCACTTCTTAGCTTTAAAGTTAATAATCCAATGAGTTTTATTATATACTCGAGTATAGTGCGAGTTTCCATCATAAAATTTGGGGGGAAAATATATTTGGTGGTATTTGGTTAATTCAGGGTCGCACTATGTGCAGCATTTTTTTTTGGGGGGGGGGGGATTAAAATTCATGCATTTTAGCCTACCTGCTCAAAAAATAGGATCAATTATTGATGCTCATTTGTTAAATAAGGCGTCAAAAGTTTTAAACAGAACTAAAATATGTCACTATGGCAGGCTTATCAGTGATGCTCAATAGACTCGCTCGCATTGTACACGAGCTCTATGAACAAATATGTATTTTGACTTAAAAAATTCAGGGGTCGCATTATACAAGAAGTAGGCTTATACACACGACTAAATACGCTATTTTTAAGTTTTCACGACCAAGTTCGCACAGTGGCCCTAAAACTCAAAATTAAAACTAATATATCCCCATCCAGAGTTGGTTGCCATTAAGCAATTAGGCTACCATAACCTTTTCATTTTCTTTAGAATTAAACCCCCGGAAACAATCCGTTTTCGTAATTACTTTCACTGGTGTAGATTGAGAACTTGCATGTCGATTTAGCAAGGCCTCCTCATGCGAACGATCACTTCGCGAATGTCCGGCGATTAATCCCTGCTAAGGAGAAAGTTAGGCCTCACCTGTGACGAATCGGGATACGAGTGTTCAACTATCCTTCCATGGTTAGCCGGGTAATATAGAAGTAACTTCGAGGCTGACTAGATATTTTTATCCCAAATGCTGGTCTGAGACGTTGATGGGGTTTAATTAAAAAAAAAAAATCTATAGTAGAAGAATAAGAAACTGCCTAGTTAAAAGGTATGTAGATATATAGTTTTATTTATTGGAATTTTGTCTTTGGTGAGGTTAGATTTCCTGACCTCCGCTTGCTTCCTTTGACTCGGAAGGGAACGTAGCAAGCCAGCGGTACACACTGTGATTGGGCCTTGCCCTGAATGATGCACTTTAAACGGGGGTTGCACTAAATCGAGTAAGAGTGACTATTTTCTTGGCCGAATTAAATGAACTAACTAGGAGGTTCTGGATATCAAACTGGATGAAACAAAATTATCTTCACTATTGTACAAACAAAAATAAAATAATGGATACAACATGGAAATACAGAAGAACTAAATGTGCAAAAGGTTTACACACGTCAGTTCCAGGAGTGAGCCGTGAGCACGTGCACACAAACGTACACGACCGACAAAAGGGAAACTACCATTCCTGGTGAATCTGCCGTCAGAGGATTTTTTTACCCGAGACAAGGGTTTGGGGGAGGGGGAGAGGTATGAGCATCGAGCTCGATTGCTTTTCAACGGCACGGTTGGGTTTGCACTTAGCCGATTAGTACTCGGCCTGCTTAATGTTATGAAGGAGAATACAACCTGTCTTCTAACAACCACTGCTATCCTCGAAAGGATGGATCGAGGGAGTATTTCGCCGCGGAGAAGCTGAGTCAAATATAGCAGTGTGGGAGTCTCCTAGTTCTTATTTTTTCTTATTTAAATTTTCTTGTCTTCGGGGTCTTGGGGGTAAGGGAAGCCGAGAGAAAGAATTCTTCTGCGTCGCGTCCTCTTTGGCAAAATACTAATCTTACCCAGGCCAACGTTTAACTATTTATACGTGCCCGCCGGAAGTGGATTATACTTAATCTATACAGAGACGCTGAGAGTGAAATAGACATTCACGCCATCTCGCGTACCCTCTCGTTGTTACAATTAGGCTCGCTACAGGGGGTATTATCAAACGGAAATTACCTCAAAAAGAAGCCGATCGCGGGGTCTTTCCGTCCCACCCATCTCTCTCTCTTTCTCTTTCTCTCTCTCTCTCTTTCTCTCTTTCTCTCTCTTTCTCTTTCTCTCTCTCTCTCTCTCTCTTTCTCTCTTTCTCTCTTTCACTCTCTCTCTCTCTCTCTCTCTCTCTCTCTCTCTCTCTCTCTCTCATCTCCATTCCTCTCATCGTTGATACATTTGTTTACCGAAGATATTTATTTTTTCGAGGATTAACTCAACTTTGAACAAATAATTGATGGGTTGACGTCCACATTATCTAATCCTGGATTTACATTTTACTGCATTTGTTAATGATTCCTTTGTTAGACAAAATATATAAAAAAACATTAAAATGACGGACAGCTCAAGGAAATACTGGTTGCCTCCTTACCCTAGTCATTCTTAGACCAAAACAATCAACGTGACCTAGGAATCTATGGGCTATCCTCAGTAGACATAGGATAAACAAAAAAATCAGCCCATGATAGCAAGTGTATGTGTGAAAGATGTACAAGGTTCAAGAATGGCTATTATAACAATTTTTATCAAAGGGGGCCGGGCATCGTGTGCCTTGCCAGTCAAGGTATGTTCAAAGTATCTTTCAATCACCCCTAAAAGAAATGCATTAGTCGATTGATAGTATTTTTCCTACTTTCAGAGAACAAATAAATCCTTCTTATTATTTCCATCGTTGTCTTTGCTAAATAATTTTTAAGGGATGGATAAAATTCGAGAAATTCGAGATAAGTGGTGTGGATAGGATGAGCAAAAATCGATACGCTCGTTTTGTGGGGAGTGTTAGAAAGATATTTTGAATATACCTTCCGTTACGAGTCACCATGACTGGCGCCCACAGCGCTTGAAGCAGTGACGGTTGTCACTTTTAGTCACGTGTAAGCGACTCTATAAGTTACTATGTCGGACCATAGGTAGGTCGATCGGATGGTAGCCATTTTACTTTTCGATGAGTTTTCTGGCAATAACATCCTAACTATTCGGCCGATTCTAGCGAAATTTGAAACCCTAATGTTGTTTTAGATTCTCTTTCGAATGATATAATTGACAAAGTCCTCCAAAGGTTAGTCCTGGAATTATGGAAAGTTTTGAAGGTCGTCAGGTCATAATTCAGAACAATTGAGAGCACGCGACTTAGGTCTGTTGACCTTGTTTGCTTATACTAACTGCACCATATATATATATATATATATATATATATATATATATGTATAAATTTATATATATATATGTATAAATTTATATATATATATATATATATATATATATATATATATATATATATATATATATATATATATATATATATATATATGCAACAAAGCCTACAGGGAAAATTAATACGAGGATTCCAAGTACTTTCGAACTTTATTTCAAGTTCTTTATAAAGGAATTAGAGAAGTATTGAAAATTGTAATATTTATAAGGATGATACAGAAGAAAGGGAACGCCCACAAAAAAGCAAAAAACCAATCAACAAAATGAATTAATATGAAATGGAAACCTTAGTAGGAGCGAAGATAAATACAAAATAAGATCATTAAATTAGGTAAATTCAAGAGACTAAAGGTTGACAAGAGGATTAAATTACGCTTAAGCAATTAGGGAGGGAGAAAATCTGAACGAGAGATTAACCTCAGAGGTCGGGATCTAAAAACATGAGCTCATGTTAAGATTTCTCCCTCCCTAATTGCTTAAGCGGTATTTTAATCCTCTTGTCAAACTTTAGTCTTTTGAATTTACCTGATTTAATGATCTTAGTTTGTATTTATCTTCGCTCCTACTAAGGTTTCCATTTCATATTAATTTATTTTGTTGATTGGTTTTTTACTTTTTTGTGGGGGTTCCCTTTCCTCTGTATCATCCTTATAAATATTACAATTTTCAGTACTTCTTTTATTCCTTGATAAAGAACTCGAAATAAAGTTCGAAAGTACTTGGAATCCTCGTATTAATTTTTCCTGTGGGCTTTGTTGCATTTATTGTTTACTCACGCGATACTTTGGGAGTTTTCCACACACACAAACACACACACACACATATATATTAATATATATATATATATATATATATATATATATATATATATATATATATATATATATATATATATATATATATATATATATATATATATATATGAAAGTCAATACTAGTAAAAGAGGATTTATGTATTAAGATATTTTGGGTGGTTCGGGCTATACACTCCCATCCTCGGGCACTATTAAATAAAAAGAAATTGTGAACAGAGAAAGGTGAAATAAAAGTTTAAAACTAAAGTTGATGTTATAAATTAAACCATAGAAAAAAATATTAAATAAACACAAGGATTAATTCAAATGCCCAAAATGCTCCCATTACGGACTGAAGAATCAAACAAGAATGAGAAAGTGAAGAGAAATAGCAAAGAAGTAAGGTTGGTTTACGGTTTGAGGCAAATATTGGTTGGTTGAGATTATGTGATTGACAATGGGAAGGAAGATAAGTCCATCTTCAGAGAAGGATAATCTTTCTTAATAGATAGCGATTCCAAAATCCTGAGTGACGTAAGGTGATGGAGTAGTTCGTAATATTTCAAAATTATTGGTAGATTTTTCAGTTTTACAGATAATGCAATGTTGGCGAATTGCTAAATTTTCTTTTTTACAAAGGAAAATAAAACTAAATACGAACAATCTTCTTCTCTTAGGTAAGAGCCTATCTTTATAATTAAAAAAAAAACATTTCCAGTTTTAAATTTGTTAACAAAGACAATAGTAAAAAATAGTATGTAAATAAAACTTATTTAATAATTTGGTGAACTGGGCACGAACAGTCTTATTTAATGGGTCAACTTCTGGGAGCACGAAATATCGTTTATTTTTCAGACACAATAATAATTGTTAATTTCGGGAAATAAAAATCTTGTTAAAAAAAATCGATATTGATTTGTATACAAACGAAGAAGAATATCCGTTGCTGTCGAAATCTAGAGTGAAAAAGTCAAATTTTATTTGCATCAAACAGAATGTGGATGATAAAATCGATAAGCTCGATTTAATAAGGTGGTAATTGTTCTTAATTTGTAAAAGACGCCACAACTACTGAAAAAATCCAAACCGATCCCATTCAGTGAAATTTAACGTTTCAAAAGTTGACTTTCTTCCACCTTTTCGTAACCTGCCAAAACCTCTTGCAATTCCTATGTTTCTCTCGCATTTTAAATGTGTGTGGCGAGGAAACTGTGGCACTTGTGTTCAATGCATGGAGGGAAAGTTCATACATTAGGGCAAAATAAAAAGAACAAGAAATTATCATCGTCGAGTATCTTTCTGTTCTGGTTCTTTGAGTACCTGGTATGAGGTGAAGGAAATTAGTATTATACAGGTTTGTATACAAATTATAAAGTCTCCCTGGCTATAGGAATTCGGTTGGTTTATATAATAACGCTATGTGTAGGCTAGTCGTGTACTATATATAGACTCTGCCGTTGAAGATAAATTATCTTTGGTTTTCTTAAATAAAATGTTATTTAACGGGCTTACCTATGAATACAACGGTGTGCTTGTGTATGCGTGTATTTATATTATTTAATGGGGCCGTATTTGGAGGTTAAATTTATTACACATCCAATTTCACCTGCACCTAGTAGTCTCCTCTTAGAGTTTATTTACGAGTCTTTTCGTAACTTTCTAGCGGCGATGATCCATTAGTTTTGTCTTTTAAAAAAAAATAATTAAGAAGAAAAGATATTAAAAGTTAATATATTTCCTTGCATAGGAAATCTGAGGTTCATCGTCATCTGTAGGGTTAGGACTTTTTCGGTCTTCGGGTACGACCTGTGTCTGGTCTCCTGTCTGTATATCCTTCATTTTTTTTTACGAGAATCCTTATTATTAAAATAAAAGGAGAAAACAAATGAGTGTGGAGATAGGGTGAGTGAAATTGCGTGGGAGGTACATAATCCGACATGTCAAAAGAGGAGACTACTTCGAGCGTTCGGCATAGCGCCTTAACTCTGCTGACCATTTCCTCTCTACGTTCCTTAACAAACGTCTATCTCATTGTAAGGGGTTTAAATGGCAAATTGCTACCATAGTCTCATTCATACTTCGTTAAGTATCAGCGGGTGTGGTTAGTGGTTGGATGAAGTTTCGATTTGTGTTAACTTTGTGGCGGGTGCATATGGCAATCTGCGGTCCGGGCACCAGGTTAAGCAGTAAGTCGCAATTAGTCTAAAACTTTAACACAAAAAACAACAACACATTTTGACAATTTCTTCCTTGCTTCTTACCTGTTTTAATGGATGTAACTATTCCTCGTCATTAATAAATTCAAGATGACCTCGATGGTTTTACTTTTCAATTTTATGTATAAAACAACAATTAGCTGTCTGAGACTTGTTTATGACGGGGTGGCCCTGAAGATGCAACTGACATCTGTTGCGCGAAGATGATTGATTTCCATTCCGTTTTCTGATTAAGATGGGCGGGTTTGTGTACCATTTAAAGTTATTTATTAATTTCTTCATGGTTAGTTTATGGTTTGTTTAGTTGCGTCACTACTATGTCCTTTATGTGAAGAAGGAAGGCAATGTGACAACAGGGTGACCAGCTTTTTTATAACAAGGAAAATAGATTTAATCATGATTTTCCTGTCGATGTTTCGATCCAATTCAAATATTATGGAGAGACATTAGTGGTAAAAAGTTAGATCCAGGTTTGGATGAAGAATGATGATGGTGTGCTTGAGTGAGTTGGAATGTGTGTGAAAGAGGTAGAATTCTTTCGAATGTTGAAATAATTTTATTACGAAAGGAAAGTTAGCTATTGTAATTTAATGTGGGCATGTTTACTGCATTGAGGGAGCGAAGTAGGGGCAAAGAGAGGAATAAAATAGAAAGATCAGAAACTATGAAAATGAAGAGATGAGATGGATTACTCTGGCGTAATGTGCCAATCACTGCTGGCTTTGGGAGTCCGCATTCTATGAGTACAAATGCTAGTGCTGGGACTCGGCCTCCAATCAGCATAAATGCTGGTATAGGATGGAGCATTCGCAAATTACAAAGGTTGGAGATGTTCACATTGATAAATACAAATGCTGGAGCTGGGATCAGTCATTCAGATTGTACAGGGTGGTTCGAAAGTCTTGTCACCCCTTACCGAAACACATGGACTGGTTTTAGTGTATTCACATTCAATAGAGGAACAATATAATAATGTCAAACACATGTGCTAGATTTAGTGTATTCACTTTCATTCACACTCTCACAACTCCAGAAGGTCTGTAGGAAAACCATTATTTTCTTGGCACAAGATGTTGCGGCGCTATGTCCTGTGCGATATTTTACGAAGCTATGCTTTGGTGAATGTTGCAAAAGCTGCAGGAACAGAGTCCTTCAACTGTTGGGTATTCTGGTATCGCTCTTGTGAAACTCTCCTTGATAATAGTCCACAGAGCGTTATCGCAATCAGCCTCTCTTCCAAACTGTAGGAGCTAGTGATGATGATACTGCAAAAAATCCCCCTTCTTAAATTATAGAGTTAGTGATGATGATACTGCAAAAAATCCCCTTCTTAAATTATAGAGTTAGTGATGGTGATACTCCATAAAAAACATTATTAAATTATAGAATTAGTGATGATGACACTCCAAAAAATCCCCTTCTTAAATTATAGAGTTAGTGCTGATGATACTGCAAAAAATCCCATTCTTAAATTATAGAATTAGGGATGATGATGATGAGGTGTTGTTTGATGTTTAGCGCAAAGTGAATTTATTAGGGGCATGAAATTTGTTAGTTTAAACCTTAAAGCTCCTCGTTTTGTGATATAAAGTCTATTTCTTTTTTAACTAACAATTCAGTTACAATTTTCTACCAAATATGAGGACAGAAATGTCAATAGTAGGTTTCTTGTTTAACTTGTTGCATTTGTGTATTTCGTCTCCATCTCATTACAGAGCCACAATTTACTCTCATTTATTTTGAAGAGAGTTTTAACAGAATCATCATTTTGTATTTCTGTCAGCTCTTCTTGATACTGCAAAGCTACATCAGAGAGGTCCACTAGTAATAGTTGAATTATCCAAGCTGGAAAATTTGTATTTTTATGTCGGAAAATCTGTACTTGAAATCACATACCAGTGTTTTCAAATGATTAACAATAATAAAACCAGCAGCATCAATTACCCTGCGCTTATTAATCAAGCCAAGAAAATTGGTCAAATATTTTGGCCGAAACGTTTTTCTGTGATAATTCCAAAAACGTGATGGAACCAAATATCGTCCGTCGCCTTTGAATCTATCAGTATCATATTTTTTACTTGTAGCTCTTTATCTTTTAATAAATTCTTTTTTTTTTAATAAAATCGCTAAGAATATCGAACAGTTTCATGATAATTTTCAAGCAATTGCCCTTAGATAACAACCTTACATAGGTGTGAAGCAACAATCTTACATGATATACATTCTTATGCTCACAAAATTGTTTAAAGAGACGTTCACATTTAGCAGTGTTTTTTTTATGTATTTGATACATTTTACATCTGATTTTAAGATGTCATATACACAGAACAGGTGACATTGTTTTGGCCACTAAATTTTGTCATTGAATAAACACAATGCACAAGCAGCATTTCTGGATTGTCTTCTTTCATTAATTTTAACAGACACTTTTTTTTGTCCATCATAACTCGAGAACTATCTGCTGCGCAAGTTGTAATGTATATATATATATATATATATATATATATATATATATATATATATATATATATATATATATATATATAAAGCTTAAAACATATTTAAATTATCACTAGATATCAATGGATAACATTACAACTTGCGGTGACAAATTCTTCATTATCGATATATCTTACATAGGCCAATAACAGAGCTTCACTGTTTCTAACAGTTGATTCATCCATCTGTATTGAGAATTTCCTAGATTTCAGTCATTCAACAAGTTGTACTTAAACATCTTCACTCATTTCATCTATTCTGCTGCAAACTGTATTATTGCTGATAGACATATTTTGAACATCTTTATCATCTTGTTGCAGCACTGCTTTGATCAAAATTAATATTGGTGGTTTAATTAAATCCTCGCCAATAGTATGATTCTTTGGTGACTTTGCTATATAGAGAAAAGTTTCATAGCTGGCCTGAATAATACGATTATTGGCTGTGGTTCGTGCAGAAAAAAAGAAAATTTAATATAGATCCTTTTTCAAACTTTCCTTTTAGGGTTTTGAAATACTCTAATGATCAATTAATGTGAATTTTATGTTTAGCTTTGAAATGTGCTTCCAAACGACCTCTTTTCATTGATTCATTGTTGGAATAATAGGCAAAAAAGAAATCGTTCATCATGAGCGGCTGGTATAAATCTAGACTGCAAATATTCTTCCGAATGCTGACCACCTTTTTTTTTGCTTGTACTACTCATGTCATGTATTGGGGTGATATCTGAAAAGAAAAAATGAATTTTGTGACTGTTACTGTCATATTGTCGCATAGGCTGTGGCAGACACACGATGACGTGTGGGAGTGAGACTATGGGAGTTTCCGGCAGTGATGATACGCGAAGTTGTCTAAATGTAAATATTTAAAAGAATAATCCTAAAATTTGTTTTTATAAACTAAAATTTCAAATTTTTTCCCCTGTGGGGTGTGCGCCCCACGTTCTGAATCACTGCTCTGAAGTCTAGACCAGAAGTTCTTAACCTGATGATGCGAAACAGGTCCGCCGAGGGTGCGCGATATTTCACTAAATGATGGTTGATCTTTCATAACATGAGACGAGAAATTATTTGATCATCGACTTTAATGATGCAATTTGATAAATATTACATCAATATAAATAAATTTACAAATATATAAATATGTAAAGTATAAATGAAAAAATAAAATCACAATAAATGTTATTGATATCCATTTATTATTTATAACAGCGGGAACAGGGGTGCTACTATGGTCCTAGGTTAAGAACCACTGGTTTAGATAGTAGAGAACCCAATCGTGTTTCCACTACGCTCGTTTTAGAATGGGGAAACAGCGGGATTTGTTTAAATATTGTTTATAAAAGGCGTCCAATTGTTAAACTTTATAATTAAATTGTGCCAAATAATAGATAAATATGTTCCCTTATTGTTCCAATGTGCGCTCTCGCCCGTTGAATCATGAACGTCTTTATTGGAGTCTCTGCTTGTCTCGATAAATTGTCTCCAATTCACGCCTGGTTTCGGCTTTCATTTTCTTTTTCTTTCCCGATACCATTACTTAAAACCTTGGGCCAACCCACTAACGGATTCTGATGATTTTTTATTTATTTATTTCTAAGGGATTCTGATGATTTTTATTTATTTATTTATTTATAACGGATTCTGATGATTATTTATTTATTTCTAACGGATCTGATAATTTTTATTTATTTCTAACGGATTCTGATTTTTATTTATTTATTTCTAACGGATTCTGATGATTTTTATTTATTTATTTCTAACGGATTCTGATGATTTTTATTTATTTATTTCTAACGGATTCTGATGATTTTTATTTATTTATTTATTTCTAACGGATTCTGATGATTTTTATGTATTTATTTTTAACGGATTCTGATGATTTTTATTTATTTATTTTTAACGGATTCTGATTTTTATTTAGTTATTTTTAACGGATTCTGATGATTTTTATTTATTTATTTCTAACGGATTATGATTTTTATTTAGTTATTTTTAACGGATGCTGATTTTTATTTATTTCTAACGGATTCTGATGATTTTTATTTATTTATAAAGGTTAAATATAAGATGTTGAAACACTAGATAGTTTAAGTAGTTTTAACACGCGTAAGTGTTCGAACTGTCGACCATTGACATCAATACACCACTGCGATCTTTGATTCACTGATTGGCAGTCTTCAACAACAGGGTCAACGGACCTAAGTCGCTTGCTCTCAATTATTCTGTCTTATGACCTCCTTCAAAACTTTCAACAGGTGGGGCAATTCGACCCCTAGTTAATTTTATTTTAATAATTCCCGGACTAACCTTGGGAGGACTGTGGTAATTATATCATTCGAAAGGGAATGTAAAACAACATAAGAGTTTCAAATTTTGTTAGAATCGGCCGAGTAGTTGTGATGTTATTGGCAAAAAAAACATTGAAAAGTAAAACGGTTTCCATCCGACCGACCGACCGACCGACCTATGAACCGACATAGTAACTTATAGAGTCACACGCGACTAAAGATGTTGGTAGAGATATTTCTTCGAATGTACTCTTTAATTGTTCAAGGGAAATATTTAGGTCTCCTACTCTATTTTTCAAATGACCCCCATAAATAAAAGTCAAGTGGGTTCAAATATGGTGAACGTAGTGGATATTTGATTCCACTTCGTCGTTCGATCCACCGATTATGAAATGTCTCATTAAGGTAGTACCTGACATTAGTGCCGGTTTAACCTAGTAGCACGTGTTAAGGGCCCGAGCTTCAGGGCGCCCCGCGGGGATGTAAAAAATGACTAATAATTAAGTTTTTGCCCTTAGGTACAGAAGGCCGAGACAAAATAATTATTCATTTTCCTGATTAGCAGTCTTCCAGATGAAAATGGGGGCTGGGGGCGAGATACAATATATATATATATATATATATATATATATATATATATATATATATATATATATATATATATATATATATATGCGGGTGGGGTCCCCGTTGTTCCTTGTGCTACGTGCCCCGCAGCTCCTTAAACCAGCCCTGCCTGACATCGAGATGGTAATGAGAAGGTGCTCCATCGGGTTGAAAGTAAACGCCATCTGTAAAATAAACTGGCCTTAGAATAATTCGTTGCCTTATTTTACACACCAAGCAACAATTTACAATCCTTAAATTACTATGAGGCAGCGATAGGAGTTTGAAATTAAAGATTATAATGATCACTACCTATTTACGTATGTACAATACTTACAGCCGAAAGAGCTTCGATATATACACTTTCAATATTTACAAGAAGGGGCAATCAATCGAATGCTGAGGGTATAACAAGTGACAGTAAATAAACACGGGAAAGGATTATAAATTAAATCCTACAAGAAGCACAGCGTCTTTCGGGCAAGAGTAAATTTATCGTAAACCACACAGGGCGATAGGGAACCAAGAAGTGATGATATCTAGGGGGAATTTCCCCGACATAAATTACTATATTTACATTTACGATTGGCCAGCCGTTACAAACAAAACAAGAAAATATAATAATTAATCGTCAATGGGAAACACTAATATACACGGGAGGCTTAACACTAATTAGTTTGAATTTATTATAAGATTCCTATATGTCGGAAGAAATATTTTCGACACCATCTTCTCCGTATAACTGTTGACATGCAGGAAAACCTTTTCCCCTAAGCATGTTGAAGTAGCTATGAAGGGTAACTGTGTAACTGTACCATAAAAAAAGAATGGACCAACCAAACCTTTGGAAGAAAACCGCACCAGCCAATTATACCCGGTATATTTACGTATTTCACATAAATGTGTGAATTTTCTTGCAACCGCTGTGTGAAATTATGACTACTTATACAATTCAACCTAAATGTAGGCTGATCAGACCACACAATTATGTTCGCAAATTGGTAATTTTATGTTTTTTACTTTAAACTTTTCGTCAAACTGCATTCAGCGACACGGCATTATTTATCTTCATTCAAGGCATGTAATAATCTCGAGACGTAAGATTTTCATTTAGCATTCTTTAGAATTCTGTAGACGTCTCACTTCTGCCTGTTTCTGGAGCACGTTGTCTCACAGATTTTCTTGATCATCGATTGAATACGTGTGACGCTTCATCACAGGTCTTAGCATTTGTTGATGCCTTTGGACGCCCAGTCGCTGGCTTGTACAATGTACACATCATGGACAGTTCCGTATACTTCAAATTTCTCACAGATACTTGAAATTGGTAAGTTGAGTTGGAGGATTAGTTCCAAAGTTATCTTTCCACTGTTATTGAAGCTTTGGTATCTTTTCAACTTTAAACTATCACTTTAGTATCTATTTTAGTTGTTCAAATTATATACACACATTTCAATGTTTACAGTAGATAGGCAAGGCTATTCCTAATTTAGAATTTGTATCTCCTTAGGCTAGGCAAGTCTGTTAACAATTCCGCTGTTGTATTTCCTAATATAAAAAGAAATAAAAAATCTACTAAATCGGTTTATTTGTTCGCCTGTTATAAGTTTTAATACGAGGGGTGGTCAATAAGTTTTGCAATTCGGATATAAGGAAACGAGATATGAGGAAAAGTGTTTTATTATTTTTTCAATATAACTAGCCTTGACTTCAATGCACTTGCGCCACTTGTCCCTGAGGCTTCGAATTCCCAACAACCAGAAATCTCCCGACTGCTGTTCAATCCACTCCTGGACGGCGAGCTGGACATCTTCATCGTCCCCAAACCGGCGTCCACGCAGTGCAGCCTTGAGCTGGCGGAATAAAAAGTAGTCGCTAGGAGCAAGATCTGGACTGTAGGGGGATGGTTGAGCTCCTCGAATCCGCACTCACGCACGGCAGCTTGTGCAACTCTGGCCTTGTGGACTTTGACGACGTTGAAGTCGATCATGGGGCGTGAGGTTTCTAGGGACCCAACGGGTAGAGACCTTGGTCATGGCCAAATTGTCGTGGTTGATGTTGATAACACTTTCATGTGATATTCCAAGTTCTCGCTCAATTTCTTCGACCTTCACCCGTCGATTTTCGAGGATCATCCTCTCCACACGGGCTACATTGTCCTCGTTGGTCACGTCTAAGGGGCGTCCTGGATGGGGGTCATCTTCAAGGGACTCATGACCATGGCGGAACTCCCTATTCCAGCGAGCAATGGTTGCATAGAAAGGGGCGGTGTCGGTGTACACTGCAACCATGCGTTCATGGATCTCTTTGCATTCTTGCCTTCCTTGGTCAAAAATTTGATCACTGCGCGGTGCTCAACCTTGTCCATTGTTGAAAAATTTGTAACTGACGATCAGCTACTGCTTCTTAAATAGACGAAGCAGGAGCGTGCGGTTGCAGGTCCTGACCTGTCATAACTTGTCCTAACACCCCCACACACAGCCATCCCCCTTCCTCTGTTTTGCCCTACCGATTCGCAAAACTTATTTAACGCCCCTCGTATATGCAAAAAAATCCCACTGACCTTAATTCTCTGGTTCCCTCTATTTAATTTACCCTTGAACTCGAACAAAATGGTGTCCTTCCTTTCTTAGATCTACTTATTCCTAGAACTCCATCTGGATTGAAATTTTCCGTCTACCCTAAGCCTACCAACGGCGGTTCTTATATTCATTTTTACTCAGGTTAGAATGATAAAGTCAAACGGTCTGTATTTATTTAAATGTTTCCCCGTGGGTTGCGGGTCACTAGCCCAGAATTCTTGGAACGTGAGATTTCTAAGATCTTTGAAATAGGTAACAATCTTTGCTACACTCAAAAGTTCCTTGCAGGATGCCTATATTTGGCAAAACAAATCCTTTTACAGAACTGAAAATCCCTCCCGCATACAATTTTAAGAACTCCCTTGTTTTACCGTTTTCTGAGTCCTTTTCCTTGCTTCCCCGCCTGTTGATTCATAATAATAACAATGGTATAGGGGGGGGGGTTATTCTTTTGATTGTCCAGTTAGCCCTAAGCAATACTTTGGGCAAATCGGTAAATCATTAAGTGTACGCTTGATGCAGCATAAATACAATATTAGGAGGGGGAAATGCAGCAGCGCTTTCTTTGTCTATTTATCTGAAAATAGTCACCCTATCAATTGGAATTCGGCTAAATTTATTTACAAATCTAATGACTTTGTTCAAAGGAATATTGTCGAATGCTCATTCATTAATTCCTCGACTAATTTTAATATATCTCCCGGCCTCTTTAAACTGAACTATGTTATTAAAAGGCTTATTTATAACGAAATTGTCCATTTTAAATCTTAGCCCTTTGATTTATTAATTTAGTTATATTTCTCTCGTTTATTTTTATGTATTCACAATTACGTGTGTATTTACTTAGTCTAATGACCTAAATGTCTACATTCTTTGCTCATAGTTGTAATTTCTGGAAGTAAACCTTATCTATTTAGTTTTATGCTTCATTCTTTGATAATATTTTCCTATTTTGTGTCCTTTCGTTGTACATGGGCGGGGCATTACACTGTTGTTTCTCATTTATATACCATCCCTGTAAAATCTTTCGTTATTCCTTGAGAATGAACTGAACAAGCTCGAAAGTACTTGGAATCCGTCTTTCATTTTCCCGTGGGATTTTGCGATTTTCTCATATATATATATATATATATATATATATATATATATATATATATATATATATATATATATATATATATATATAGTAGCACTATTTGGAAATGTACGTTTTAATATAAAACGAGTGTATCTTAGAAAACAGACCTGACCAAAGAAAACTAATTATATTCTTAAATTCAGCATTCAAAAATGATTCTAAATCAGTTGGAAAACCTAAGACCTTTGAAAAAAAGTTTTGAAACGCAGGACAGTGTAATAATCTACAACCCGATAGTAGCTCCAGTAAGCACTATAAATCCCTACAACAGGGGTGGGCAACCTTTTTAAGTGCATGTGCCAAAATTGGCCAAATCTTTGCTACAAAATTTTCGCACGTGCCAATAATTGACTAAAACACAATGAAAGGAATAAAATTAAAGATATTCTTTTTATTAATTCCCAACCCTTTATGATGCATAAAAATTACAAGGAAAAGATAGTCATTTTGCCTAAAAATATACATATTATCATATTATATTAAACATAAATGAATCTTTATCATTTCAAGAAGAAAATAACAAATCCAAACTAGAGAAAGAAAAATTGTGGACCTTTTCATTTATTTACCATCAATGAAACTTCTGCTGCTGCCTCACTGATAACATAATTTATAACAGGTTGTACACAATGCGGTTGCTATATAAAATAAATTGGAGATACATTTATTTAGTTTTCTTAAGTTAAGCATTTGGCTTCGCGTGCTGGTACAAGTCGTTGGTGTGCCACGTTTGGCACGCGTGCCAAAGGTTGCCCAGGTCTGGTCTAGAGAGATGCGTATCTGCTTTCGGGAGTGTATATGTTAAGCTGCGTTTGTAAGAATGTAAACCACCTTAAAATTCACGCAAAATAAATTAGGATTAAAAAAGAAATTAAACGTCGCCATAGAAACGTTTCGACAAAACCGCAAAGAATTCTCTAAAAGAAGAATAAAGTGACATAGCCAATATATATATATATATATATATATATATATATATATATATATATATATATATATATATATATATATATATATATATATATATATATATATATATATATATATATATATATACTAAATACTTTGTAATAATTCCCCATTATAACTCTGAAGATGATACTCGATGTATTCAAACGCGTCAGTTAAATTAAAGAAAGTGCTAAATTACACTAATTTACTTCTGCCTTTGGCAAAATAACAAACATCAGTCCCCGATGAACTTCGGTACGTTTATCCACAGGTTAAACAATAAAGAAAAGGCGAATATAAAACAAATCGAGAAGATTGAAAAAAGAATTAGTATTCCAAACTAGCGGTCGCTTTTAATAAAACATGTTATAATATTTAATATATATATATATATATATATATATATATATATATATATATATATATATATATATATATATATATATATATCTACAGAAAGATGCAGATTGCAGATGCCTTGTATTGCAGAATATATAACAATGTATTGCAAGAGAAAGAGAAATTTGACGTGAATATATTGAATGTTCAAAGCTCCTTAAACTTGCAAATGGAAACACGATATTTATTTCTAATACCAACCTTGACAGACAAAGGGATGGGATGACTGTGGGTTTACGTTTTGGTTTCGGTTTGCATATGCATTTGTGTAAATTGGAATAGGCCTGGATTTCTAACTGTCCTCAACAGTTTTCAAAACATATGTGAATAAATATTTTTAAAAATACGCTTCACAGTTTCTAAATTATATAAATTCCCAACATCCTAATATTAACTTTACACTCGAGCATGAAACTAACAACCCTTTCATTTCTGTATATAAAAATTGCACTTTCGAATAACAAACTTTTCACTTTAGTGTATAGAAAGCTTACCTATTTACTGCTCGGCACTAATTTATTTCTCATGTTTACCAAACTGTTTCAAAATAGTACCAAATAGTTGTAGAATTCATCATGCTCCTAAAATATTTTCTGAGTGCATTATTTTACCAAAATGATGTCTTATATAAGAAAAATCTAACATAATCTCACGCACCTCCATTGCTTGACAAATTGATCAATTTTTTTTTTTTTAAACTAAGATACATTGCTTGGAGAGTAGTAGGCCACTCCAGCAGGTACAAGTGGTAACGCGGGGAATCTCAGTACGAAGGAAAACCAGCCAGTAGGGAACTGTTCGTCTCCAGAAGAAGAGTGTACTCTTTCTGCGTCGAGGAGGGGATATGAAAACCTTTTCAGATGTTTCAGGGGTGCAATAGCTATGCGGCGTATGGTTAAATATAGGAAGGAGAAAGAGACAACGGGCGTTGTGATTGGCTGTGTAATGGCGTACATGGCTGGAAATGTCTGTGCATATGCCTCAGACTCGATAAATCGTCTGAAGGCGCCTGCTCCCAGCAGCGCTGATTTGTTTGTGTGTTCGCTCTAGCCGGGAGTCAAACCGGGTACTCAGGCGTGAAAATCCAACGGCTTACCCACTGGGAGAACGAGAGCTCCAGCAGACTTTGTTGGCCCTGTATATTGGGAGCTGAATAGTGGATTGTAAACCTCTCTGAACAAGTTCGTACTAAGAGCACTTATGCCTAAGCGTACGAACTCCCCCCCCCCACGCGAGGAAAGTATGATCGAATCCAAAAGATTTAGAATTCAGTTCTTTTTCTATCTGTTGCAGGGAATCGCTCAAAATAGGGACCGCGTGGGATAGAATTCCGAATTTATGGTCTACAAATTATGTTTTAAGAGACATATTTTTCTTTAAATCGGGTGCAAAAAACGCTGGCGTTGTTGCATTGTAAGCAAATTGAAAACCCGGTTCGACTTGACTATGGTTGATCGTTTCAAACTAGAAAAGTGAAATAGATGGATAAAAAAAGACATTTCCTAAACTCTCCCTAAAAGTTTTTTTAATTATTTACATGAAAATCTGGCAGGAATTTGTCATTTTCGCAAAGAACCTATAGAAAATGTTGTAAGTTGCACGTAATTCAAAATGCAGGCCTATTTCGGCTTTACTCCCATGTTCCTTTGGCTTCAGAGACGCAGATCTAGAATGAGCGCCATTTCTTTAGATCCTGGAACCTTTGCTCCCTTTCTCTTCCCCTTTTATCTCTTTGAATAACCAATCCTCTTCAACTCCTCTATACGTTAGCTTTTGATATGTCTTGTTCAAAGGGTCCCATACACCCCTCGCCGTTTACTATCGGAGATGGAAAAGCTTCTAATAGAGAGAATGGTTCTGATATTTCTGATATTTCGGGATTTCTTCATTTGGATATAACTTGTTGCTACTCTTCGCCAATGAATGCAAAAGTAATATCGACTGAGGAGGTAACTTTCATATCTCAGCGGAAGCCCCGTTCGATATATTTCGATTATTGGTTTCCCTCCCAAGCGGCCCCCTAAAATTGGCCACCGTTATTTTTTAGTGTCTCTGATCTTGCTTAAAAACACTCATACAAGTCGAAGCCTCGATTCTCAGACGCACCAACCCGATTTAGACCATGGATTTACAGATGAGAGCTTACCAAGACGCTCTTGTATTACTGAAACTACATTGATCAAATGATATGACGTTCATCTTTTGTTAAAAAACGAGGCAACGCGGTTGAGTGTGCGGCTTGAAGGAAGAAAAGGCGAAAGAACTATACACCTACGCGCTGTCTTTGTATGCGGGAGTGGGAGTAACGTGGAAGTTTTGAAAGAACTGTCGTTGATGAGAATATTCTTTGATGCGAATCAGCCATAACGGGCATATACCCCCACCCTCCTAATTAAGGGGCAATTTCAAGCGACACCGTTCGTGCAACTGGTTGGTCTGCGAGGTGTTGGTTACGCTATTTCACACATGTTTATTCATCGACAAATTTCCATTATTTTATCACATCTTATTTGTATTGCTTTGTTTTTTATCTTAATATGAGTTGAAATGGGCTTTGTTTTTCTCTGAATAAAAGTTGAAAATAAGCTTATTTACTTTGTTTTTATCTAAATATGAGTATAAAATAAGCTTATTTGTTTTGTTTTTATAAGAATATGAGTTGAAATGGGCTTCTTTTTTTTCTTTTTCTGAATATGAGTTAAAAATGTGCCCATTTGTTTTGTTTTCATCTGAATATTATTTGAAAATGGGCTTATTTGTTGTTTTTTTCTGAATAAGAGTTGAAAATGAGCTTAATTTTTTGTTTTTATCTGAATATGAGTTAAAATGTGCTTATTTGTTTTTTTTTCTGAATAAGAGTTGAAAATGGGCTTATTTGTGTTTTTTTTCTGAATAAGAGTTGAAAATGAGCTTAATATTTTGTTTTTATCTGAATATGAGTTAAAAATGTGCTTATTCGTTTTGTTTTTATCTGAATATGATTTGAAAATGGGCTTATTTGTTTTGTTTTTCACTGAATAAGAGTTAAAAATGAGCTTAATTATTTTGTTTTTATCTGAATATGAGTTAAAAATGTGCTTATTCGTTTTGTTTTTATCTGAATATGATTTGAAAATGGGCTTATTTGTTTTGTTTTTCTCTGAATAAGAGTTAAAAATGAGCTTAATTTTTTTGTTTTTATCTGAATATGAGTTAAAAATGTGCTTATTCGTTTTGTTTTTATCTGAATATGATTTGAAAATGGGCTTATTTGTTTTGTTTTTCTCTGAATAAGAGTTAAAAATGAGCTTAATTTTTTTGTTTTTATCTGAATATGAGTTAAAAATGTGCTTATTCGTTTTGTTTTTATCTGAATATGATTTGAAAATGGGCTTATTTGTTTTGTTTTTCTCTGAATAAGAGTTAAAAATGAGCTTAATTTTTTTTGTTTTTATCTGAATATGAGTTAAAAATGTGCTTATTCGTTTTGTTTTTATCTGAATATGATTTGAAAATGGGCTTATTTGTTTTGTTTTTCTCTGAATAAGAGTTAAAAATGAGCTTAATTTTTTTGTTTTTATCTGAATATGAGTTAAAAATGTGCTTATTCGTTTTGTTTTTATCTGAATATGATTTGAAAATGGGCTTATTTGTTTTGTTTTTCTCTGAATAAGAGTTAAAAATGAGCTTCATTTTTTTGTTTTTATCTGAATATGAGTTAAAAATGTGCTTATTCGTTTTGTTTTTATCTGAATATGATTTGAAAATGGGCTTATTTGTTTTGTTTTTCTCTGAATAAGAGTTAAAAATGAGCTTCATTTTTTTGTTTTTATCTGAATATGAGTTAAAAATGTGCTTATTCGTTTTGTTTTTATCTGAATATGATTTGAAAATGGGCTTATTTGTTTTGTTTTTCTCTGAATAAGAGTTAAAAATGAGCTTCATTTTTTTGTTTTTATCTGAATATGAGTTAAAAATGTGCTTATTCGTTTTGTTTTTATCTGAATATGATTTGAAAATGGGCTTATTTGTTTTGTTTTTCTCTGAATAAGAGTTAAAAATGAGCTTAATTTTTTTGTTTTTATCTGAATATGAGTTAAAAATGTGCTTATTCGTTTTGTTTTTATCTGAATATGATTTGAAAATGGGCTTATTTGTTTTGTTTTTCTCTGAATAAGAGTTAAAAATGAGCTTAATTTTTTTGTTTTTATCTGAATATGAGTTAAAAATGTGCTTATTCGTTTTGTTTTTATCTGAATATGATTTGAAAATGGGCTTATTTGTTTTTTGTTTTTCTCTGAATAAGAGTTAAAAATGAGCTTAATTTTTTTGTTTTTATCTGAATATGAGTTAAAAATGTGCTTATTCGTTTTGTTTTTATCTGAATGATTTGAAAATGGGCTTATTTGTTTTGTTTTTCTCTGAATAAGAGTTAAAAATGAGCTTAATTTTTTTGTTTTTATCTGAATATGAGTTAAAAATGTGCTTATTCGTTTTGTTTTTATCTGAATATGATTTGAAAATGGGCTTATTTGTTTTGTTTTTCTCTGAATAAGAGTTAAAAATGAGCTTCATTTTTTTGTTTTTATCTGAATATGATTTGAAAATTGGCTTATTTTGCAAGCTTTGCCTCAGAAGTTCAAAACGATGCGTTCACTCACTAAGCCTTTGGCCACACGATCGCAAGCCTTGATTGTCTTTTGATTATTTTCGTTTTACATTGAAAATAAAAAGGAAATCCGAGAGGATGAAGAAAGAAGTTCTAAAGCGAATCTTTTTATACATAAAGTAATCCTGAAAGACGGCTTTGTAGAACGTGGGGAAAATGAAATTCGCTAAATTATGAGGAATATAACGATAACGTTTATGGAATGAATCAGCAGCGCTAATCTAAACGTTTTTCCAATGAAACCCTTTCAACTCCCCCCTCCCCCTCCTCTCCCTTTACTACCGTTTGTTAATTTTCCCTAAGGAAATGAAGTGTGCAATTAGGGAATGGGAGAGGTATGTGAAAAAAAGAGAAGTTAGATCCATCTACGGCGAAAAAAAGGGAAAAAAGGATCATTATTTATGTCGGATTTGTGGCAGGATTATCGAGCAATTACTGTCTAAAGTTGCCACCAACCAATTCGTCAAAACCAACAAAACTTCCAACTAGTTTTGTATTTTGAACAAACCCAAAGGATAGTTGAGGTGAAAAAAATCGACCGTCAGAGACGTGTCTTCCTTTTAGGATGTCACTTCAAAAAGTACCTTTGTCAAGAAATGTCGAAAATTCCCAGAATTGAGAAAAGTAGTCTATTTTCCCTCATCTTAAAGGGTGATTTCATTGTTTACATTTTGGCTTTGTCACTTTATTCTTCTTTTAGAGAATTCTTTACGGTTTTGTCGAAACGTTTCTATAGCGACGTTTAATTTTTTCTTTAATCCTAATTTATTTTGCATGAATTTTAAGGTGGTTTACATCCTTACAAACGCAGCTTAACATATACACTCCCGAAAGCAGATACGCATCTCTCTAGACCAGACCTGGGCAACCTTTGGCACGCGTGCCAAACGTGGCACACCAACGACTTCTACCGGCACGTGAAGCCAAATGCTTAACCTAAGAACTAAATAAATGTATCTCCAATTTATTTTATATAGCAACCGCATTGTGTACAACCTGTTATGAATTATGCTATCAGTGAGGCAGCAGCAGAAGTCTCATTGATGGTAAATAAATGAAAAGGTCCACAATTTTTCTTTCTCTAGTTTGGATTTGTTATTTCTGCTTGAAATGATAAAGATTCAATTCTGTTTAATATAATATGATAATATGTATATTTTTAGGTAAAATGACTATCTTTTCCTTGTAATTTTTATGCATCATAAAGGGTTGGGAATGAATAAAAAGAACATCTTTAATTTTATATCCTTTCATTGTGTTTTAGTCAATTATTGACACGTGCGAAAATTTTGTAGCAAAGATTTGGCCAATTTTGGCACATCCACTTAAAAAGGTTGCCCACCCCTGTTGTAGGGATTTATAGTGCTTACTGGAGCTACAATCGAGAGCGGATTAAAGCTTGTTTGAATAGATAGTAATTATCGGGTTGTAGATTATTACACTCTCCTGCGTTTCAAAACTTTTTTTCAAAGGTCTTAGGTTTTCCAACTGATTTAGAACCATTTTTGAATGCTAAATTAAAGAATATAATTAGTTTTCTTTGGTCAGGTTTGGTTTCTAAGATATCCTTGATTTATATTAAAACGTACATTCCAAAATAGTGCTACTATCATCCAACCGTTTATTACTTCTGCTTTGTCACATCTAGTGATGATTAACCATACATAACTTATTTTATCCATCTTTTCAGGTCTAGATTTGCATTACAATGGATTATACGTGTAAGAATAATCGAAATATATTTATTTACATCTGCGGACATGTCGCTCTTCCAGACGGTCAAGCAAAAATCTCGGATTTTGTGAAAAAGGCATATCATGCTTTCTTTAGAGTGAAACTAGGAGACCAGGATAAGCCATTTCCGCTTCCCCCCTATTGTTGCTGTAAAACATGTGTGGAAAATTTACAGGATTGGAGTAATAAAAAAGGAAGACTATGCTATTTAGTGTCTCAATGGTGTGGAGGGGAGGCAAAGATCACCTCACCGACTGCTACTTCTGCATGACAAATTTGAAAGGCATCAATCGCAAGAACAAACACCATGTTCAATACCCAAATGTTCCTTCTGCTACAAAACCAGTCCCACATGGCACCCATCTTCCTGTTCCTGAGCATGATTTTACCATGGGTTGTAGGTCTGATTCTGAAGCTAGTGTCACTACCAATACAGCTGAGTTTGATTTATACAAGCCAGAAGAGGGCGACCAAGTGGTGCTATTTACGCAAGCCGAATTCAACGACCTTAAACCTTTCTAAAGAATCTGCTCAGCTATTTGGGTTTACGTCTTCGAGAGAAATGTATGCTCGACCACGAAAAGGAATTTATAAAATTTTGCACGTTTGATGAAGCCTCTATTGTAACAACATTGCTGACCTCCACAACTTACTGGGCCTTAACTATTATTCTATGGAATAGAGACTTTTCATTGACTCATCTAACACAAGTCTCAAGGTAGTTCTTCTTAATAACGGCAATAAGTTTTCATCGATCTCCTTTGGACTCTCAGCTGCAATGAAAGAAACTTGCAACAGCATGGACCGTCTGTTGTCTCCTCTCAACTACCAAGAACACAAATGGGGGATATGTGAAGATCTTATAAAGTTGTTGGAATCATCCCTTAAGTCAGTCATTGTAAATTTCCTTGCCAATCACAGGAGTCCTCAGTATGAGTTAATGGAGAATTTCCGCAAACTTGGTGCTGACTTGTCAGTGCAAATACACTTCTTGTGGTCCCACCTGGACTATTTTCCGGAGAATTGCGGATATTTCAGTGAGGAACAGGGTGAGCGCTTTCACCAAGATATCAGTGTGATGGAGAAACGCTACCAAGGGCGTTAGGATGCCAACTTTCTGGCTGACCCCTGCTGGTGCCTGAAAAGCGATTTGGTGTCTGCTAGGCACATTCAGAAGTCACTGAAGAGACCATTCATCCATGAATAGCTGTCTTTTTTATGTTGTACTTTTCTTGGTATCAATGAGAACATTCTGTAAACCTTCTGTGTACATTTGCCTACAAATAGATCGGTATATAGGAATTTGTGGCGTGTGCTTATATCTCAAAAACTTGATCTGATTATATAAAATGAACATGATTTTCGGATTCAGCGCGAAAAACTGGCCTAAAATGAAGTATTTTTTGTTAGACCTTGAAAACAGCTCAGACCAGTGTTATCAAATGCTAGCATCTTGTTGAGATTTCGAGGGACGTGAAATAGGGCGGAGCGAAGGGGGGGGGGGGGTAGGAATTACCTGCAAGGAGTGGATGGGTCAAGGCTTTTGATAAAGAGATGTAGTAATGGTAAAGTATGATGATAATAAAGAACGAAATGCCATGTAAATCATTATGATAAAGAAAGAAAAGGAATATGGGACTAACCATTGTGTTTGTTAAGTAAAACTAAGAAGTGAAAGCCCATTTGAACATCGCCACATCGTGGGAGTTAATCCTGCAGGGTACGAAATATATCAGATGTCATCTGTAGCATGGTTCCCCATACTTCAGACATGTCATCCCCTTCGCAGGGTGATGATAACCAAGTTAGATTATTTAGGAGGCGCCGGATGAAAATTTCCAGTAAATAGAAAAATAATGTACATGGATCGACACAAGGGGGGAGGGGACATAATCAACCTCGCATGCTGCGCGGCAAGAGCCCCCAAACCCCAGGGAGAACATTCGTGCCATAAAAAAACAAAAGGAAGCCACTTGCTTTAGATTGTTTTGCCACGCCCATTGGCACGTTGTCTAAATAGCCCTCAAAGTGGTAGGGGGCCGAAGCAGGGGTAAATCCCCGTCATACACCTGTAAGATATCGGGGGAATAAGGGCTCGGCATGCAGCAGCTGACATCTTAATGATTGCTTTCCCCCCCATCTCTTGAACTTTTCCTGTTCTACAACGAAGATAGTTTTCATTGCGGGTCTAAACCAACCCAACCCAACCTAACCTGATTTTAGTCCCCCGCTAAAGAAATTCACACAGAGATTAGACTGACAATTGTAGACAAGTAGGAAAGCACAAGTGCTAGTTCTCAAGGACGGGGAGGGGGGCGAAATGGAGGTATTACTTTATGTTGCCATCTCTCCTGTGGCCTAAGGGAGTGTTGTTCGTTCGGAATAAGAGGGGTGAATAGTGAAATGTTGTCTGTTTAAAGCCCCGTAAGAAGCGCGGCGATTTGCCATCCTGGCCACCGTGCTGACGGGACTCAGCACCTGGGCGACCCCAGCTTAGCCTCTTCTCCTTCCTTCAGAATACTTGTGTTTTCCCCCTATTTCCTCGCTTTTCATACAATCTCTCCCACAAATTTCTCTGGTCAGTCTCTAATTTCACAGGGTAGATGCTGACCTTCTTCTCAAACCAACCGTTCTGGATCGGGGCTGAGGGGGAGGGGACAATGCTCCCTAACCCCTGAGCTCCGGTTCGGGATGGTGGGTTTTTAACAACCCACTTCATCCCCACCCATACCTTCCTCACATCCCCTTTCCTTTACACTTCACCATCTATTTTGTTTATGCCGTGTCCAATGTGGAGCCGCCATGCCGAGGGACTGCCAGGCCACCAGGCGGTAGGGGTGGTCCTGAATTGCGGCACCTGGCTCTGCCAGGCCTGTACGCACCCCTTGCAAGGAGTGCTACTGCGAGGGGTGATGAGCGTATGCATGCCGTGAAAAATTAGGGTCACCATGCCCATAGATGAACAAATCAAAAATCTTCCCTTGATTTCCCATTGTCCATCGACGGAGCCGCCCTCAGGCACCTCCACTGAAAAAATAGAGGTACCCTTGCTTGTGCTTACGCAGGGGACCCTCCATACTTCTTTAACCGGAGAGGAAGCTTACTCCTCTCCTTCGCCTACGGGTGTACGGGACTCCCCCTCACCCCCTTCTTTGGAGGTGCTTTCGGGCCCCTCCCTCTTTCCAAACGCAGTCCCCCCTTTTCTTTCCAAGGGGACTGCCAAGAAAGTCAGCAGGCAGCCCATAGCCGACCGCTCCCCATTGAAGCGGCTTGGTAGGGCAAACCCCCTTAGGGGGGCGAAGGAAGCTAGGCCCCTTCGGTCGCTTCCCTCAAAAGACCTGCTGGCAAGAATATTGAACCTTGCCGGGGTCAAGGCCTGTGCTCCCCACACGTGACTTGTGACAACGCTGCCAACGGTACCTATGATGTCCTAGGGGGAGATGGGGCAACTGGAGCCCCCCTGAGATAGACATGGCTCTTGGGGCAACCCAGCCTCAGACGAGAGAGAATCCGAGCTCGGCGCAAAGCACCGAACCCGAATCCACCCCTATGCAAGGTCCTCCTCAAAAGGCCTGGGTTTCCAAGGCAGTACAAGGAGAGAAGGGATCTCCTCCGACCAGTGCCCCCACGACTACCAGGACCTTCTCCATTTCGGAGAAGAACCTGGCTGAGGCCGGTTTATCTGGCCTGGGGGCTCCTGCCGGCGGAGGGAAGAAGCGGGTTCATTCCCCGTCCTCCTCTCCTAGAAGGAAAAAAATGGAAAAAGACTAAAAAGACTCGGGGCTCCTCTCCATCCACGGGGGCTGCGGGGACGGATAGGTCTGCTGTCATTTGGGTAAGCGACCAAGCCAAGATCGGCACACCCGGCCCCTCTGCCCCCCCTTCCGGGTGCAGAGTCCCAAACTAAGACGAAAAGTGCGCAGGGCCGAGCCTCGATAACATCGGGGCCCCTGATTCAGAGGTTACCTGGCGTTTTCGAGCCCGCTGGCATTAAACGCTTCCTCGTTATTCGCTCCACTGATGGCACCATGTTGGCTAAGGGCAACATGATACATCAGAGGAGAGAATTAGCTAGTGTAATTGGTAGAGAGCCGAAGGTGACCCGTTTCTCGGACGGGAGCCTTCTGGCGAATGCGGCGAATCCCTCGGATACGGCCAAGATAAGTGCTCTTCGGACACCTCATGTCACCCTGGTGAATGTGACGCCGCACTCTACAATGAACTTTGTCAAATGAGTAGTTTTTGCGAGGGAACTCGTTGACCACTCCATTGAGGACATCACCTTGGAGATGGCTGACCATGGGGCGGTCAAGGTCGAACGTGTGATGAGAAAACAGGGAGGGGCCTTGAGACCCACCCCTACACTCTTCGTCACGTTCGACTGTGACAAGCTCCCTGAGTCAGTGCGTGCCGGTTGGTACCGCTACCGCGTGAAGGCATTCTTGCCACTGCCGCGGCGGTGCTATTACTGTCACCGCTTCGGCCATACGAATCGTTATTGTAGACGTGCAAAGTCGGGGTCACCCGAAGTCTGTGTAAATTGCTCCAAGGCCGCACACGATAAGTCCAAATCGTGTGTGGCCAAGTGTGTCAATTGCGGAGAGCCGCACACCGCTTCTTCGAAGCAATGCGTGGCATATCTCCTTGAGAAATAAATCCTGGCCATTCAAGCCCAGGATCGACTCTCATTCCGCGAGGCTAAGGACTTGGTCCTGGCGCGCCCGGCTCTGCCTGGGACGTCTTATGCCTTAATGGTTAGAAAGACAGCCTCTGCCATTGGCCCATTTAGGCCAACGAGCTCGGTTGTTTCAGCGCCCATTCGGAGCCCTTCTGCGGGTTCTACTAACTCGGACGCTCCCCTAGTAAAGCTGGCGGCACAAAGGATTTATACCCAGCCCCGGCTAAAACCAGCCGCCATCCCCCCCGTTTTCCCCCAGCGGGACCGTTTCCCGTAAGACGAAACGGCCACGCACCTTCACCGAGTCGTTAGACTCACAGGAGGCAACACCCCTGTAGTTGGGCGCCAGGCCCTCTTCCGTGGTTCCTAAAGCTGTCCACCGAAAGGAGGACAGCAACAAAGGAGATTCGGCTCCTTCGCCCACGCCCCGAGGTGGAGCGAGTGGCTCGAAGACGGTGGTTCCTCAAAAAAAGGGCCCCACGCCTCCGAAACCGCAATGCCCGCCTGAGGGTTCGAGTCGGAGGGAGGAAAAGACTCGTATGGCGAGCCCAACCTCCCCCAATAAGTCCTCGAAGAAGACAGCTCCTTCAGCGCATTGTCTGGCCAACAGCGCCCGGGGTCCTGCCTCCGGGAAGCGTACGGCCATTCCCGTCAGGGTTTTCTGCTCGAATAGGGCCCCCGCCTCTCCTACGATGCTAGGCCTGGAGGGCATATTCCTTCAATGGAATTGCCGTGGACTCCGGGCTAACTGGAAGGAGCTGCGGAGGCTCGTCTCGTCCCGTTCCCCGTTAGCTATTTTTTCTGCAGGACACCATGCTAGGTGCGTGCCCTCTACCTGCCATCCCGAAGTATAAGGGCTTTGCTGCCCAACCACCACGAGATGGGGGCCGGACTGGAGGATGCGGGGTTTACACCCGGCATGATGTCTCCGTTATTCTTGTCAATTTAGATAGCCCCTTTCAGGCAGTGGCTGTGCAGCTTCACCTGGAATGGAGGTATACTATCATTTCTGCGTACATTCCACCATCAGCTGACTTCGACGCGAGGGACTTCCACCGCGTCTCGGCACAGTTGCCAAGGCCCTTTCTTTTGCTTGGAGATTTGAACGGCATACTTCCTCTTTTCGGGGGTGATTACTCAATAAATCCCAGGGGACAAGTCCTTGCCGATCTGATCGAAGAGCTTGATATAGGTGTCGTAAATGTGGATAAGTTTACGCATCACTGCCCGAGAACCGCTTCCTTTTCTTGCCTTGATCTATCTTTGTGCTCTTCGGATGCACAGCCTGATTTTGATTGGAGGGTAGTGGATGACCTCCATGGTAGTGATCACTTTCTCATTTAATTACCATTTTCAGGGCAACTGCCACCTGAGAGCCCACCTCGGTGGTGCTTGGCGCGGGTGCGGTGGCCTGCATTTCAGGAAATGACTGAATTCTTTATCTCAGCCCAGGAGTTTAGGTCGGTAGATGAGGCCGTTGAGTTCTTCTCCGGCACCCTCATCGCCGCGGGCCTGAATACTATTCCCAAAACGTCTGGCCGTTTTGTACGACGACCACTCACGTGGTGGTCGGTCGAGTGTGAGACGGCCCTCAAACAGAAGCGTTATGTCTACATGCGCTATAAGCGCCCCCCAAACGCTTTCACTGTCTGTGAATTTCGTCGGGCTAGGGCTAGGTTCCGGTATATTTCGAAGCGAGTCAAAAGGATTCGAGGCAAGTTCTCGAAGGACTCCCTTCCCGTCTTCAGGAGAATGGGACCGAAATCTCGGACCCCTCGTCCGCGTCGGAATTCTTCGCGACAACTTTCTCCGCATTCTATAGCCGAGATGCTGCTCGGCCAGCATTCAATGCACGTCGTGATGTCACGGAAGGCCGCCGGCTGGACCTTACCTCCAGAGGCGGAGAACCCTTTAACGACAGGTTTACTGTGAGGGAGTTGCGTTCCGCTCTTGCTTCGTGCGCGGACACCGCCCATGGTCCGGACGATGTCCCGTACGCCATGCTTCGACATCTTGGTGAGCGAGGCATGTAATTTCTCTTAGATTTGTTCAACAGGATCTGAGTTGAGGGTTTCCTCTCAGATTCCTGGCGAATCGCTATTGTGCTCGCCTTTCTCAAACCGCAGAGAGATCACTCTACTCCAGCCGGTTTTCTCCCAATCTCTCTAACCTCTTGCGTGAACAAGCTGGTGGAGAAATTGGTAAATGTTAGATTAGCCTTTTTTCTGGACAGCAGAGGCCATCTGTCTTCTGCACAGTGCGGCTTCCGCAAGTTCCACTCCACGTCGGATACTCTGCTCCAACTGGAAAATGCCGTCTGCAAGGCCTTCCTTTGTACACAGCACTACGCCACGGTGTTTTTTCGATCTGGAGAAGGCCTATGATACCGCATGGCGATACGGTATCATGGAGACTCTCCACACGATGGGGACGAGGGGACGCCTCCCAATGTTTATATCTGAATTTTTGCGAGATCGTCGATTCCGCGTATGGGTGGACGGAGCTCCCTCCATCCGAATGGAGCAGGAAGAGGGCGTTCCGCAAGGAAGTGTCCGTAGTGTCACACTCTTTGCCCCTAGCATCAACGGCATCACCTCGGTGCTGGTGGAAGATGTTCTCGCTACGCTCTACATGGACGACCTTTCGATCTCTTTTGGCGCCCCTTGATGCCAACTCTGGAGCGTTGACTCCAACAGACATTGAACCGCGTCTCTCGCTATGCCGAAGCGCACAGGTTTCGGTTTTCTTTGGCTAAGACTAAGTTGGTGCACTTCTGCCGCCATCCACGGCTTCACCTGGACCCAAGCTTGTTTCTCATGGGGTACGCCTGGAAGTGGTTGAATCGCACCGTTTCCTTGGTCTGTATTTGACCGACGCCTTACCTGGGAGGCTCATATCCGCAGCCTTAGGGTCTCTTGTACCCACGCCATGGATATTCTCCGTTCCGTGACGTTCAGCTCTTGGGGCGCTGGTAGTGCCACTGCCTTACTTTTTATCGATCCTTTGCTCGTTCGAAGCTCGCCTACGGATACGTGTTTTATGCATCCGCAGCCGAGCGTTTATTGCGGATGGTGGACTCGATCAACCACACCGGCCTTCGCCTGGTGACCGGTGCCTTCAGCACTTGCCCTATTGATAGCCTACTTGTCGATGCTGGGGAGATGCCACTCGCTCTACGCCGTGTGCAGTGCATTATTCGCCTGTACGCGCGAGCCCGGCGCCTTCTTCAGTCGCCATAAGCTCTCACTGCATCCGCAGCTGATTTCAGGCGCTGCGTCTGTCTTCACGTTCAAGCTGGTGGCAATACTCCACTCGGTACGGGAGATTACGCGACGTTCCCGGTTTGGAGACCAGACTGTGATCTATAGCGACTCACAAAGCGCCCTGAGTGCTCTCGGGTCATTGGAATTTCCGCCACCCTTGTTTGCGATATCCATGACGCCATGGTTTTGGCGAGCCGGGCAGATGTCGAGATTATCTTCTGCTGGGTTCCTGGACATGTAGGAATTGCGGGGAATGAACGCGCCGATGAGGGCGCCAAAGAGTCCGCGAGGACTCTGCCACCGGACCAGCGTTTCGCTCTTCCTCACACCGACTACATGGCAGGAATACGGGCAGCTCTTCGGACTGCTTAGCAAAGAAGATTGGAGACGGTTGAAGAAAACTTAAAGTTACGTGCCTTTGCTCTGCGACTGTTCCCATGGACCTATGCCCCAATGCCGCGACGGCTTCAGGTCGCTTTCTGTCGTCTCCGAATCGGACACACTCATGTGACGGATCACTATTCGATGGAGCGTTCGCCTGCGCCCTATTGTGACGACTGCTTTGTCTCCCAGACTGTTTGGCATATTCTTGTCGAATGTCCTAGTCTGGGTGATCTTCGCGCACGCTACCTGTCCCGGTACCGAGATGGGCGGGGTCGCTACCGCCTGTCCCTTGTACTAGGGACGAGTGCGTGCACATTGACTGGTGGACTTATCTACTTTGTGGGGGAGGCCGGCCTTCTCTCCTTTATTTAACTAGGTTTTATTTTTTTGTTATTGTTATTTTCTTTCTAGGTCGCACGCTCCTGCGCAGGGATCAGGGGGACCTTCCCCTGACGCCAGAGATTTCTTCATAATTGTTACGATCTTCCATTTTTATCATTGTTGTGTTTTTATATTCTTATTTTAAAGTAGCCTAGTGCTAGGCTGTCGTAATTTCGGCCACTTATGCCCAAGTGGGTAGTCGCCAGATAGGCTCCTAAAATTTAAAAAAAAAAATGTCTGTTTGAAGGAAGATGGTGGAGTGTAGGGTGACACTATTGTGATGGGCTATGTGTTGGGTGATATACGTGGCCGGAGCTCTCTGCTCGCCTGCTCATACTCGAATGCGTCTTCTCTCGCTGTGAATCGAACCTGGTTCCCAAACATGGAAATCCAACGCTTTATCCACTCGGGTAGCGACCCTCACTTTTGTAACTAGCGCATTCTGCGAGAGAAATTCCTGCTGTTGCAATCTTGCAGAGTGAAAGGCTTAGGGTCGTGTTCAGAACATGTTTAGAACTTTAATTTGGCGATAAATTACTTTAATCTCTTCTCTCCAAAATCACTCTTGGACTTTATTTCCCACAAATCAGATTAAAGTAGTTTCACTTTAAGCAACTGACATAAACTTCTCTCGAATACTTGAAGTTTATAGGAGCAAGCAACAGCTTCCATCAAGCATTAGTTACCACGGATACGACTTTGAGGGTAGTGATTTTTCTACCTTTACAAACAACATTTAAACGAATATTAATTTGTCCCAGTGGGAAGCAATACTTGAAAAGCGATTTCCAATGTTCGTTTCAGATGCATCTACTAAACTAACAACGGATATTGTTGAAAGTGGCAAAATAATATAGTTAATTGAAGCAATAGGTAAAAAAAATGGAAAGCAATGGGCAAAGATGGCAAAAAAATGTGAAGTAAAAAGCAAAGTTGGTAAAAAAAAAATGAAAGCAATAGGTAATTATGGTAAAAAATGAGAAGTACTAATGGCATAAAATGGGAAGCAATAGGCAAATATGTATAAAATGGGAAGCAATATACAAAGATGATACAAAATAGGAAGCAATAGGCAAATATGGTAAATGAAATAGGAAACAATAGGCAAATATAAAAAAAATGAGAAGAATAGGCAAATATAGTAAAAATGGGAAGCAACAGACAAATATGGTAAAAATTGAAGGGCAACAGGCAAATATGGTAAAAAATGGGAATCAATAGGAAAATGCGAAACATAGGCAAAGATGGTACAAAATGTGAAGCAATAGGCAAAGTTTATAAAAAAAATGGGAAGCAAGAGGCAAATATGGCAAAGTTAGGAACCAACAGGCAAAGATGGTATAAATGTGAACATTAGGTAAAGGTGGTATAAATGTGAACATTAGGTAAAGGTGGTTGAAATGGAAAGCATTAGGCAAATATGATAAAAAAATGAGAAGCATTAGGTAAATATGGTAAAAGTGGGGAAGCAATATGCAAATATGGTAAAAGAATGGGAAGCAATATGCAAATATGGTAAAAGAATGGGAAGCAATAGGCGAACCTAGTAAAAATGGTAAGCAATAGGCAAAGATTATTAAAAAAATGGCAGTCATATGTTCAACTGTCGTTCGCGAAAGCATAAGGTAATCTCCAATCTTCAAAACCAAGAAGAAGCGTTCAAGTTAAATATTTTTTCGAAATAGTTTTCGTTTGAATTAAAACAGTTTCTAGTAGTAATCTTACAAGCAGGTCAAATTGGGAGGAGCGGAGATCACCCGCTAAACATCCTCCTCCCGGGGGATGGCCATTTGAGTATCACCCCTCTTGAGTTTTCATTGTTGAACATCCTCCACACATAAAGCTTTCTTGGGTGGGGTGGGGGGGGGGTCTAATAATCCTTGTTTTCTTGACTATTACTATTAGTTCTACATGGCGAAACGAAAGTTTCTTTGCACATTTTTGACTACCAGATCGGGTTTAAAACACTTCATTAATATTATTTTAGATTGTCGTCAATTAGTAACTAGTTCTTGTATGGAGGCTTTCGCATCACCCTGTACAAATTATAAAGAGACATTCACAAAAAAAAATGCCAGACTAGCGATGTAAATACCCGCAGGAGAGAGGAAATGCGACTCTAAGTTCCTTCGTCTTCATCTACAAAAGCTTCATTCTGGGAATGAACAACACTATATTAGGTGTTTCCTCCAGCTCGCTGCTCATTACTTGAATGAAGCTTGGGTGAATATAGACGAAAGTACTGGGGAATGCCTTTTATTTTTCCTACGGGTAATTTACATACTTCCATCGAACTTATTTGTCCCTCGCAACTGGTAGAAGAACTCTCTCAGCACTAATGTATAAGGAGATGGATTTAAATTCGAATCCTGGTGAGAGCCGACAATTTCTGGGGTGCTCGCAGGTGGGCAACAACCAATGAGGCGGTGCGTCGAGTCACATGCGTCATCAAACACGTAGCCACTCGAATCACCAGTGGCTATTCCCTCCCCTCGTTATGGAACCCACCTAATTGGCGCCGTCAAATCGGCGCTCCCCCAAAAGGAAAGGGGTGATTCTCCCTTGCGCCACGAAAGACGATTTGCTCGCTGTTTGGTGACGCCCAGATTATAGTGCCTTCGGTTTTGCCAGCGATTGTCTTTCTGATCTTTATGCAAATTTCCTTATCCAATCGAGGGCCTCGTTGATGATTGAAGTGAAGGGGGGGGGGGGGCAATAAATCTTAACCTAACGACATGGAACTTTGGGGGTTGCCATTCACCGGGATTCGCTCTCTTCACAAGGCAGACATGCTGCAATTTTCATCAGGAGGTTTGTGTACCCTCCTGGCCCTAATGACGAACAAAATTAAATCTGTGACTCTACATCTTCCACACATTTTCACTTCCCCCAACCTTAGCACTTTCTTTACAGGCTTTGGTGCCCTCGTTGGTTTTCGCTTCTTAGTTTTAAGTCACGGCGTTTATTTGTTATCGCATTCCCTTTAATTCTTCTTTTCCTTTCCATTTGTCTTTTCTCCCCCCCTTCTGCCCAGGGCCTGCATAGACCCGACTACGTTTGACAGAGGGTGTTACGGCCCTTCAAAAATAAAAAAAATGTTTCGATCAAGTGACTCGGATTGCAGCGAAGTTAAGCCACATCGCGGGTGGTAACTCGATGGATGGAGTCTCGATTTCACGATGCCTCCCAAACGGGCAGATCCCGGGGTTGAGAGGCCGCGTTGCCACTAAAAAAAGGGACAGATTGCTGGTAAAAGAACAGGTCGGTGCTAGATAGGACAGGTATGTAGCAAAGGATGATGTCGCTAGTAAAGAGGGTATATTAGTGGTAAATAAGGATGTCGGTGGTAAAATAAGACACATATGTGGTAAAACATGACAAGTCTGTGGTAAAGAAGGAATTTGGTAGTAAAATATAGTATATCAGTAGTATATGAGTGCATAGGTGGTAAAAAAGGATAACGGTGATAAAATAGGAGATGTGTGTGGTAAAAGAGGGCATAGCAGTGGTAAAAAGGGTGTCGATGGTAAGAGAGGGCAGATCCGTGGTAAAACCGCTACCAAATTACCCATTTGTCTAGCAAAGATCATCAAAGTCATCCGATCCAATATCCTGCTACCATGGTATAAAGTACACCCGTAGGACGGTTCATCTCTTCCCAGGGTTTTTTACCACACAGTTGCACCCTCTTTGAACTTGTTCTTATTGGAGCTCTCTGCGGTCATGGGATCCGAACTAGGGGTAAATTTACAGTTTCAAACTTACAGTCCTTCGAAGCGCAGAGGTATCCCTTTCGTACTCCTCAAGTGAGAGGTGGTGGGATCGATTCGCAGAATTGGCTTGGCATATTTTGCATGTTCAATATCTTTTGGGTGTTTTTGATTAATTCGGCGGCGCGCTACTCTCCTGTTATCATGGGCGATGATCAAAACGCCAATAGAGACGAATATTTATTGATCACTTACCAATGCAGTCCAAAACATTTTGGGTAAGGTGAGGTAACACCTAACCTATTTTAACCCCACCTAACCCTACCTAACCCAACCTACTCCCACCTGACTCCAACTAACCTAACTTAATCCCACCTAACCTAACCTAACATAATCCCAACTAACTTAAAATCCTAACCTAACCAAAATATAAATTTTAGTCCTTCTTATATTTTGATCAGCAAATATTTGTCTCTATTGGTATTTTGATCATCTCCCACGATAACAGGAGAGGAGCGACCTAACTACCTCGAATAGATGAGAAATGTATTACATTGTGGATCGGACGGAGAGGAGCTCGGAATCCTCTGAGGGTTTTATACTTACTTTTGTTTCTTGAGTTCTAAGAAATCTTATCAACAAGAGAGAAGCAGCTTACATACAGGAGATAAGGAAGGAAACTAAAGCGTGGGGAGATCAAAATGTACTCTAGTACATTCAAATTATCCCTATTGTTATTGTTTATTATTTCAAAACTTTGTGCATTCCATTAGGTAGGGGATTCTTAGGTTATATATATATATATATATATATATATATATATATATATATATATATATATATATATATATAAGCAAATTTTGTTGAAAACCATTGTGTATGTTGCCTTAATTAATTTCCTTTGGCAACTTTCTCTTCTTCTAACTATCCTTTCATTCCATCCTGTAGATAGATGATAGATGGTGGATCACTTGTCCAGTATTCATCTCTCTTTTAAATGAATGTGTTTGGTAAAAAAATAAACTAAAATGCTAAGCTTTCGATGTTATTCGATCATCCACTCATTACATCAGTAAAGGAGGCAAAAACATATCAAAACGCTCCAAAGATGATCGAATAAGATCGAAAGCTTAGCAATTTAGTTTGTTTTTTTACCAAACACATTCATTTAAAAGAGAGATGAATACAGGACAAGTGATCCACCATCAACAAGATGGAATAAAATAAAATAGTTAGAAGAAGAGAAAGTTGCCAAAGGAAATTAATTAAGGCAAAATACACAATGGTTTTCAACAAAATTTGCATTCAAGAAACACTGCTACCCAACTACACTAAAATATATATATATATATATATATATATATATATATATATATATATATATATATATATATATATATATATATATATATATATATATATATATATATATTAACTCTTCTGTATGCCATCAATACCTTATTATTTTTTTAAACTCCTAGCTATGTATCGCGATTTTGGAGACACACTGTATTTTTACTATTGTATGATTTATATCCATTTTCCTTTCCTGGGCAAGAATCAATTAATAAAGCACTCAGCCGTGGCCAAATCCTATGCAACTCCGTAGTACATTGCGTTCTCTGTATACATTAACACGTGTCCCCTTATTTATCTCTCTCCCAACATACGGGGAAGGAGTCGAGGTAATTTAGGGCGTGAAGCGAACGAGGGAGCAGAGAAGAGACCTAATTCCCAGTTTCAATTAAGTGGCTGGATGGTCGAAGACGGCAACGAAGACGTGCGAGGAACGTGACTTGACAGCGAATGTTTCTTGTGTGACCTCAGGTTTGGGCTGGGTCCTCCTTATTGGACTTGGCATTAATCTTTTGGGCAGTTGTCTTAATTACTCGATTTATATCTTTTTTTTCTGTTTGGGGATGGATGGTTATTTTTGAGTATCGTCGGCTCTGTTCTGTCAGATTTTCAGATTTATTGGTGGCTATTATTTGGAGGGAAAGATGTCTACCGTTGATTTACAATTGCTTGCTATTGTTGTGAGACGAAGTGGAAACAAGGAAGCGGTTGCTATCAATTATCTGGTCAATCCTAGACAACGACCTACAGCCTATGATAGTAGTCATTATCTAGGATTGAGCATTTTGGGATGTGGGGACTCAGTATCTAGGAATAATTTTGGGGGGGAGGGGGTTCATTACTTAAGATTGAAATTTTTTTAATAAGTAATACTAATTGATCATAAGATTAAGATAAATAGATAAAGTAAAATTGCTATTCAAAGATTGAATTTGGTTAAGATAAATATTAGTTAGGTTAGGTTCAAATAACCTAACCTAACCAATCTGGAAAGATCGATTAGGTATCAATGAGTTTGAAAATTTCTGCCATCATATTTCTCTTTTTCTACACCTTGAATTAATATTTAACTTTTTTTGTTAGTTTGTGTTTCTTTAACTTTTTTGTGTATTTCTTTTTGTTCTTTAATAAAGGTTATTTTACCGATGATTTTTCAAAACTACCAATAAGTCTCTTGGAGGTCTACAACTATGATTGATATTATTTAGTGGTCATCTTCTAGGATTGAAATTTCTTGGGGTTCATTAATTAGGAATGGTGTTCTCGGGGGGTCATTGTCGAGGATTGATCCCAATTATCTTTTGTTAACTTTATGATTTCTCTTATTCTCTTAATCTATTTATTTTTCCTCGGCAATTCCGTATATTTTTAGTAGTTTGTTTCAATTGGATTGGAACAGTTTTGCCTCTACATTTGAAGGTTGTTTGGGAGCTTGATTGCAGATACAGGTTTGGATTGCCACAACGACCTGAGGAGCTCTTTCTTGTATTAAATGGGGCAAGATATAAATTGAGGTCAATCTCCAAAGACTCTGAGACTTGTTTCCAATCGTGGAACCAAAGATCAAAGAACTTCAAAAATAGGAAAAGAATGGTTGTATCCAGAGCCGTAGCAACCGCCCCCGCCCGTGGGGGGGGGGAGGCTCTTGAAGGGGCCTCACTGTGGTAAAAATAGTATTTGTCGCGTCTGGCACTACATGTAAATGTATGATATATTGTTATGGGTGCCCCACAATCTTGATTGGGGGGGGGGACACTAGACATTGCTGCTGCTCTGGTTGTATCATAGTAGAAGAAGGTATAGGTAGAAAAAAAGTGTTTAGTAGAAGAGTATGTGTGACAGTACGTTGGCAATTTCTTCACATGAGCCTTTATTTTTTATGTCAATGTTATGACGTTTTATTTTGTTTTCTTTTTCCATTATGGATTTTTTTTCTTTTTCTTGTCAATCTCGGATCTTTTTTTTATTTATTTGGTTTTGTTTATTTTAGATTAATTTTATTATATTGTTATCTGTTTTATCCCCTACGTATCTATTTTTATTTTTTTCGCAGTGCTATTCTGCCTCAGTTCTTCTTTTTTTTTTGGGGGGGGGAGGGTTTCGAAAGAAAATGGTGGAATTAGGAGAGGGGAAAATATAAGTATAAATTACCAGCAGCCCCAAGAAACTCGTACCAGTGCTAGGGACAAGGGTGATAGGCAATTCTTGAACCTGAACTAATTCTGCAAATAAAATAGGCCACTTAAAAGAAAGAGAGGCGGGATCGAGGCATGGCATCACGAGGATTAAGATTGGTGGAGGTTCTTAGCTCGGGTCTTTCTTAGTCCATTAATGGGGGCCTTAATTTACGAATACGTCCACGAATTCGGAATAAAATCTCCAAGAAAGAAATAGAACAAAGAAATATTCGAATAAAGATGAGTAATGTTAATAGTGAACAGAGGAAGAAAGCTTAGAATTTAGCGTTAACATATAAAATGTCAATTCTATTCTCACCCTTTGTGATACGCTCTGCTGAGTTCCAATATCTGTGATAACAACCCAATCACAACCCAATCACAACCCATTCAATTTATTGTTTAACTTTGTGTCTCTGAGGCAATGGAATTTATCATTATTTTTAGTCGCGTTTAAGCGACTCTATAAGTTACTATGTCGGTTCGTAGGTCGTCGGTCGGTTGGTAGCCATTTTACCTTTCAATGAGTTTATTTAGCAATAAAATTGTAATTCTTCTTCCGATTTTAACGAAATTTGAAACCCTTATGTTGTTTTAAATTTTCTTTCGAATGATATAATTGCCAAAGTCCTCTCAAAGTTAGTCCTGGAATTATTAAAAGAAAACTAATTATGGGTCGGATTGCTCCACTTGTTGAAGGTTTTGAAGGTCGTAAGGTCACAAGTCAGCATAATTGAGGGCACGTGACTTTGGTCTTTTGACCTTGTTTTAATGTATTTTAGGCCTTTTTTATGTATCTGGAGGGTGAATAAAGCAGGCTGCTTGTGAACCTCGACAGCCCTAATTTAGCAAAATGCTCACGAGTTAAATTTAAATATCATTCCATGTATTTCGGACACGTTGGATGCGAGATTAAGAAGCGCTCATAAATTAACACTAGAGTCACAATTATCCAAAGCATCCACCAGTGGAAAAAAAGAAAGATTCCGAGCGCTTCCCTCTTTATTTGGATTCATTTGAAGAGATCTTTATAAATAAAGACGACCGTGCTCGGAATCTCTCTCTCTCTCTCTCTCTTTCTCTCGTTGGGGGTTTAAGGACGAAAGCCGGTTTTCGAACGGCTTTCATCAAGACTTGAAAGGCCTCTGTTAGGGCAAGTTTACGAACACACCCAAGTCCCAAGCTACATGGATAGGTGTATCTAATAAATTGTGTAAGAGTTTTATCACCTATTTTCAAACTTCTTATTTGGGGATCTGTAGTTTAAAGAGGGGCTCCGAACCCCGTGTCCCTTTAATAACAGTCGCTGTAAAATAGACCCAAATCGGGACCCCATTCGGAAGTAACCACACCCGATGTCGTTTAAATTTACTCAATCGGATGTGACATTTCCACTCGGTTAAGCCTAAGTCCGCTTCTACGACTATTTATATTTGGAGAAAGGCGTGAAATGTGTAAGGCACGTCTATGGAGGAGGGGATGGGGGGGCGTTATACGCCGTATCCCACCCGTTTAAAGCCGGCGGGGGTCCCTTTCGGGCGCTGCACCCGTCCTCACGATCGAGCTGGTGACATACTGCTCGGTACAGTAGATTACTTGACGTGGCCGGGGTTCGATGGCCGTTTTGTAATCCATAGCGACTCACAGAGCACGCCGAGGCATTGGAAGGTCCACACCCGCTCGTTCGCAGTATTCGTGAATTTACGGCTCTGCAGTTCGTTGAACGGATGTGGAGATTATCTTCTGTACATTTAAAAGTTGCTAGGTTCCAGCGCGTTAATGACGGGGGGTGGGGGCAGACTGTCGGCACCCACTGAGCAACCAGACCTCATGGCAGGGATCAAAGCAGCCTCACAAGCTGCATGTCGAAGATGAGAAACGGCGACATGGAAAAGGAAGCTGCCTGCCACAGTGCCGCTACTATTCCCGTGGACCTATTCCCCAATGTAGCATTTTCTGTGGTTTCTGAATCGGACACACACTCGAGACGCAGCAGCATCGGATGGAGCGCTCCCCTGAACCATGTTGTCAATATTCCTTGGTCTCCCAGAGGCTAAGACACATTTGGTTTAATGTCCTATTCTGGGGGAGCTTCTGGGGTGGTACTTGTCCCGGTACCTTGACGGTCGGAGTCGCTACCGCCTGTCTCGAATTCGTGAGAGGAACTCGTTCATATCCGACTGTGTTTGGATGTAGTTCTTTAAGAAGGCGGGGGGGCCTACATAATATTTAACCGAGGGAGAGGGGCTCCCCCGGCACCTGAGCGTTCTTTGTATATGATTGTTGTCATTTATTGTTTATTTTTTTATTAACTCGGCCAAAATATATGGAGGGTAGTTTCGACGGTTGTGTCTTAGGGGGCTGCCTCCAGAAAAGCGCGTAAAACCAAAACAAAAAACACCATAAGAAGACGAGTTCCCTATTATCTAGATGATCCATTAAATAGTATTCCAATTTTTACACATAACTTTATGCTACTCCGATAAAATCGTCAATTAGTTAGTCTACAGCAGTAATTGTGTTGACATCACCAAACCATTTAAACCTACAAGCAAATTTCTTCTCTCATTCTGCCACACACTTTCCGGGCGATATTTTACCATCCCGAGGGAACATCTTCCTCGCGTTCCTAAAAGGCCAATCCATCTCTGCCTTCGTCAGCTAATAACTGAGGAGGCGGAGGCTCCACACCGGTGTCCGATATACCATAAATATCTCCTATCCGAGTAGAGATTCCGCGCATTTGGCCAATTCCCTCTTCGTTTGTTCATTACGAATTTCTCCGAGACGCCGACGATAGGAATATTAGGAGTCTCAGTTCTTTCAATTCCATTATGGACGTGTAAACATCTGCTGGAGTATGGGATGGCAGGTGGTCAGGAAGGAGTTTGGTATGGACCTTTCTTCTTTATCGCTTGTGTTTCATTATTCTCCTTTTCACATGCTTGTGTATCGGGCAGGGGTGATTTGTAAGTCATTGTTATTTTTTTCTGGAGAAAACATCGTTTGTTCCCTGTTAGCAGTTTATTTTGGGACTAGTTCCCAAAGTAGTCTCATACTAATCTACCTTTAAGGGGATTACGGAGTTCTCTCCTATTTATCTCATGTCCTTGGTTCATATTTCCTTTTTTCTCTTATCTATTTCCACATTCAGTCAGTCATCCATTATTTTATATTACCCGATTCTTAGACTCACTTCTTTCATAATTTTGATTTTTGCACTTAATTAATGCAATAAAAATATGAAACCATCAGCTATTCCTTGTCTAAACCTCATTCCCGATGTTGGGAAAATACAGGATTGTATAGAAGTGTTTGTCCTGTAATGAACACATATTTTCTTGCAATTATGGGGTCTATGCCTTATAACCGTGCCCTCCAAACTTTTCAGCAAGAGGATGACATCCTATAGTTCACACATTTTCGAGTAATCATTTTGGCTACCCACTCCAGGAGCCAATAATCGGAACGGACACTTCGAGGAGAAGAATTCCGATTTGAGTCACCGTTTGACTCGCCTTCGCGATCCGACCTAGGATCATTACATCAGGACACCGGTCTAGGATTACCCACGCATTCGGTAACCTCGGACGACCGGGCTAAGTGTGAACATCGTCAGAAGAAGAAGACATTCACCGACACTCTCCAAATACTTACGAACTCCAGGGTATCGTTAAAGTGAATTATTCCCTCCCTTAACTCCACCAGTTTAACCGTTAACTAGAATTTCCATCCCGAGCTCATAACCTCGATTATTTCAAGTGATTAATTCAGTGCTTAATTCCATAATATTATTCAATTCATTCTGTCAGGTGAAATTAAGACGCAAGCATCCTAGGACGTAGAATTCAAGTGTAATCCTCACGACATTATATAGACTTACCTGTTCAGTGCAAAGAGACTAATCCTATTTATACCTATATATGCTATTTCATATTTATAATTCGTTTATATTAGAGATTATTTTCGTATCTGTGTGTTTAACTATTTTGTACGATCCTTTGGCAATTAATAAGCAATCCACTCGGCTTAATTCTCAATATTTCATAAGTCCACCCATGACTGGCTTTTACTGAGTAAGAACATACTCAGGGGATCATTATCTTAATTTTGATCAAAAGGGACGCACCGGGGTTATTCTTATTCACCGAAAGTGGCTACGGTAGGTGTATTGGATACACTTCACCTCCACTTTACTTTGGTGCGGGATTATAATACATGCCTAGGAAGTGGGACTGGGATTAACCACTCACTAACTCTCGACAGTGCTTTTCCTCTTGTTTTTTAGTCTTAGTATTTGCTGTTTGTTTGTGGGTTCAAGGTCGTTATGGGTTTTGTTGTTTTTAAAATTTATTTAACCTATCTGAAAGATAAAAGATAAATAAATGTGTAATTTCATTGGGTATGCTCTTGCTGGTAGTCACCAGCAGTTCCTTAAAAATACAAAAAAATGTTAGAAAATGTAATGAAGATCCGTCACTTTACCGCGCACCCTCCCTTCCTCGGGTAATTTAGTCGATGGTTCTTGTTCCTATGCTAACCTTTCTCAAAACTGTACATTTCGGGTGGTAATAATACTGCCTAAAATATCCCTTCTAGATTATGAAATTGCCAGCTTACTTAAAATTTTGAATTAATTTTCCCTTGAAATGCAATTAATGGCTTCATAAAAGTTCTTAAGCCTCAATTAGATGTGTCATCCTTCAATTAGCCAAAAGTAATTTATTCTCAATGAAGGTGCTGTCGGATCACTCCGTCCCACCACTTGAATCCGACTGGTCACCCTAAAAATACATTTTTTTATTTTGAACTTTTACTATTTTTTGTTCTATCACATTTTATTTACCAAGAAGGTTTTCGGTCCCGATCCAATATTTGTATCACCACTCTTGACCTGAATCTTTTACTGAAAAGAGCATTTCCTTCTCTCGCTCTGATGCTTCCATAGAAGTCATGCCTGAAATATTATAGTTGTCCAATTTGTGAACCAATCAAGCGGTTAAGATACACAGTTCTGCATAGAAAGGTTCTTTTTGAGTGCAATTACTCAAGCGTGAAACAGCTCCACCAACCCGATAAAATCTACAGAAATTTATTTTACTCTGAGCGAGGCTTTGTCATTTCAGGCCGCCATAACCCGACCTAAGAAGCAAAGTTCCTTTTGCTATGTTTGTTCTTGGATGATTTACGTTGACATTTTGAGTCTCGAAACGGTTGCCATTTTGGTGTCAGATTATCTCATTCTCCCAGCGGGCGATGTGTTGATGTTAGTAGGGTTAAAGGCCGAGAAAGCGTGAATGGTCTCCTTTATTGATATAGCTTAATGTTGCGATATTTTTTTCCATTGATAAACCCCCCTGATGATTGGGTCAAAGGTGAAACTAATCGACGTTGTAAAGACTGTGAAACACCCCAATTAGATATATATTTTCAGGCCCATTTATTGATTCTCTTAATTTTCTGGTGTACAAGTGCATGGACAGTTTTTATTCGTTGGATAACGTTTCTCTTATACCATCACAATAAATTCTAAGTGAAATCCAATGTTATTTCTCTCCCGGCGAGTCATTCTAATCGTATGAAAAATTTTCAAATGAACAGAGCAAAACTTAGATTAGGTCTGTTTCTCTTGTCCTAATCGTCGTTCCCTGTTTTGTTTTTATTTACTCGTTCACTATCTATTTGCTCTCTGTATCTGTAGATTGGCTCTTTTTATAGCCATCTTTATAAAAATCATGAATTTATCAATTAATCCCTAGAGTGGTTGTAGATTTTCGCTAAAAGAAAAGCAATCGATGCCATATCGCCCATGAAATAGAGAAGAAGGAAATAACTGATAGAATGAACGGAATTAAAGAGAATAATTGATACACGCGATAAAACAAAATAAACGATAGAAAGTGACAGATGAAATATCCCTGCCTTCGAAGGGTTAGGATCACCATAGGATGGACAAAAAATGTATCAAGGAACACAAGGGAAATCCTAAATATGGAATTAGAACTCCCTCTGGAGCAAAAATTTGCATCGATCGTTGTCAAGCCGATTGAATTAGGCCTATGGGAAGCACCGCCATACACACGCATGTACGCGTAAATATTTTTAATGGGAAGGTTTTCGTGTGTTCTGTAATTTGTCTCAATCATTATTCGTGCGCCTCTATAAAGAAGAGCTGGAAAAATCAATGGCGTAACGTCAGAAAACCGATCTAGAATGACGAATCCAGGGAGATTTAGCCAATTTAACCGAATAGGTTCCATCGAGGAGTAGCGGGGCGATTTGGAGCCAATTTATGAGCCACATTCTTCGTCGGTTTGTTGATGAGCCACTGCTGATGAAGGCTCGTCCTCACTTCAATGGAATCAATTACGACGATTGTCTTTGGTTGAATTCCGTCCCGTGTGATGAACGGCGTCGGAAGCGAGCGAGGAGGGTGTAAAGGAAGGCGGTCTCGCGGTTCTACGCCCTGTTTGTATTCAGGCGTCGTTCTCCAAAAGGCCTTAGAGGACCCTTGTCCTTGCGTTTGTGTTGCCTGGATTACCGTCAAAGGATTTGTTTGTTTTAGCCTAGATTCGTTATGTTTCAGACAGGTCACTCGGTATGAGTCTCCCTCCAAAGGGGGAAGGGGGTATTTGACCTTCCTAAAGGAGTGAGTGATTGGTTGATTGTTCGCTCTCAAAGATGTTTAACTATTTACCCTGAATTTTGGTTGTTTGATTTTTTTAATGTTTATTTATGGGAGTTTAACGGGGGAGGGGGGTCTAGACCTATATTTTCCTGGCTTTTCCGAAGTAGGCCCCGAATGAAGCAATGCTCTCTTATACCCTTCTTTACTCTGTCGCTCTTTTATTCAATCTTTCTTTAAAGCAAGTATGAAGATGCTCGATTCTCGGACCATAACTGCCTATTAAATACCGAAGACAAAATTGCAGGGCGGGGGGACTCACTCATGCCCCTCACCAAGGAAGAGTGGACGAAAACTGGTCGACGACTAGCCTGCAATATTAGCTGCCGACCAAGAAAATAAGTATGCAGAGGCTTGTAAAGGAAGTGTCTGATTAAGGAGAAAATGGAGTCTAGAAGGAAACAATAATCCTATATTGTTTCTGAATATTGGGGGGCTCTGGGGCAGGGAGGGCGTGGTTGTTTTCCAAGTACAAGGTGTAGCAGTCTACATGCCCCCCTCCCCATTGCAGGGCACACGAGTCGAAACCCTATTGATATAGGCCAAGTAAATACGGCGTTGGACTTCTAGCGTCGAGGCACGGGTTCGATACCAGTCAGTGTGGGCACAAAACCTGTAGCGGAGTCACGATGTGGCTGCCCATTGTCGGATACACTGAGCATTACCTCGACCGGTGGGGGTAGTAGCTCCGCATACATCCTCACGGTGATAGGCAATCACAACGCCAATAACATTCTCTTCCTTTTTTTACATCACAACATACACTTTCCCTCTCTCTCTCTCTCTCTCTTATGTTCAACATATGCAATTTTAACATACGATCTTGGTCTCAGCAACCTTTCTGTCCGTTGGGTGCCGAAAGTGTTGCGGGATAATCAACCTGCACAAAGGAGTCAATGTTTTATCATGACAATGCTCCAGCCCATTCTTTACGGCTAAGAAGAGAAACTTTGAAGGAATTTCCATAGTAAATTATACCCATCCACCCTATAGCCCTGATCTTGCCCCCTCGGACTATTTCTTATTTCCTAAGCTTAAGGAACATTTAAAAGGAACAGGATTTCAATCGATCGAAGAGGCAAAACGTGAGGTCAAGACATGGTGCAATTCGAAAAGCCAGGAGTTCTTCTGAGAAGGACTTGTCAGATGGAATCATCACCATCAGGAGTGCATTTACCTAAATGGGAAACTATGATGAGAAATATTAGTGACATTTGTGTTATTTTAATTTTTAATCAATATTTCTTTCATTTTGCCCTAAGACTCTTTGAAGTTTCCTCGTATAATTCCACTTCTCTCTACGCCTTCCTTCTTTATTCAAGGATAGTTTCAGAATTTTCGCCCGTGAAACGTTAATCTCAAATAGGAAGTCTTTTCAGGACGCGCAGTGTAATTTAATCATAATCTTTTAAAAGTAACAGTGGAATAAAATCCGATTATAACTGTTGAACAATTGCTGAAAAACTAGATTCAACTCCTGCCACTCTGCATCGTGATTTAAAGGAGTTGTGACAAGATTTCACGATTGGGGCAATGGATTCCTCACGACCTGTCACAAATACACTTGCAACAAAGAATCGACATTTGTTCATTTCTCTTTTCTCGAGTAAAAGTTTGAACCATTTTTCAGTAGGATTGTTATGTACAATAATCTTAAAGATTCCAGAGAGTGGATTATTTCTGGAGGTGGGGGGGGGGGGGCAATAACCCGGCTGAAACAGGAGCCCCATTCACGGAAAATTCTCTTTTTCTGTTTGGTGCGATATGACTGGCATAATCGATTTTTAATTTCTTAACCCAAATCAGACTATCACCAGAGAGATTTACTGGGCTCAGTTTGAACCATTACATGCAGCACTTGAAGAAAGAATGTCAACATTAATCAATAGAATAATAATGCTCTTTAATCACGAGAACGCGTGACCTCATGTTCAAAAGTTACCATACTAAAACTTAACACTTTCCATTAAGAACTGTCGAGTCATCCTTCATACTTAGCCCCATCAGATCACTCTCTTTTTAAGAGTTTGGCTAATCACCTGAAGAGAATGAAGATGTCAACCACAAAAGAAGTCTTAAAGAACCTAAAGGAACTTTTTCAAATCAAAATCAAAGGATTTTTACAAACATGGTATTGAAAAGCTACTATAAAAAAGGAGACTAGTGGTAGAAACCTCTGGAAATTATATTCCCCTTTAAAATTAATAAAAACAAATATTTAACTATAGAAGAACTTCACATAAGAGTGAATTTATTTCAAAATATAAAAAACACACTTTAGTAGAATCAGTTTATTACATTACAGGGCTAGTTTCGGTATCTACTGCCATCTTCAGCTGTACAATGTACACAAATACTTTGTATATAAGATGGGATTGGGGAAGGATCACAGAAAATTAATATTTTGACCCCCCCAAAAACGCAACACGAGACTAAAATTGCCAGAGCGACCCTTTGACTAGGGATCTATTCATCCCTGCTCTTGCGTACTATATTTTTACTATACTATCTACTTTTGCTGGAGATACCCTTCCACCAGGGAAATATACCCACTTCAAACTTATACTAAACTTACCTTTACTATCCTTTTCAAAACCCTTTCACCACTATACTCTCTTACTTTTGCTCTACTGATCTCTACTTCCTAACTCGTTATGTCCAATGTCCAAATCACAGAAAAGGGAAAGGAGAACAAAGTAAAGCATAGATTAAGAAACAGGTAAATTTGTGACGATTTTTGAAGCAAGTTTTGGGCCGAGGGAAATTTTGAATAACTTTGTTAAATTTAAATGAGCCGTCAGACAATTTGGAATTTCTTATTTAAATATAAATAACTTCAAAGAGTTGGTTTGATTTCTATCTATAAAGTATTGATATAGCATTTTGTTATAGCTTTGTTAGTCGTAAGTAGATGAGTTGTAATTATATTAACTGACAAGGGTATCTCGAAGAAAAGTTTATTTAAAAAAAAAGAAATTGATGAAGTTGATGGAAGTGAGTGTGTGGGAGGTCCATGTCCTAAGTATCCTAAAGAGGGACTACGCTGTGCTAATTCTCGAGCTTGGAAGGACACAGCTCTCCTTGACTTCGGGTCATCCTGTGATTTTACTCATGACTTTGGTTGGTCGAGATTGCTCAAAGCAAGGGAGTTTATTTTATTCCCTGCAAATCATGTAACGAAGTATATATCGGTGAAAGCAGCAAATTTTCCAAGAGAATGAATGAACATAAATGCGATATGCGAAGTGGTGCCCTCTCCTCGAGTTTATTTCTACATATGTCGAATGAAAAAAATCAAACTGATATTGATAATGCTAAAATAGTTTATGTCTCACAATTATATACATCGACGCTTAATTGAATCAGCACTTATAAAAGAAATTCATACTTCCGTTTCTCAAAAATGCCGACACATTCTCGCGTAATCCACCTTAGCGCCACTAATTTGTGTGTTTGTACGTTCAGCAACTTTTGTATCTCACTTGTTCACGGGCGATTGACAATGACGGAGGTCTCCGTCGAAACCTGGTTTCGCATATAAAATTAGTCCTATTACTGTGGTTTTATCCATATATATATATATATATATATATATATATATATATATATATATATATATATATATATATATGAGGAATTAAACCACATTCTCCGAAGAACATTTAATTCAGAACAGTTTCGGTGTATCTCACACCCTTTTTCAACTGACACTGGATATAAAATATAGGAAAAAAATGCATACAAGCATAACAGGTCGTGAAATATCCCCCTCTTTTATCCCCAATCCCTACTTGTGGCTAATCTGGGGGGAGGGGGTTAGGCCTAAGCATATTGAAGGGCTGACATTTTACTATTTTCCTTTATTTGCTTTCTTATTACAGGATTAAAAGAAAATTGACCCTCAGATAGATTTAAATTAGGAACTGACGATATCAAGCTCAATTCTACGATTCTTTTCTTAACATAGTTAGCCGATTTGAATACCATTTTACTTCCATTGAAATCGATGGTATGATTCTTGTCTCTAACAAGGCAAAATATTCCACTGCTTTCGCTGCCCACTCTAATATCTCTTTTGTGTTCATACAATCTCTTGTCTAGATTTCTCCCCGTTTCCCCTATATAAACTTTATGGCAATCGTTGCATGGTATTGCATAAACTCCGTGTTAATATGTTCTTTGGGTTTCCTGGCAATCATCAATTGGTTTAAGGAATTATTATATTTAAAGGCTAGATTAATACCCGCTTTTCCAAATATGTCCTTTAAACTATTTAATTTATTATTAAATGGCAATGTTATACATTTGTTGAAGTCATTAGTGCGGGAAGGCTTATTACCATAGAATGTTTTCCTAGCTGCAAAATGGGCAGACGATATGAACCAATCGGGGTAATACAAATTAGAAAAAATGGTCCTGATAATGACAATTTCTTCATCTAAATAGGAAGGATGACATATTTTGTATGCTCTAAGGAAAAGGTTAGAAATTACCGATTTTGTAACAGTATTATCGTGAAACGAAAAATAATGTATATAGGCATTCGAGTGGGTTGGTTTCCTATACACGTCAAGTTTTAATTCATGGTGATCTTTATTAATGAGGACATCTAAAAAGGGTAATCTATTATCATATTCCCATTCATATTTAAGTTTGATGGAGACATGCAAATTATTCAAATTATTAAAAAAGGTATCAAAATCATAGACATTAGGCCATACAGAAAATACATCGTCAATGTACCTTAGCTATATAAAGTTAAGGGGAGAAATTGTGGGAAGGAGTTCAGTCTCAAAATATTCCATGAAGAGACATGCCAATATCGGAGATAAACTATTTCCCATGCTAAGGCCAAATATTTGTCTATAAAACTCATTATTTACTCGAAACACATTGTCAGAGAGACATAATTCAACTAAATCGATAAATTTACTCGTAGAAATGGGAAGATCCAAATTAAGTCTAGGCATGATTTCCCGCAGAAGGCCCATGGTTTGGTCAACCGGAACTTTGGTAAACAAAGAGTTTACATCAAAGCTCACAAGTTTTCCATCCGGTAATTGCAAGTGGTTGAGGCGGTCAACGAAATCTTGAGTGTTCATAATGTGTGCAGATGAGATTCTTCCAACTGCTGGAGATAAATGTAGCAGGAATATGAAGACCCAGGTGATTACACTAATAAATGATTAGTGTAATCACCTGGGTCTCCATATTCCTGATATATATATATATATATATATATATATATATATATATATATATATATATATATATATATATATATATATATATATATATATATATATATATATTAATTTGTATGTATAAGTGAATCCAGCCCTGACCATATAGTATTCAGGAATAATAATGAAGTGTTTACAATACATGGAAGCGAAGTGTCTGCCTCCTATTCTCAATGAAAGCTGACACTCAGTTGGATACAATTTGGATGCTGAGGTCATTAAAAATCGCGTGTCGTTGCCTCATGAATAGAATAATAGAGAAGTGCCATGGAATTCGTGGCGTCAATTCGGCCGTGCCTTGCGGCAGCCACTGTTGACAGCGAATTGTAAAGCACAATTTAACGGTGGCGAAGGTTGATTTTTCCCTCTAAAAGTACGGTTTGGCGCGCTTCAAGCCACCATTGTGGGTCGCACTTCTAGCATCAACCCATCGTGGGGTGCGGTTTCCCAGGACTGCACCCGCCCTATGCGGATTTAGTTGCTTTTCAGGAAACGCCAGAGGACTGTATGGGGGCATATCCATTAAAAAGATTTTAAAAGGAAATTTGTAAAGTGGTGAGGTGAGGGGAAATTAAATATGTGCAAGTTAAAGAGCATCTTTCATCAACGACCCTTCGTGCATCGAATAAGGAAAGTTCCCTAAAGCGCGTGACTGAGGAATAGGCCTTCGTTCTCGTCACGATTCGGATGAGGTTTTTCTGTTGTCGAAAACTTTGTGTCTCCAGTTCCGTTTCCTAATTAGGTTGGTAACTAATTATAGAAAAAGGTTTTTGTTTCTCTAACTAATTAGCGATCGGGACTTGATCAAATTTACGCTTCATTGCGTTTCCATAGCAGCCTAGATAATCTCTTGCGCCAAGCTTTGATCTCAGGAGTACCAATAGAAACAGATCCAAATAATACTTGTCAGCCTAAACTGCATATTTCTTCTTTGAAATATACACTGTATACTTCTACATTTACATTGATTTTAATACAATTGTGCTACGAGAATTTGATTTTTTGCCGTCTTGCCATCTAAAAACATATTATTTTACAGTTGCGCGCATATCTATTGGCAACACATCTCAAATATTGTAATTTAAGAATTTTTGTGCGTTACTAGTTCGAAATGTACATATTTATATTATATTTAATTATATTAGCCTAAAAGCCTTATATTATAATGTATAAATGATAATAAAACAAATTATTAACATTGAACATAGTGTTTATTAGAAAAAAACAGGAAGCAAAAGTATTGGCAACATTCGTAAATATTACATATATTATTGACAACTATAAATTAATAGTTGATGTCACCTCCTTTAACCGCAATCACAGCAATCAGACGTTTCTTGTAGGTATGAACAAGGTTTTTGCAAGTTTTAGTAGAAATTTTACTCCACTCTTCCGCTGCAAAAGCTTTCAACTCTCTGATGCTGCTTGGTGACCTCTTATGAACACGTGACTTCAGTTCTTTCCATAAATTTTCAATCGGATTTAAATCTGGACTTTAAAAAAGCCATTTCATCACCTTCAAGCGTTGATTGGCCAAATATTTCTGCGTTGATTTGCTCGTCTGCTTGGTATCATTATCCTGTTGGAAGACGAACCCTCGGCCAAGACTAAGCTTCCTCGCCGATTGTTTCATATGTTCATCCAAAATTCGCTGATATCCCTCGGAATTCATAGTACCTTCTATCACACAAATTGAGCCAGTACCTGTAGCAGTAATACACCCCCACAACATGATGGAATCACCTCCGTGTTTCACAGTAGATATGATGTTCTTTTCCAGCAGAGCTTTTCCAGATTTTCTCCAAACGTAATGGTGGTCGTTTATGCCAAACAACTCGAGCTTAGTCTCCTCTGACCATAATATTTTACTAATTTCTGCTTCAATATCATCATGATGTCCTCTGGCAAACTCTAAACGTCTCTTTTTGTAAACCGTCTTCAACAGTGGTTTCCTCTTTGGTACGTCCATGGAGACCGTTACGGTTCAGGTAACGTCGCACTGTTCACACGTCCACGATTGTTCCACTACTAGCCAGATTTGTTTTCAATTCCTTGGAAGTGACTTTTGGATTCTTGTTAACAATTCGAACACACGAACGCACATCTCTGTCAGTTAATTTTCTTGGTCGCCCTTTCCGCACACGATTAACAGTAGTCCATCAGTCCTAAATTTACAATAATATTCCTTACAGATGAAATTGGGATATTCAAATTTGCCTAAATTTTTATATATCCATTTCCTTGGTTGTGCAACTCAATTATACTCTTCCTATATGTTTCTGAGTGTTCGGAAGTCTTCACTATGTTGCTTTTTCAAAATTATTGTAGAGATTATTCTTCAGCCGTGTCTAATAACATAATGAACACACAAAATGTTAGCCGTGCAAGTAACCTGCTGTCCTGGATTATAGTCTAGAATATTCCATCAGTCATTCTCGAACATTCTTTCCTACTAATTTTAATAATTTAATTTGTTAAATCAGTATTATGTAAACGTTACCAATACTTTTGCTTCTTGTGTTTTCTAATAAACACTATGTTCAGTGTTAATAATTTCTTTTATTAGCATTTATACATTATAATATATTTATTTTAGGATAATATAATTAAATATAATATAAATATGTACATTTCGAATTAGTAACGTATAAAAATTCGTAAATTACAAAATTTGAGATGTGTTGCCAATAGATACGCGCGCAACTGTAGCTCATTGAAGATAATAGCATTATTTTTCCCGTCACTCCCCAAAAGGCCAACCATTACACAACTGGAATCAGAGAAGAGTAAGAAAACATCTTCTTATTACTAAGAGAAGAACGACTTTGTACAATCAAATTACGCTGACATCATTTGTTTGTATTCAAAGGTTAGCCTGCGAAAGGAGCGCGTAAATTACAGAATTACTAGAATTCCAATTTAAACTGTTTAAAAAACTTCATTTTAGGTTTTACTTTTGTGATTGGCTTCCATGAATACCGAACTCCACTTCCCCCTCCCCCTCCGCTGTATGTCTGACTCTGAATACTTTTTTGTTATTTTCTTATGCGATTTCCTGAAGGCTAAAATATTTCCACAGGGAAAGGAAATGACTGCAGAGAGGAGGAAATTTTCTTGCATTTTTGCGGAATGTCCAAAGATAAAGAGATCAAGATTTCTTCGGTCTGTATTTTTTGTGTATTTCAGCTTCGAAGTTTTCGAGTGTGTCTATTTGGACCTACGTGATCATGACCTGTAATGACGGTAATTTGTCTCTCTTAAGTTATGATATTCTTTCAGGATTTCTTTCTTTCTATAAATCTATTCTTGGGTATTTTGTAATGTTCTGGAACAAGCTCTCTAGTGGTATGAGGTTTGCTTCAGAAGCTGCTCTCTTTTTTACCTTTATCTATTTTCTCTATCGCCCGAGGGCCGCGCTTCGACCATGACTGAACGAGACATGGGATGGTGGTACTGTTTGCGCCTGGCTGCATTGGTGAATGCTTCGCAGAATGCCTTCTTCCTTCGCTCCCACTTCGAGGGTAGTCCGACCTCGTGTAGGCGGCATCGTTTGGACCGGCCATTTCGTATTGTTCCAACATTACAAACGCATAAACTTCACCCAATCACCAACACGCACCAGATGCAACCAGGACCCGTCCTGGGGACGTGGGGGCGTTCCGAGGAGACGCTTATCTCAGGGGAGGGGGAGGATCTGGACAGTAAAGTAAATCCTTTATCACCCATCTCTCACTGGTTTAAAGATTCCCCAGGAATCAAAAATACTCAATTTTCTTTTTGTTTCTTGAGGGTATATTTGGACCGGGTCCGGCGAGTTGGCGACATTTTAGTCCTTGGGGTCATTTTAATGTAGGGATTTTGCAATCTATCTTCGTATCGTCCGTCCCTTTCATTTGGGTGGGGCGGGGCAGGGCCGGATGTTAAAACTCAAGGCACCTAGCTTAGTTGGGGGGTTAGAAAGAAGAGCTGGAGTACGATGTTTTGAAACCATCTCGTGGAAGCGTTGCTATGGAAACCGCTTCGGTGATTTCTGTATTCAGAAGAGTGATGTGTGGTATGCGTTAAGGAACGAAGTGAAAGATACTTTCGATGTTGTAGTTGGTTAAGTGCGTGATCACATATGCGGATGGACATGGCTGCGAGCATGCGTCAGTCTCAGCGCCCTGTAGTGGATTAACGGTGATTCCCTACCAAGATCGATCTTTTTTTTGCGTGTCCGCTCTCGCTGGGGTTCGAATTCGAGTACCAAGCGTGGGAATTTCCCGCTTTATCCACTGGACCACGACAGCTACATCTGTCTTCCTGACCTCACCAGCATTAAAAGTAATAGCATACTGCACTCCTACTACTACCACTACTGCTGATTCCATAATAATAATAATCTTAACAACCCACAAAATATTGATTTTTTTTAAAAATCCGTGGGCCAGTTCATAAATCCATGGGCCAGAGCTCTGAAAGCGGGTAACCTATTCCTAGGGGATGAAGAGATTGCAGTTGCAATTATCGATACCTTCGTTTTTTGTTGTTGTTTTTTTCGCTTCTCTCATCGCCAGCTTCCTCCTCATCCTACGTCACTCGAGCCCTTACCAGAGTTCTTTAATACACGTTTTTTCTCAGGTTTGGTTTTGTTAATTGGGGGCCTTTGTTGTCCCGGGCGCGGCATTCTCTTAGCAGCGGCCGCGTCTTCTAATCGCGATGAACGCGAGATGCGTTGTCGGCCTCAGTCCTCCTCTGCAAGGTCGTTCTTTCGAAGGGGGATCTTCGTGCGACCTCGTTCCGCCTCTTCCTTCCTCCTAGTATTAACGAGGTTTGCCGCTACATTATTTGGCGTGTCTTTTGTCCACTCAGGTCCTGATTTTCTAGTTTTCCACTTGTCCCCAATTTCATCCCCCCCTACTAACTTTTTCGAAATGACCTTGTTGGTTGCACTCCTTTTCTTCTCGAAATAAAAAAAAAAACTCTTTTTCACCTTCACCACCCGGCATCCCTCTCACGTATAACTGTGATAATTTTTTTGCGCATTTTATGATATTATTTTAAATAATAATAATTAATAATAACTCCTTCTACACCTGTGTCAATCCTTCACAATACCAAAGTGTAAAAAAAATTTGGTTGTTGTGGCTACCGATTTCTCTCATGCTTACAGCATCATTTACTGGTTTCGGGGCTTGTAGAGAGCTAGCCGCCAATTGTTTATGCGCTGATTGTGACGCAAAGAGTAGATGCAGCTCTCCATCTACAACGTTACGTCACCCCAAACACCCACAACCAGACTCAAGATCCCCTTTCTTGGCCTCCCCCCCTTTGCGCACACTACATATTACTCTTCCGTCTACGGCCCCCACAACGAGACGGGGGGGGAGGGAGTCAAGACTGCTACACAAGACCTATGGAGGAGCGGCACGCCCCTCCCCCCGGCCACTGCCGGTGGCTAATTTTTCAGGCTAGTTGTCGACCAGGTTTCCTCCATTCATCCCTGGTCGGGTCCGAGAAGAGAAGCTCACCTCCTCTCTGTTGGCTCCGGATGTGGGCGGGGGGGAGTAACACACTTGTTTTCTGGTGAGGTTACCCCTTTTTATTATAACTTATCTCCCTTTTCTACTACTATCCCCCGCAATGGAGTTACTATGTAGCAGCTGACATTTGGAGGGTTGTGTGCACTCCCGGCCTAAACACCTTCAGATGCGTAGGTGGACGTGAATGGTAAGAAATGGGCTTTCACGACGGTCGAAGTGCGCCACCCGGATCCCAGTTGTGTGAGATCAATGGACGAGACAAGAGCTCATTGGGGGTAGCAGCCATTGACAAATCGTCTCCTTTGATATGGCAAAGAAGTATAAAAGAGGCATTGAAATTGAATTACCTTCACACTATTAGTTTTACACGGCAAATGTTAAAATTGGACAGTCCAAAAAAGCAAGAGCCATAAATGTAAACACTAAAAACGTCTGTCGGGATTTCAGTGAGCGTTTGTGTATATTTACCCCCCCCCCCCAAAAAAAAGAAAGATGCTCATTAAGGGGTACAAGCTCAGAACCCCTCGAGATACTAGTGAAAAAAAGGTGGAGCGGAGAGGCGTCGCTTCTTGATCTCAACTTGACGCAGTCAAATCCAGTTTAAGAATCCTGGCGCGCGAGAGGCTGTTGAACCGATCCTCGAGAGCCGTTCTCGGGGAGAGGCGTCGCGCGGCGAATTGGAGCAGGAAAACGGCCGATTCTCTCCCTTCGATTATCGAATGTTTTCATAATTTTAAAAAATCGTGATATATCATCGGATTCACTGTTATATATTGGGTAGTTTGCGCTGGGGGGGGAGTAGGAGGACGGAGCCATAGTAGGGTGTACCGGTAAGGTACTTTGTGGAATGGGGGTGAACTGGTGAACACTTTTATGTTAGTCCGAACAGCGATCAGTTGTTTTCTTGGGGAGGGGGGCAGACACACACAGGTTTGGATTAGGGGTGTTTTCCACCCATTCACATTTTCCAATGTGTATCTCAATGGAGAGCTAAATTAACATTGGATCCGAACTACGATTAGCGATAACATATGACAAACGCTCCAAACCCGATCCAAATTGGGACGCTCATCCGGTGACAAAACAATGTGACTTAACTTATCTCGAGGTTAGAATCGGTATTTGTACTCAGGTCGGTCGTTGCCCGTAAAATGTGCATAACTTGGACACTTTTCCTATACTAGTCCGAACGCGACCAGTTTTTTGTGCGAATGCGAAGTGAATCGTCGAAGAGAATAACAATGACTTGATCTTCTACAGTACTCACGGGTCTTGGATCACTTTATTCTTTGTGCTGTGATCACAGTAATAACTTTGTGAACCATGAGTTGCACGTTTTCGCCCATGTTGGGTGGCGCTCTATTAAAATTAACTCCTGAACAGTGAATTTTACACATATCGAACTCATTTCCTGAAATTAAATATTATCGCATGATAAATTAAAAACCGTATGATAAACCAGGAAAAGAATAGAAATAAAAAAAAATAGAGGAATACGGCGAGAAGTGAAGATAAAAATTACCTGGATACAAAGATTTCCCATTGTTTTTCCTCAGTTCTGGAACTGGAAGATGGACTTTTGCAAATATACTGGAAAATAATGGAAGAAATTCAGATAGAGGAAAGAGATACCAGAATATTTCCTTTAATTAAGCCATCGACGGCCAATCTTAAATATTAAAATATTTACCAGTTGTGAATCTTATTATTTTCTGAATGAGAGTTTCTGTTTTGAGAGAATAAATTGATGTAACTATCGAGAGCATTTCGATAAAGAGAGAATGAAGGGGGAGATTGAGAGATGTAAAAAAAATAATATTGTAAATAGAATAGCAACGGCGTATCAGGTGATAAACAATGGGAAGAGAGAGAGGGAGAGGTTGTGTGAGAAAGTGTTTAAGATAATGTGTGAGGGAAAGTGTGAGAAAGGATGTGAAAAACTGTGTGATATTGTGTTAGAGTAGGGGTAGGGGAGAGTGTGTAAGATAGAGTGTGAGGGAAAGTGTGAGAGAGGGTGTGAAAGACTGTGTGATAGTGTGTGAGAGAGAGAGGGTTTGTGTGCGAGTGTGTGAGTAAGGGAGAAGGAGGGAGAGGCAGAGACTTGTTAATTAATTGTGGTTTAGCACCAATTTACGCTCGTTTTTATTGGTCTTTTCTCAAATAGGACCTCCTGATTAACGTGGGGTCCGAACACCGGGTATCTACAGCGTATGGCAGTAGCCGAGAAGGCGACCCGAATCCTGATCCCCATCCGGCGACTAACCGCAACCGATATGGCATAACTTGGTTAAAATCGAAACCGGTGTCCACTCGGCTAAGCTTTATCCTCGAGACGTTGTTTCCCGACATCAAGAAACGGATGCATTTGTTGTTGTCATTTAAACCTAAAAAGCGAAAACCAACGAGGGCATCTCCAATCACGAGGTGTATAAGAAAAAACCCTGATGGAGGGGGCCTTAGGGAGGAAGGAAATGGAGAACGTAGAAAAAGGGAAAAAACAAACGAAATAAAGCCAAAAGGAATTAGAGATTGGGTCTAATTTATTGTAAATTTCGAAAGTGCTCAACCGCAACATGTAAGATATTTTAGTGTTGAAGCGTTCCACTCTTTCTTTCCTTCACACTAAGCGCGTTAGTTATTATAATGTTTAATCCCATCTTCTTATCAACTATTCAACTCAATTCAATTTAGATGTTTGAGTAGATTTTTTTTTATATAATTGAATAAGAATTAGAATGTGAATTTATAAAGGGCTACCAAAAGAACCTCACTATTTTCCCAGATTAGTGTCACCGAGCTGCTGTATACTCATGTATATGCATGTGTATATGTATATGTGTAAATATATATATATATATATATATATATATATATATATATATATATATATATATATATATGTATATATATATATATATATATGTATATATATATATATATATATATGTATATATATATATATATATATATATATATATATATATATATATATATATATATATATATATATATATATATATATATATATATATATATATATATATATATATATATATATATATATATATATATATATATATATATATATATATATATATATATATATATATATATATATATATATATATATATATATATATATATGCATATGTACATATATCCGTGTATACATATATATGTATATGTGTACACGTGTACACCTATGCTGCAAACATACTTGTATTAAGTAGATTTCGCGTTTTCTCATGTTTTATGGCACTTATAATAGATACACTGAGAAGCCCCGAAATTGGTCCTGTGATATAAATCAAATTTCCTTTATTTACAATCTGATCAACGTAGACAGTGATGGCCAAAAGTTTTGGCAAATGCAAAATTTCATCCCCAAAGCTCCTTTTGACAAAGAACGGCATCAAAATGTATCCTATGAGCGATTCCTAGGGCGACCCATAAGCATTTACGAGGGGATCAAGACTTTTTTCTGCATGCTAAGTATATTAAATGATTCGGACAAATTAAGTTCAGGAATGTTTTTAACCTTAACAATTTCTTCCTAGATCCACCACATCATCTGATTTAGCATTAAGAATTTCCTGTGATGTATAGACAGCACCATAAGCTTCTGACGCCCAGTAGCCACGTCTTATCGGGCATAAGTAACTAAGTGGCTCGGACTCTACCACCATATATACGGGTAAACTCCTTAAATCTTTATACCATCAAAAACTTGCGATCTTCAAAGAGACAGAATCCCGCTTATTATGACAAGTCCTGATCGTGATTTGGCCAAGAAAGGAACCCCACAAAGGAACCCCATTCCTTTTTATCCTTTTTGCGGGAAGACCATACAACCTATAAATCTCAAGATAGAATTTTAATTTTCCGGTAGGATGGTCCAGGAACGTGCTAATGGATCAGTCAAATAAAGTTTAGGAACGAGAGAAATTTGCCTCTGCCAATACCTTTGATCAGGAATGTTTGCTTCACTTCTCCACATTAATATGATACACATAAATCGTGTTTTTATCTTAACTAATTTATAGACCAACCAGGCAATGGCTTCGCCACTTTCCCTTACGGGGGGAGCTTGCGCTTCGCTACTAATATTAAAATTTAATCATTTAAAATATCACGTTGCTAAAATATAGTTATAGAAGAAGATATATAAAAATAAATTTTCTGAACTTCTCCATTTGTAATTCTTTGGGGTTTAAAAAATTCACAAAATTTCGATACTTATATTTATTTATGAACTTCACCATTTTGTTTTTTGATATTATAAAAGAATTATTAGAAATAACTTTGATAACAAACATAAGTCATAACCAAACTAAGATAAAATTATTATTCAAATACTCAAAAAAATCCCCTTCTTAAATTAAAGAGGTAGAGAAAAATGGAATTTGAATGGCTCTAAATCTATTTTTTTTATTTATGATTTATTATCCGTTTTTAACGATGACCAGCACCAATAAAGAGTTATAGGAGTCCCGTGTAAAAATATTAGATAAATTAAATGCAATCATTTATATAATAATACAGATACACATTTATGGGGACATTGTGTGAGAGATCTATCACACACTAACCGTTCATTTCTCTGGTTAAGCATTTGAGAATAGTTGTCCTTGGGCGTTTTTTCTTCTTTTTTGTGTGTCATATTTGTTGATAGTTGTCCTTGGGCTTCTCTGTTTTTTAGAAGAGGGGGTCTGGGAATTTGGATGATACTACTTAATGCTAATACTAATCCTTTTGTCTCGTTCTGTGAAGAAAATTAATAATTACTAAGTGTGAAAAGGGAGCTTGTGTAATGCGAGGGTGCACTCATTTATGAAATAAGGAGATGGGGAGAAAGAAAGAAGAAGGAAAGGGGGAAATGGGATAAGTGAAAAAAATCAGAGGGGAAAAGGAATTGCCATAATAACCTGAAATGTAGTGGTGGGCTGCAGGGCTTGGCCCCCCTCCCCCTCCCACAGAAAAAGCAAAGGTGGCGTAATACAAGGTCGATCTTCTTTGTCGGTCTTTTTTTTTAACTTACAGCAAAAAAAACACAAAAAACAAAGAGATCTGTATTGAAAGTGGTAAAATGGGAGAAGTGAAAATGCGAGCCGAGAGGTCACGCAATCCACCAGATTTCAGCTTCTTTGTCGATCGCTCTGGAAGCAAACGAAAAGAGGTGAATCACATGTTAGCTAAAGAAAACAATTAAATGCGCGCTTTATACATAAACTGTGTATCACGCTTTATTGCAGGTCAAATTTTGACTGATATTTTGAATATTAAACATTGCACAAACGTGAAATTTGGTCCACTGAAATATCCTAGGTAGGTACTTAAGCAGGTAACATTTGAATCGTATTGATAAGATACATAAAAAGTTATGTTGAGTTATGTATTTTGATGTGCTTTCAACTGTGTTACGCTTTATTGTACGTGTAAGAAAATGCCACTTTAAGGTAATGAAACAAAGTTTTATCGTTATATTAGCATTTTATTGTAATAATTAAACACGCTACCGAAGAATAGCAGCAAAAGATATGAAACAAACACAATTGAATTGTTGGTGCTGTACTTTATTTGTCTACGTAACTTCCTTGTTTAGAAATGACATCAAACAGTCTTTTGTCCACAGAAGCTGTTAACCGACTAATCTGGGAAGATGGTCTGATGGTAACAGCAACTGTTTTGATCTTTTCCCACAGGGCATCCTTCGATGAAAACTGGATACCTCCTTCATACACTTTCCTCTTCATGATCGACCAGAACTGTTCGATAGGGTTTAGGTCAGGAGAACAGGAAGGCCAGGTCATAAGTGATTGACCTGTGATTCCCATGGTTGCGAGATACGAAGTTGTAGCCTTGGCTGAATGAGAAGGAGCATTATCATGCATGAAAATGAATCGCCGTCGACGTGAGAGTGGCAGATTATATGACCATGCTGCAAAATGCTCCTCCAGAAACACGGTGTAGGAGATGCTGGTGAGCTTGACACCTTCTGGAACTCAAAAAGGCCCGACAAATTCATTTCCTATGATTTCTGCCCAGAACATGACACCACCACCTCCTTGTTAACGCCGAATGCGATGCGGGAAAGAGGCTCCAAGAGGTACCCAAACTTTGGCCTATCCGTCGGGGCCATCCAGAGTAGCTTTTGCCTCATCCGTAAAGAGGACATCTTGGAAATTGATCTTCATGTACTTCCGTGCCCAATCAATACGCTTCTCTTTGTGATTCTTGCTCAGGATGGGTCTAGCGATGCACGTAACACTTCTGGCCGTCTCTTTAAGGATCCTACACCGGTTGCTTCTGGACAAAGGATCAACTCTAGCACTTCAAATATGGCAGCACTTGTGCTACCGAGGTCTTTTCTTAGTTGTCTACCTATTTTTCAGATGTCACGCTGGTATACACTTCTTCTCGTACCTTTATCTTGTCTTGGTTCGGTGATGTGGTTTTCCACCTATGCCTTCAATGTTCTTGTATCCCGACCAAGCTCTTGGGCTAATTCTCCAACAGATAAGACTTTTACGAGACCTGCAACAATCCGCGTATTCTCTGTAGCTGTCAGACGTCGTTTCAGGGGAATTTTCGTACACCTGCAATAAAGCGTGACAGTTGAAAGCACATCAAAATACATCACTCAACATAACTTTGCATGTAGCTTATCAATACGATTCAAATGCTAACTGCGTACGTACCTACCTAGGATATTTCAGTGAACCAAGTTCCACGTTTGTAAAATGTTTAATATTCAAATTATCAGCCCAAACTTTGAAATTTGACTTGAAATAAAGCGTGATACGCAGTTTATATATATATATATATATATATATATATATATATATATATAGTTTGCAGGATGCAGTAAAGGGCGTAAAACGGGAACTTCATATAGTTTACGTGATATGTACAACGGTTCGGGTAAAAATTTCACCCATCTTCTGGTACTGGAAAAATGAGAAAAATTCGTGAAAAACTAATATTATACGTTAATAATTTAAACATACAAAGGATGTCGTAGATAAATCGGACATTTGATATGAGGGGGGGGTGGTGGAATGTAGAGCTATACATGTTATTAGATTTTTATATAAAAGGTATTATTAAATTTACTTTATTAACTGAATTCTTCACTTTAGATTTATTTTTACTAATACTTCAAATGCATGGCGACCATGAATTCAACCATCTATTTGTTTTAATTAATATTTCAAACACATGGATAATATGTGTTCATTGAATTCTTCGTTTATTTTAATTAATATTTCGAATATTTATCTGCCTTTGGTTCATTTTTTAATACTTCAAATTCTTGGCTAGCATGGGTTCGTTTCACAGTGGGTTCATTTTAATATTTCAAATGCTTCACTACCCTGAGTTCAATTAAACGTGCTCATTTTAATTAATATTTCAAATTCTTAGCTAACGAGGTTTCATTTTCGTAATTATTTCAAATACTTGGTTATCATTAGGGTCATTTTACCGTAGAAACGTCCACTAAAAGTTGGGTGGAAGATTTATGATAGATGAAATTTTTTTTTATTTAAGTTCGATAAGAAGAAAAACTGCTGCAATCAACGACTGGATTTTTATTCATCGATCACAGTAGAATATAAAGAAAGAGATAAAAAAAGAGGGTTAAATGGAGAGAAGAAAAAGCGGAAAGTTTAGAGATGCCAAGAACAAGCTTCTAACAATGTGTTTAGGGAGAGAGAGAGAGAGAGAGAGAGAGAGAGAGAGAGAGAGAGAGAGAGAGAGAGAGAGAGAGAGAGAGAGAGAGAGAGAGAGAGAGAGAGAGAGAGAGAGAGAGAGAGCGCGCGCGCGCGCCAGGTTCCCCTGAGGCACTGGAGTCGGGAGGTCGCTCTGCCTCTTCAGGTTTCAATGATAGCAGGGATTATTGTGCCTCCTAAACCATCTACCCCCTTGCAGCGTCTAACAATGCGTGCTAGATGTAACAATGGCTGTTTTCTCTAACCACTTGCACACGAAACAAAAACTGTATTTTTTTAATGCAAAAGAAAGGATTTCTTATCCTCAACCATAACTTAAACTGATAAAATCATTTAATTAAGTTGAGAAGAATGTATCTAAAATATGCATTGCCTTAAAAGGTTCTAATAAATATATGTTAGGGAGTAAAATACTTTTCCATTAATCTTTAACCTCCTCAGAAATTTGCTTCTGTGTACTACCGCTTATCAACAAACAGCAACAAAACGCTATTAGTAAATTCTCAATTGAACAAAAGCTAAGTACTAAAGTGTTTTTATTTATTCGATATTTTCGCGCCATTGTTCATAACGGCAGCGATTAACGGATAGATTAAAGCGACTTTAGATGGAAATTATTCCGTATTATTCAAGAGATTCGAAATTTGAGAGGAGCTACATTTATTTCTCCACGCTTCGTGTACCTTTTGAGGGTACGCGAAGCGGTATTATTTCCTGCAGGCGTCAAGTTTAGGCGACCGTGTTTGCGCTTATCGGGGAAATTGAATTCACTTCGTTGGGTCATTTTACTTGGACAAATAAATGAATGTGATTATTAGGATGAATTTTTTTTTTTAAGATGAAAACATACGGTTGCTTTATCTTAGCTGGAATAAGATTAAGTTACATTTGCAAGAATGTAGTATGTGTAGGGGTTAGAATTTTAGAATTGAATGTTTGCTTGTCTTATATGTGTGTTGGTGTGGCGTTATCTACAAATAGTAGGTGTATGCGGGCTCTAAATATCAACAACAGTATAACTAACATTTGACCAATATTTTGTATGGGTTTCTTGCCTTCTGTTGGCGAAGGTTTTTGACTTTAATATAGAAGTTTCTAGTTTGGTTGTACACCTTTGGCCAAAAGTATAAAGCACCCTATATAATCCTTCTTATCATGTAATTAGACATTTGTGGGAAATGAAGTCAGTATATACATATATATTTATTTACATAATAGTATAAGTTGTAGAGTTCATTCTTCTCTGGAATAAAAACATCTCCCTTGACCCTGATGAAGACGTGCAATCCAATACCATGATAGAACCACCTCCACGCTTCACAGTTGGTACCACACAATCTGGGTGAAATGCCGATCCAACCTTTCGTCTCACAAAAGGAGCCGCGCCCCATAGGTAAAAATCTGTAAACTTGTTACAAAAAAGGTTAAATTTATAAAATAATTTTATTCCAAGATATAATTAAGCGGATTTACCTAAATTAAATTTACAAAAACCATAAAATAATATTTCTTATATACCTGATAATTACTTTCATCTTACCAAATAACTTTAGACCATTGTTTATGTGTCCAATTTTTGTGATCTTTAGCCCACTAAAGACGTGGGTTTTTTTTCATTTGACCCTAGCTATCCATGGCTTCTTTCTCGCCTTGCATCCTTTTAGCCCTTGATCTTTAAATCTCTTTCTACCTGTTCTGTGACATAATTTTAAACTAGAAGGTTTATTGAAATCACCAGAAATTTCAGGTGTTTTTCTGCGATTTTGTAGTGAGGCCCGAATAATAGATCTACTTTTTCTAGGTATTTCAAAACATTTTCTACCACTTCTCTTCCTTGATACAAAGCTCTTGATATCCTTTTATATTGGTTTGGAAAACATAGATTGAACCTTTTTTTTTAACAATTTCTACCCGTGACATCCCTTGGCTATGGAGAAAATGGATGTGTGCTCTCAGTGCATTGTGTGTTCTTTAGTTGTAGTCCTATTACTAATTTTGAACGATAATGAATACAATAGTTATAAATTTAAGCTAAAACCAGAAATATTGTCTAAATTCCGATTTTAGAAAAAAGCATTTTATTTATTACACATCATTTAGTAAATTACTAAGTAATTCAAACATTAACAAAACATTCAAACAAATTAGCAAAATACACATTATTTCATACAGATTTATGAATAGTGTGATAAATTATAAAATTTATCACGAACAAATACCAAACCCACTAAGGAGTAACAGCTGCTGCTCTCTACTGCTACTGCTCCTGCTGCTCTACTGCTACTGCTCCTGCTGCTCTACTGCTACTGCTCCTGCTGCTCTAATGCTACTGCTCTTCTGTTACTGCTCTACTGCTGCTGCCACTGCTCTACTACTGCTGCCACTGCTCTACTACTACCGCTACTGCTCTACTACTACCGCTACTGCTCTACTACTACCGCTACTGCTGCTATTATTATTATTATTATTATTACTGCTACTAGATGAAAAGTCCTACATAATATAGAGTTAGGGAATAAAGTGAAATGAGGAATAAAAAGAAAGATGCCAGCGACGTCCCTCTGAATTCCCCTTTTCTTTTCCTGTCTGTCCTCTCTTATACGTATATTATGCCGGAGACGAGAAAACTGTCTTATCCCCCCACCCATCCCTGTTCGGAAAAGTGTGTTCGTGCATTTGAGGGATAACTGAACCAGCACCTCAAAGGGTACACATGTAGATAAGTGTGTAGCGTGCAATTGAAAAAGTCCCCCCCAAAAAACGGCTTGATAAAACTAACACTTGAAAGTGGCAGTTTAAGACCGTTTGTAAGCGGACTCGCCTTGAGCGGATTACGGCCGAGAGAGAGAGAGAGAGAGAGAGAGAGAGAGAGAGAGAGAGAGAGAGAGGTATGCTAAAACAAATGTGAAATGCACATTTGAGCAAAAAAAACGTTTTTTTTAATTTATTTTACATTTTAGCCTTTTGCATATAACAAATTATAAATAATTGTGAAGCTACACTTAATCTGATAAAAGTGTATTTCACATTTTCTTAGCATACGGCCTTTAGGGTCTTTGCTCCTCTTTGTTTCTGTAGTTCCGATGTACTACTACTAATATTTTTACTACTACTAATATTACTACTAATAATAATATTACTACTATTAATACTACTATTAATATTACTAATGATGATGATAATGATGGTAATAATAATTAAAAAAATAATAATTAATAATAACACTGTGCAAAGCGATTTTTGTCTTTGGGTAGCAACTGTTATTTTCTATTTGTTTGGGTCTAGAATACATGAAAAAAACGCTGTTATTTATTTGAAACTTTGCTTTTGTGTCCAAGATAATCATATGAAATTTACCTCTTCCCTTTGGAAGGAAGTGGCGAATTTGAACTTTCATTTGAATAAAATAGAAACAAAACGACATGATGCAAAAATAACATTTAGTTATTCTAAAATTACATAAGTGAGACAATTAAAATATTAGAAATGAGTAGTTTTCCGTGATGTACGCTTATACTGTAAATTACTTTCACCAATCAGCCCCCAAATATAGTCTGCTATCATATTTTAATTATACGATCCTTGATAGCGGCGTTCAAAGTCCAGTAGATCCTAAGTGAAAGCGGTCGCCATGCTCCTCGGAGTATGCTCCTATGTTCTCCTTAAATTTATCAAGATGAGCGTCAAGAATATGGAGTTTCAGGGACATCCTGCAACCCATCTTGCGGTAGTTTTTCACCAAGTTCTCAACAAGCTCTACATAGTTTTTGGCTTTGTGATTACCTAGGAAGCCCAGAACCACTGCGATAAAGCTGTCTCACGCTGCTTTTTCCGTTCTAGTGAGCTTCTCGCAAACTCCCTGCTTTCAATGATCTTTTTTATTTGTGGACCGACGAAGACCTCGGCTTTCACCTTTGCCGCAGATAGCTTAGGAAAGAAATCTTGGAGATACATGAAAGCTGCAGACTCCTTATCTAGAGCTCTGAGGAATTGTTTCATATGGCACAATTTTAAGTGCAAAGGAGAAAACAGTCCTTTTCGGGGGTCCAACAAAGGCTCCCATTTGACGTTGTTTCTTCCCACACTAAACTCGGTACGTTGTGGCCAATCCCGCTGATGGTAGTGCGCCACGGTGTCCCTTCCTGAAGAAGTAGGTTTCAGACCGCTCTTGAAAGCGCCGGGTGAGAAAGAGGGGCGTATACCAAGAGGCAGACCATCCCACGACTTAGGAGCAACTGCAGAGAAGCTACGATCACCCGTGCAGACGAGACGAGTGCGAGGAACCGAAAGCAGGTTGATTAGATCAGTGATCAATAACAACTCCTTAGATTTTATGATATAAATATAAGGATGGATTGAGTGTGTCACATATGATCTGCAACATAATAGGCTTTAGGGTCGACATCATCATTAGTAGTCATGTTATGAAGCATTGCCATTAAGGATGTATGTTGTATGTAGACATTCGTCGGAAATGGGCCAGAGTTTGTCTGTAAACTGCATGGTGTTTTCAAAAGCGACCAAAGGTTGAGTCACTGGGTTGTTATGTGCTATAAATGTATGTATTTTCACCCTTCATATACACTGTTCTCGGATGGTGTAATGAAAGAACTTAGACCAAAATTTGTAGGAAAACTGCGACCACACTGATAATTTTACACTCTAAAAGCTATGATAATCTTCAAAAGTAGCACTATCTTAGCCGCTAATTACCATAAAGAGCTCAATTTAATCCCATATGTGAGCTGATTGTAACTTTCGATAATGTATGAGAAACTTCATCTTAACCGGCTGTATTCATCCCACGAATCCTTCAAAAATCCGTGTCTACGCCCAGCTCCACAGACGTCAAAAGGCAATCCTAATTCCTGTAATTTTCCGTTCTTTTAAGCATTTAAGCTTCATAAACTCTCCTTCTAAAAGAATACTAATGGAATCCAACGAAGGAGGCGTTTATTTTGCTAGAGCAAATGGATGAGCTGAGGTTATATTTCATTTCTTTTTATACTTTTGATTGCTCGGTTATTATTTATCTGGGCCCTGTGCGTCGGACTGGGTCCGAGGTCAAGTCGCTTCATAAAATTACGGGTGGGCTGTATATTGTTTTGTATGATTTAAGACTTATAACGAGGTATATTCACCTCTGGTACATATAAACAAGTGTCATTTGTGCCAGTTTGTTCGCCTAGACCGGTTTCCTCGATGTACTCCGGCGATGGCCTACGGTTGTCCCATAGGTCCAGCAATCTCTCTCTCTCTATCTGCAGGTTTTGTCTCGGGGTGAATCTATAGGGCTAGTTCTGAATAGGTTTTGGTGTGTGTTTCCATGGTGACATTTTTTTTTAACTAAAAGGAAAACGATCGAGGGCATCTCCCGCTGTAAGTTTGTAAGGAAAGATCTGACGCCTTGGAAGTTTAATTTATTTTGTTAATAGATAGCATTTGATGGACTTTTGTTATCTGGCGTTACGTTAAGTTAGAACAAGTGAAAATGTGTGGGTGATATATAAACCCAGATCCTCATGCAACATTGGAGTCGGGAGTGAATGCAACCGTCGTTGTTGGTGCTTGAAGGAAACGCAATCCTTCAGATCTGGAATGAAGGTGTCTGTATTGGTGAAGCGGTGATGGTACTGGTTGAACTCTGGGAGAACTTTGTATTTTTCGGCGATTCACCTCCTGTTTATATGGTTTAAATTGGTATTTTCGGCTACCCCACCCCATTCCCTTGTAATTTATGGCCATTGAAGTTAGTTATACCAACGTCAAACCCCCGTTGATCGTCGCTTTTGAGGGGGATTTAAAAAGTCCGTATCATATGGAAGGTGCCTGAATTGGGGCACTCCGTCCTATTGTGTTACGTAGATCAGGAATCGAGGGAGGTTTCAGAACATTGGCTGCCCTACCGGTCTCTAACTCCGCTACATCCCCCTCACCGAGTAAACCTCTTTTAGCTCCTCGGTCTACTACTACACCCGTTCCACCCATTTTCACTTTCCCTAACTCTTCCGTTTTATAATCGACAAAGGAAGAGGAAAAAAATCATCCTGATTCTCAGAGTAATTCAGTTCTCGAAAACTGATCAAATGTAGTGGAATTAAAGACAGGATTTTATATATAAGGTTTTAGTAAGGAAAACTACTCTGTAGGCAGTGATAGAGTGCGGTTGCTATAGCAATGTAGTAAGCCACCATTACACTGCATCAAGCACTATTGTATGATATAGCTGGCACCCACGGGTGCGTGAAAAGGATTCCGGGTCACGGATGTGTGATAACGATCCCCTCTACTGCAACGGCCAAAGGGAAGGTTAAAAGACCCACTTGATACAGTTCTCTTTATGACTGTAAAATTGGTCTATTGTATACAGTCACCTGTTTGGCCTGGGTGAGGAGCATCCCCCAGGTGTACCCAATGTAGTGGGAAGGTGTCTACCCATTGCTATAGCAACCTCCTATAAAAGTGTGTCTAATAATAACATTTATTAAAGAAACAAGGTCTGCTGACCAGAATGTCGTGTGCTCTCACTTATTCTGATTTATGACATTACGACCTTCAAAACGGGACTAACTTTGGGGGGATCTTGGCAATTCTGTCATGCGGAAGAGAATGTAAAACAACATAAAGGTTTCAAATTTTGTTAGAATCGGCCGAATAGTTATGATATTATTGCCAAAACAAAATAATTCCAGGGCTAACCTTGGGAGGATTTTTACAATTATATCATTTGAAAGAGAATATAAAACAACAAAAGGATTTCAAATTTCGTCAGAATCAGCCGAATAGTTACAATGTTATTACAAAAAAAAGAAGTAAAACGGGGACCGACCCGCATAGTGAGATGCTCACGACTAGAGTCGCACGCGACTAAAAAACAAAGATACTTGTTTTCACCCTATTTCTCGATCTCCCTGGCAATTCTTTGGGGCCATAGCCAGGGAATGTCGTTGATTTAGGGGTTACTCCAGGGTTCTAGAACAGCGTGAATTTCTTTGGCAGCGAACTTCGTCCCACGAACCCGAGAGAACAGGGAAAAGCTAAAAACAAGATGGGGATACGTCTTGTGAATATGGGAAAATATGGCAATACTTTAAAATATATAGACCGAATTTCCGTAGCCATAGAAACCACAGCATTATATATTAAATAAATCAGCCGAATTTCCCTAGTCATATAAACCATAGCATTATATGTATGTATATTAAATAAATTAACCGAATTTCCATAGCCATGAAACCAAAGCGTTATATATTAAATAAATCAATATTTTTCCGTTGCCATGGAAACCTCATAGTTACAAGAATACCCACATTTATTCACTTGAAGAACTTTTGATCCAAACTTGCATTAGTGACGGCTTGTAACTAAGTCGCAGCTGCGTCTTTAACTTAATTTCAATCTTTTGGTCGAGATTTGGGTGAATCCTTTTAAGAACGGTCGAGTAATTTTGTTTTCGACGGACGACTCACAACATAAGTTAGAAATTGAGTCTTAAACTGGTAATTATGCAAGAAATTGAAATAAATCCTTAATGCCAATCAAATTTTGTATTTGCAAAGATTGGGGATCTCTCTTCGTCGCTATTATGATTATTAAGTCGTGGGACTTCATTGTTATCGACCTAAGTTAGAAAGGAGAAGAGTTTAACGGGACTTGATTGAGATCTTAGAGTGGGTAAAAGGTTATAACAGGGGAGATATAGGTGAAGTTCTCATTTTTAGTGAACAGGACATGCCACGAGACAAATTTAGGTTTAGGAAAGAGATTGGTAGAAATTGGTTTACCAATCGCGTGGTAGAAAAGGAGAAGGACCAGGGGACTTGATTGAGGTCTTTAAGCGGGTAAAAAGGTTATAACAGGGGAGATATAGGTGAAGTTCTCATTTTTAGTGAACGGGATTGGACACGTGCCAATGGGTTTAAGCTGGACAAGTTTAGGAATGAGATTGGTAGAAATTGGTTTACAGATCGAGTGGTAAATGGATGGAATAAATGGGCTCAATAGACATGTGATAGAAGTCTCCTCCCTGCGGAGTTTTAAGAATAGATTGCATAGATTTATGGATAAGGATGCTGCGAGGTGGGACTGAACTTAGCGGTGGGAACAGGAGCTGCCTCCTATAGGCTATTGATTACCCTTTTGCAGACTCCTTCTTTTCTTATGTTACCAAAAACACGCAAATGACGTTAGGTTGTGTGGATCCTGTTGTGTTTGACTAAGCTTTGAATGTTATCTCAAGCAGTACAACGTAGCGTTCTATTTTTTCATCCTATTTAAAAAAAAATACGACGAATACTTCAATGAGGATTCCCCCTTTTGCTCTCTCTTTCTTCTTTGCATGGAGACACCTGCCTTGCTCGACAGGGGCAGGGAAATAGCGTGTACTCCCACTTCGCCTGTCACTTTGATAATTATTAATCTCCCTTCATCAACTTCCCAGGGGGAATGCCCTCGATAGTTTTCTATCTTTTTTATTACATAAACATACATCGATCATGCAATGACGATGCGTCTGTGTCTCCACTTTCATTTTCCTCAAATAAACTCGACTGGAGTCAATCTCGGGCTTTGCTCGAGGCTAATCCATCGTTATTTATCTCTCTTGTTTCCCGTCGAGGCCCCCTCTCCGGGGTTTCCGCCGGGCCCCCCCTCTCCGGTGATTCCGTCGTTAGGCCCTCTCTCCGGTGTCTCCATCGTCGGGTCCCACGTCCGGTGTTTCCCTTCGGGGTTCCCTCTCCGGCGTTTCTCTCGTCGGGCCCTCTCTCCGTCGTTTCCGTCGTCATGCCCTCTCTCCGGTGTTTCAGTCGTCGGGCCCTCTCTCCGGTGATTCCGTCGTTAGGCCCTCTCTCCGGTGTCTCCATCGTCGGGCCCCACGTCCGGTGTTTTCCTTCGGGGTCCCCTCTCCGGCGTTTCTGTCATCGGCCCTTCTCTCCGTTGTTTCCGTCGTCATGCCCTCTCTCCGTCGTTTCTCTCGTCGGGCCCTCTCTCCGTCGTTTCTCTCGTCGGGCCCTCTCTCCGTCGTTTCTCTCGTCGGGCCCTCTCTCCGTCGTTTCTCTCGTCGGGCCCTCTCTCCGTCGTTTCTCTCGTCGGGCCCTCTCTCCGTCGTTTCTCTCGTCGGGCCCTCTCTCCGATGTTTCCGTCGTCGTGCTCCCTATCCGGTGTTTCTGTGGTGGGTCCTTTCAACGGGGCTCGTTTGCCTCATTTTGAAACTTCGTCTTTGATGAATATTTGCATAGAATTGAAAGTCGGTTCGGTTTTAATTGCCGCCGGGAATTCATGCCGGTCTGGGAGCCCCCCCCCCCCCTCCCTCCGCCCTAACCTCTGCAAAGTCAACAAATTATGTACTTGATGTGCGCCGTCCACATTCCTTTTGGGGAGATTTGTGATGGGGATCATCATGGTGGAGTATTTTGTAGTAGATGTTTATATGGATTTGAAGATTACCTTGGATGACACGAAGTTTTTACCCTTGGGGGTTCGTATCTATCTCAAGGACACCGAAATAGAGTAGCAGCGTGCCTTTCCAACCCCAGTACCCCAAGAGAAACCGCTGCTCTCTCTCTCTCTCTCTCTCTCTCTTTCGGGTTCATTGTTTCCACCTGTTTTATACCTTCCATCTTTTTCGCGCCTGTTTAGACACAGCCAAAGGTGAAAGAGGGCGTTAAACGTTCTTTAGAAGGAGGCAGTACTCGTTGGAAGGAAGGGGCAAGAAAGGTAGTACTGTGGTTTACCATCAACTAGCGGGCAGGAAACCCTTCGTGGCTCATGGGTTAGCCACCCGTTCCACGTCAGAAGAGTGTGGCCTGGAAGCAATTTGGAGGGTTCCGTGTGTGCCAAGGCAGTAAGGGTGGAAGAGACAATGGTGTTGTGATTAGCTATGTGTGTGATAATTTATGTTTATAGAATCGCCTGTGCGCACGTGTCAAACTGTATCCTGCTATGATTGGCGGTAGCTCTCTACAAACCTTGTTTCTCCCCCTCCCCTTTACATCCGCTCTCGCTTGGAATTGAATCTCGGACTCAATCGGTGGAAATCCAGCAGACATTGTTAACCTTAAGATGCGAGACTGAAATACATTCTTAAATTAAAGGAACTCAGAAATACGAACATGTCACTCTTTTCTGGAATTTATGTATTAAACTTCAAAATAGAAATTTAAAATAAAAAGGCTGCAATAAACACGACCCATTGCTAATACTTCTAACCGTCTCTGAATCTGCCACTAGTGTCCCTAATCTAAGCCTGTGTCCTCTCAATACGGCTTATCTACGTCACTAAGCTTATTATGAGGTGTAGACCACAAGTCTAAGACTTTCAGCGCGGGAATTTGGGACCAAAGAATGGAATGTTGATCTATCTACAAAGCTCAATCCTACAGATTGCCCTTTATCTACAAGAAAACAGGAGGAAAATGAAAAACGCCACCACACTCTAAGGCACCACCTATCTTAGCTTTGTTCAGCACAATTTTACGATTGCCATCTAGGAGTGTTAAGTATTTAGAGCTTTTAAAATTCGGATTGAATTTCACATTGAAATTAGTTTACTGTGAACTATTTCTACTTTAACATGTTTCCTATTGACCTTTTGGATTGATACCTTAAACCATTCATCAATAATGTTTATACAAGTAATCAGGTATACCCCTCAGTGTCAAAAGATCGCATTTTATAGCGCTTTCATATATACGGCCCCTTGTCTTTTTTAGGGGCTCTTCTGTTAGGAAATTTAAAAAAAAAAATTTCTGGCAGGACAAACGGACCAATATGGGCAGTTATTTTTTCCTTTCTTTGCACCTCCTGCTTAAATCGGGAGGAATTCCTTGTGAAAGATGAAGAGTACATCTGAGTGACGATCGAGAAACATGGATAGCCGAAGTTATTCATCATAAGTGCAAAGAAGAAGCCAAGTCCATTGAGGACCGGGCGCTAGATGAAGAGAACAAAAATGATGTAATTTCATCCATATCAATCATAATTCATTGAGTACAATTTCTCCGTTATAAAGATAGTAATCCTATGATATTGAGATCTTCTGTAGTCTATCTATTTAAGTGTGCGAGATGCCAAGCCTACAACGTCGGGCAAACTGGCCTAAATCTTAAACGAGGGGTGGGGGCGATAAACATCTGGGAAGATCTCATAAAACCCAAAGACCGCTACTAAACCAGAATCCTGGAATATTCAGAATCATGCACAAAAATATTGGTCACATTATTTCAGCAGAACAGTTTTCCAACCATGTCAGCGTCCTTTCGATGTATTTATATTAAGAAAACCAAGCGATCGCTTAACGAAGCTGATTCCTCCATCCCATTTGTATAACGCTACAATCCACCAACTTAAATTTGTTTTCCTTTTCCTATTTATTCTTTGCCAGAACTCCACAACCTTAGATAATGTGAATATTTCTCTTGTGTCATTTGTCAGTGTCACTATAATTTAGAAGGTGCTACTCTAGCCTGATTCCTACCAATAGGCTTGATTCCTACCATAATTGCTTGATTAAAAAGAACATAATCTTTTTTTTAATAATAAAAAAATACATTTTCAAATTTAAAAATTGAATAAATTTTTATGGTGAAGCTACTGTTTAGCAAGGGTTCAATTAAAAAAAATGTATTCATCATCACTAACTATAATTTAAGAAATGGATTTTTTTGAGTATTTGAATAATAATTTCATCTTAGTTTGGTTATGACTTATGTTTTTTTAGCAAAGTTATTTCTAAAAATTCTTTTATAATATTAGAAAACAAAATGGTGAAGTACATAAATAAATATAAGTATCGAAATTTTGTGAATTTTTTAAAACCCAAAGTATTACAAATGGTAAAGTTCAGAAAATTTATTCTTATATATCTTCTTCTATAACTCTAAATTTTAGCAACGTGAAATTTTGAAAGAAGGTAAATTTAGTTTAAAGTTCATTTTTAAATTATTATAATTGGCAAAGTTGAGAAAATTGATAAAAAATTAACCATAGCTGCTTTTTTTTAGATTTTAATCTTAGTAGCGAAGCGCAAGCTCCCCTCGTAGGGGGGAGGGGCGAAGCCATTGCCTGGTCATTATTATTATTTTAAGGTAGGAATCATACTACGGTAAAACCCTATTGGTAGGAATCATACAACCGTATCACCATTTAAAAAGTGTTATTCCGGAAATTGATTTTATCTTTTGTCATTTTCGATTTTTTTAAGCAATTTTAATTTTTACATATTTGATTATTTATACCAGTGTTACTTTTAAAGTCACCAGTTTTGGTTTGAAATAATTTCTCTTATTTTTAGCACTCTAGGGTAGATGCTCCTCTATATTTTCAAACTAATATTCGTTAGTAACCTCAAAGATGAGAGTAAATAAACCTTAAAGTTCTTGAAGAAGCTAAATTACTCTCCTAAAATTCTTATTTCTAATAACGAACATAAAAAGTTTTTGTCTCCTAAATAAAACAAAATAGATTGAAATACTTCATAAATATTGAAATACCAGGCAATGGCTTTAAAAAAAATCACAAAATTTCGATACTTATATTTATTTCTGAACTTCACCATTTGTTTTTTGATATTATAAAAGAATTATTATAAATAACTGATAAAAAAACAGAAGTCATAACCAAACTAAGATGAAATTATTATTCAAATACTCAAAAAAATCCCCTTCCTAAATTATAGAGTTGGTGATGATGGTGATGATGATGTATTGAGATTAGTGCAATCGTGGATAACTGCTCACTAAAACACTAAAATTAAGTTTTCTGTGGAAAGTGTCAATTTTCGCAACAACAGCAAGATAATCAGCAGTCATTATTCAGAAGGGTTCCATTGTTCAGGAGCTCTTGAACAGTTCTTTTCCTCAGCGAGAATAACCCCACCCAACCTGTGGGTTACCCTTAATTGGGATAGGTCTACGGGAGCACAACCCCGAATGAAAAGGCTGTGAGTAGGGTCCCACATTGGGCGGCTTTCGACACCAGGATGTCTGACAGACCTCTGCAACCTCTTACAGTCGATGGACGTCCTGATTAACTCTTGCCACCATCAATTCTGTGTGAGGCTAAGCCGTGGAGATCGGCCCAGCTCAAGCCCTTCTCCACATTAATCCACTCACTGCACAAGCACAGCTCTACTCATCTTTCATCCTTTTCTTTTCTCATCTCTCTCACTCTCTTTCATTCAATCACCCCCTTCACACACTCATCCCCTCATTAATCCTTTATCCTCATACCCATAAATTCATCTCCATTTTCATCGAGTCAAGCTTGAGTCGTCTTCGTATTCGAAGGACAGACATATATAACTTCAAGATTATCATCAGTCATTGAACTTCCACAACTAGAATATCTCGTTAAACTTAAAGAGCAAAAATATCATCAGTCATTGAACTTCAACCGAAAGATTATCAATCAGTCATTGAATTTCAAAATTTAATTCATTATGCTTCATTGTATAAAAAAGATTGCAAGCTCACAAATGTATATTAACTGAAAAAGTAATTCCTTTACTCTTTTTGTCAAGTAAAAAAAAATCTTATCATTTAGAGAGGCATAGAATTCATCAATGGGTAAGGACAAAATGGTTCCAAAAGTCTAGGGTCGGTCTGAAGTTCAATGACGTGTACTGGAATAACAGTTGGCTTTTTAGCAACAACTGAGAAAAGCAACGAAATGGACGATAAGGTAGGTGCAAGCAGCGTCACACGTGTCCCTGCACTGTGCCATATCTCCACAGATCAGCTGCCCGCCTTCATTTTCAACCCCGTTTCCCCACCTTACTCTCTGCCTCTGTCTTTCGTTCTGATCTGTGGAGATATGGCAACAATGGGGGGACACGTTTGACGGTGTTTTCCGCACCTAACGTCCATTTCTCGTTGCGCGAGTATAATTCAAACTAATTTTCCAATAGCTTTTAGTCAATTAATCTACGAGAAAATTCAGCATCCTCTTTTTCTATTCGGTAAATATAATTTCCTAGCTTAAGGCCATGGTTTGCCTATGCCTGACAGAGGCCGGTTCTAAGTTAAGAGACGGAACTTCTGACCCTTCCAAATAAATGCTCTTGTCCATCTACTCGCGGGTCTTCATTTTCATGTTCGAATTGAGGTGGTTTCCACGAACTAAATCGATTTAAAAAATTTCAAAGACAAAAATGGAATTGATTTGGTAAAACTCGAATATAAAAATAAGCCAAGTAAATCTCCCCCTGTAACTATTCGGTATGCGTAGCTCTCTTCCACACGATCATTTTCCAAACTCTTCCGTTTTATCATTGAAAAAGAAAAACTTTCATGATGCGATTAGAGATTTCCAAGGCCATTTGAAATTTAACGTTGGAGTCAAGGTTGAGAACGGGGAGTAACAAAAATGGAGCTCTAGGCATAATATGTTAAGAATCAGTGGCATAGACACTCCATTTGTCCATAATTTATTATTATTTTTAATTCAAGAATTGAAACTGCTGTGACTAAGAAGGGCACTTTGATTGTCAAAAAATAATGGTGGTAACAGGAGACAAATGAAGGAAGGATAGATAAGAGAGAGAACAAGAATGGTGAAAAAAGTTGGCTGAATTGACAGCAGTTACCACAGCTACCGTAATTATTCGAACCAAGAAGTTCTATTATAAACTTCTAGAAAGTTCATACAGTAGGTACAGATACTCAAAAGTACGAATTTGAAGGGTAAACATGAAGATCGGCGGCGCGAACGATGGGACGCAAAATATTTCGTCCCTGTTCCAATATGTTTCACCTTTTTGGATTAAATTCAAGGGGACTACTCGTGAGGGGTTTATCACTGCGGGGGCCCCCCCTACGATGATCATGAGTTTCAATCAATTGGGGGGTCTGGGGGGGCACAGTCCCCCAGTATATAATCATAATTGTTTATAGAATAATGTTTTAACGTTTTCTTTAACGTTTTTTATTTAACTAAACGCGCATGAATATGCATGCGTGGATGAACGGAACATACACGCCAAAAAATACACTTTTTCGGACGCGCCGCCGATCTTCATGTTTACCATTTGAAGTTCCTTCTGTGGTCAATTGGTGATAAAATAGAAAGGAATCCGTACATAAAGTCACGATGCCTAAATCTATAATTTTCGTAGTAAAAATTAAACAAATGAGATAAATTGCTAAAACAAAAAAGAAATACCCCTCATTAAAATAAAGTAACTACGAACATTCGTATGAATAAAACCGCATAGCACATACAGGGTTTAGCAAAAGTTGTTACACTCGGGTTTAATTTTATCTTTCGAGAGGTTTACGGCTGAGAAAAAAGTTCCATCAAAATAACTTAAAGTTTTACTTTTCCAGCACTTGTATTAAAAGGTATTTTCCATTGAGTGGCATTGGGTTTTAGATGGAAGTGAAAAGAATTGAGATCTCTGCTCGCGGGCCACAACAAGGCCGACATCGCCAAGCGGTTCAACGTCAGCCGGATGACGTCCACAGAGTCATGGAGAAGCTCAAGAAAGGGGAAGACCGCAAAGATCGACCTCGTTCAGGCACACCTCAAGTTATCAACCGTTTGGCTGTGAGAAAGGCCTTCGAAAGTGCTCCGAAGCTCAAAATAACTGCGCTCGAGATGAAGAAAATCTCGGTGGCCACGATGTCTATAGCCATCACGGAGGAGGGCGGCAAGAGCTTGAGGTGCGAGGAAAGGCTTCTGTTCACCGACTGTATGCGAGAACAACGTCGGTAGCGCTGCGTCACCTTTTAAACGACTTGAAGAATCATAGCAATCAAATTCCTATTTTTTATGATTAAAAAACCTTCATGGTCGACTTGATCATCAATGAACAGAACGACCACCTGGGAATCATGGAACAGGACGTCTCTGAGGACGCTACGTGTCCACGACCAAGCACTCCGACTCCTTAATGATACTTGGCGTTGTGGCTTCAAATGGCGAGAAGATGCCGCCGCTGTGGTTCGCGCTCGGTTACAGATTCACCACTGCCGATTACAGGGACATCTGAGAACGATCGTGAAGAAGGTGGACTACGTCTTTCAGTAGGACGGTGACCCGGCCCACACGGCCAAGACCGTAGAAGAGAGGTTGTGTCGAACATAAACTTCTAGTAGAAGGACCTTTGGCCACCGCAGTTGCCCCACCTTAATCTTCTCAAATACAGGGTGTGTGCACATGTAGAATGGAAAGCCTACAAGGTCGACCACAGCAACGTCAACGAGTTGAAGTCCTCCGTCACCCGCTTATGGGCCAGCATGAGGAAGGACTTCGTCCGCAACGTGTGCGCGGCCTTAAGGTCTCGCCTGGAGCGCGTGGTCTTCGCGGAGGGCGGCCACATTTATTGATATTACAATTTAAACAAACATTTATCAGCTAAAACAATAAAAAACGTGTCTAACTAAAGGGTCTTTCAATAAGGTCGCTCAATTTTTAAATGTAAATAAAACAAGTTGTGTGTGATATATGCACTCAATTTATTTTAAATTTGAAAGTACATTTTATGGCATTAAGGGGGAAATATGACATCGTTCAAATGTCCGCTGCGGCTTCGCTTGGTGGAACGTATTCGGGAGGCCCAATTTTCGATGACTTTGTCGCATAAATCTGGTTGAATTGCTGGATGGTGTTCGTTATGTTGAATTTGAGGACATCAACTGTTTGCGGATTATTTGCATAGACCTGCGATTTAAAGTAGCCTTAAAGAAAGTAGTCTAATGGCGTTAAGTCACATGATCTCGGTGGCCAGTTGACGTCCCTGCCGTGCGAGATGAGCCTTCCCAGAAATCGCTGGTGCAAAATGTCTATCGTGGCGTGCGTAGTGTGGCACATAGCACCGTCCTATATAAACAACTTGTCGTCAGTATCCATATCAGACATATAATCCAGTTGAGGCCACAAGAAGTTGCTTATCATCGATCTGTAGGTCTCGCCGTTGACGGTTATGGCAATCCCATCTTCGTTCTCAAAAAAATACGGACCGATGATTCTGTTAGACGAAAATCCGCACCAAACAGTGACTTTGTTGGGATGCAATTGGTGTTGGTGTATCTCTTGTAGATTGTTTTCGTTCCAAATCCGACAATTTTTCTTGTTCACAAATCCATTCATCCAAAAATGGGCCTCATCGCTAAAGATGATTTTTTGGAGGAAATTTGTGGCAACTTCCAACTACTCTAGAGCCCAATCGGCGAACACACGGCATTGTCTATGGTCATTTACCTTAAGTTCCTGAGTAAGTTGGATTTTGTACGGGTGCAGATCCAAGTCCCTACGCATAATTCGCCAAACTGAAGTCTAAGAAAGGCCAAGCTCTTGTGAACGACGAGAAATTGACTGCCTCGGATCTTCCCTTACACTCTCATTTACGGCAGCGATGTTTTCAGCGGACCTTGCGTTTCGGTGACGTACTGGTGTTGGCTGATTGTTGATCGACCCTTTTGCCTCAAATTTGGCCACCAAGCGTCGAACAGTGGAGTCGGCAGGACGATTGTGGCGAGGATAGAAATCACGTAATGCGAAGAACGTTTGTCGAACGGAGCACTGATTTTGATAATAACATTCGATGATTTGGTCACGCTGTTCAACGCTATCACCTTCCATTGTGACTTGTCAAATATACTGAACAGTTCACAGTGAGGTGCCAGATGTCGCTTTAACAGCATGGCCACTATCGCCTGACAAAGCTCGAGCGTTCTTGTTGAAAGACCCTTTACATTAAAACTTTTCCTCTGTCATATTTTGAGAGCTTCGTATCGAGTGTAACAGGTCTTTTGCAATACCCGCTACAACAACATGTAATAACGATCATATATTCTCCCTAATGTCATTAGAAGAAGGATCGAAGACAGTTCTAGCCTTGCTTTGTAATACTTAGCAGCCGTTTTCTTGACCCAATCCGAATATTGGATGATCTTTTATAAACATTGGTGGCTTTTGTCATCTGTAAAATTATGTTGGTGGCTTTTGTCATCTGTAAAATTATGTTAGGCCGTTTGCATGAATTTAATCATTTTGGGTTTTATTCACCCTCCTACTCCTCCTATTCCTTAGAGCTAAAGTGGTTTGATATTACACTATTTTCCATCCTTAATCATTTTTCAATTACTCTTTACTTTTCTATTTATCATGTTTCTTATACTATCTATTTTCTCTTCCAGTCAATGACTATACGGCAAAAGGAATACACATATTATATTTCCTTTGGCAATAATCGTCTCCCCATCAGACCATAGATTAGAAAAATCCAATAATATATAATAGTTACCGATTCAATTTAATGAATAGAAAACCGAGTGTTTCATTCGTTTAAAGAAAATTGAATTCTGTGCCGATTAAAGGCGAACTAAGGAATCTTTTCATTTTAAGAGTTTTCTTCGAAGAAAGAATTGGACTCAAATTCCCCCCCTTCTTCCCTCATAGGTGAATTGGAACCGATATAAAACTTTTCAGTGCAAACAATTGAGTTTTCTTTGTTCCCATTTAGTCTGATTCCCTTTAACTTTGTACCTTTGGGTACCAGGGCTCTTTGTACGAGTACCTTTCATCTTGGCCCCATCGTTAGGGCGAAAGGGTTTGTGGGGCGCACACAAAGCACTGTACATAAATAATAAGTAATTTTGTTCGCAGTTAAAAGTATCTGATCCTGCATGCGAGCGTTCGTTGGACTGTGTTAAAAGTTCTTCGCTCAATTCCCCCCCCCCTCCCTACTTATTTTTCCCCTTCGATTTCAATTCTATCCATTTTTGCCGTAGATGCCTTTTATTTCTCAGTGGCGATCTACCTTTTAAAGCAGGATTTAAAACACTGGTATTTACGGCGTATTTCAGCCAGTGTTAAGGTAACCTGTATCGGGTCTCCATCCAGCGACTTGCCACACCCGGTGTAATCGGAAGATGATTACCGAATTCATTTTTATTACCCTAACTGGGTTTATAAGGCTCAATTTGGTAGCAGTTATCAGAAATTTAATTAAATATAACACCATTGAAGAAGTATTTCAACGATGGAATATGTCAGCAAAGAAAATTTAATCGCTACGGGGAAGACAAGAAACAAAGTGGGAGCAGCTGACCTTATGTGCCTCGTCGTCAATTATATTTTACATCTTATTTAGTTTATAGTAACGTTAAAACAAAAAAACACAGCTAAAATTCATAAAAGGCGACGGAAATAATAAACTAATTACAATGTAAAATACAAACTCCTAAATATCGCAATCGGCGTGAGACCCATAAAATTCCATTGATCCTTAAACTGCCACTAATAGCTATGAATTCCAATAAATTGCAAGGGCCGCAAGCGATTCCTCGCAATGAAATTTAAATCATGGTGAACGTTATCGTCGATCGTGATGAAGGAGGCACTTCTTACCGTAACGTAATACAAGCGAGCCCAAAAGTGGAGATTAAAAACCTTGTGTAGATTGATGGACGTATAGGACGGACGAGAGAAGAGTAATAAAATAAAATTTTGCAGTGGAGTGGACTAATTAGGTACTGTTAAGGGCATCTGACAGAGAGAAAAAGATTACCGAGGATTAACTTTACTGTGGGGATATTGTAAGGCGGGACTGGACATAACGATGGCAGGAGATAGGTGACAGAAGTTGCTACTTGAAACTAAGAAGCGGAAACCAATGAGGTCATCTCTGCCAGAAAGTTTGCCAGGAGAACTTTCTTTACCGGGTAGGGTAACGTGGCGTTCTCTTGTCTTTCTGTATAGATTTCTCTTATTGGGGAAAGATAGCTGACTTGTCTGGCATGCGAAGGTTTCCATATCTGGCAGTTTTTGTTTGCGCATACATACATGCATACATAATGTATACATACATACATAATGTATACATACATGCATACATTAATTCATTCATTCTCTGATCTCCGATTCAATGGCATGAAGGGTTTGCTCCCCCGAGATGGAACTACAAATATTTTGATATAACTCGTTTTTGTCGTTTCTCTTGTTTCATTACTTTTATTATTTTCACTGTGTATTCCTACCATTCAGCCTCGTCCTTACGTTTGTACACCATGTGAGAGGACAAATGTGTGGAACGTCAATTGAGCGCGGCAGTATAATAATGGTCATATAAAGGCGGTCTAATTAATTCTGGGCAAAGAACATTAAATCTGAAATTTGTATCAATAAATATTTTATTATTTAACCTTCCTATAAATAATTTGTTATGTTAGGTTTATTATCGTTGCGCTTAAATTGTCCTTGGGCGCAATTATGTCTGCGTTCAATTGCTGTGGGCTCAATTTGCGGGGCAGTGTTCAATTATTTTGTGAGTTGTTATGCCCCAATACCACAAAATGAAAAAGAGTAGGGCCACTAATCGAGAGCTCCCCATACTGACCGCCTCCTTCGTGTCATTTTGCCGGCCACATCTTCCGTGAGGATGACGACCATAGCCCACATGACTTTTCATCTAGCGAACCCTCTGAATTATAAGGATTTTTTGCTTTTTGACGACATTTTATTGATATTTTTCTTCTTTACAGGTAAGGAGATGTGCTAAGAACCCGACGCGGGAGACGGTAAGCAATGATTGTTATTTATTATTATTATTGTGGATTTTAAGATTTGTACCGCTTCATGTCACCCACATACTTTCCTTCTGTTTTACTTTATTCCTACCACTTTAAGGGCTTATGCCTCATCATATGAACGTCAATTTCTAGTGAATTTCTCGATATGGCGTCTTTTAGCGAAACCCATATTGTGGCAGCTACAAAGTTTTTATCTCTTTATATATTTACATACACTTGTAGGTACATGCATCTATGTGTATATGAGAGACTCCCTGCGGAGATCAAAGACGGACCTGTGTGAGGCGATTTGCATCCAGCCCCCCACCCCTCCCCTCCACCACTGAGTGGAGTAGTGTGGAATGGATGTCTGAAAGATAAATTGACCTCCAGCTTCTGTCATTTCATTTATTATTTTTTTCATTCCTTTGGACTCCGTGAACTCAAATTTTGTTTTATTCTTGTATTAGAAAGAAGGGGAGCTGTGATGCACATGGAGCATGATTGGTCCTTTCACACGCACACGCACTTACACATTGTATATGAAGGAATATCCCTCGTTTTGGTTACAAAACGAAGCGAGACACGCGGGAAAAAAGAAGCGCTTCAATGACTGAAACTCCTCAAGAGATTTTAGCTATGTATATGAATTGAGTGCTGTTATATTTTGTCTAATATTATATTTATCACTCATACTTCTCTTCTTCCTATCCTCTCCGGTTTCCAGATCCAGGGAATTGGGGGGGGGGACAACTGGACAAGTCACTAGCAAGGTTAATGTCACTAGTAAATAACAAGGAGCAAAATGAGATGATAATGATCGTTAAGACGAATTGCGGAGGGAGGGGGGTCTTTAAACGCCCCAGGAGCACCGAAGACCTGGGGTATTTCGCTCTTAGTTTTGGGTTTGTTTTTGTTTTCATTCTAGTCTTTGCATCAGTTTTGGTCTTGGCCGTGGTCTTGGTTTTGGTCTTGGTCGTGGTATTGGTTTTGGTCTTAGTTTTTGTCTTAGCTGGAGTTTTAGTTATGGTCTTGGCCGTATCCTTTGGATTGCTTTGGGTCGTAGCCAAAGTCTTTGCCTTGGTCTTTTCCGTAATCTTACTTACTCTCTTTTGTCTTCGCCGTTGTCTTTGTCTAGTTTGTGGTCTTAGACATAGTCTTTGTATTGACTTTGTCTAGGTTTGGGTCTTTTCCGTAGTCTTGGTTTTGGTTTTGCCGGCAGTCTTGTTTTTTTCCTGGCGTGTTCTTACTATTTTTCGTGGTTTTGGTCTGGTTTTTGATCTTTGGATTTTTTTATGCTTTTGTCTTGGTATTTTATTTGTCCTTTTTATGTGTTATCCAATTTAAGGTCAAATTATCGTTCTATTCCCCATGTAAGTTCATCACGGCGTTGTGTTTGGGCTTCTAGTGCCCCAAAGTAGGTGGGTATTTTATAATTCCCTCTGCTAACGGTCAACGTTTATACTTTTGAGTGCCTGGATTCTATATACGAACATTTATATCCCCGTTATTCGAACATTCTAAAATATTTTGAAATTTAACCTCTCATAAATTTAGGTTGATAGAGTTTACCGTAGCGATTCTTACATTTCTTTTATTTTCTTCAATTATTTTTTCATTCGTCTCTTTTTGCTCTTCTTTTATCTCATTATTGCTTTATTTTGCCTTTTTTTGATATCTTTTGTCTCTTGATCCTTACTGACCGTGGTTTCCCTCGTTTTTTCGTCAATTTCCATATTTCTTTGGTCAAGGGAAATAAAATAGCCTCGAAAATTAACTGAAGGAAAAAGAACCCTTTTGAAAACGCCGTCTCGTATCCAGAGGCAGAACCATCTGATGGTCAAAATACTGCAAGAGCTACAACGTAACAAGGTCAACAGACCTAGGTCGCGTGTTCTCAATTATTCTGACTCATGACCTTATAAACATATGACCTTACGACCTTCAAAACTTTCAACAAATGAGGCAATCCGACCCATAGGTGGCTTTCGTTTAATAATTATCGGCCTAACCTTGGGAGGATGTTAGCAATTATATCATTCGAAAGAGAATGTAAAACCATAGCTGGGCGTGACTTTAATGTTTTCAGGTGTGACTTTGACTTTGCGACTTCGCCGCCGGATCTGGTGTGACTCCGACTTTGCGACTCTATTTTTGGCTACCCCGAGTGCGAATTGCGACTTTCTTTCCCCGGTGCGACTCCGCTAAATTTCAAAGTAAACTTTAACGCGATAACAGAAACATGCTTTTATGAGGCAGAAAAACACATATATACGTAAAACAACCGTGACGATTTGTTTCAAAAAGTCGTCTTTGTTCATGTTCAAAGTCGCGGAAAATTGGCGGTGCGACTTTGCTCAGTCCGACTTTTTCAAAACGTTTGCGACTTTGGACTTTGCGACTTCGAAATTCATAGTGCAACAAAGTCGCTACTCATTGTCGCAACGCCCAGTTATGTGTAAAACAACATAAGGGTTTAAAATGTGGTTAAAATCGGCCGAATAGTTATGATGTTATTGCCCTTCTAATCTTATTGAAAAGTAAAATGGTCACATCCAACCGACTTACCTACGGACCGACAGAGTAACTTATAGAGTCGCGTTCACGCGACTAAAAACTAAAGTCCCTCCCAAAACTATTCCATTGGGTAGGGGAGACTTTAGTGCCCAGAAGTTGACTTAAATGTAGTAAGCTAAACTGCAATATACCCAGTTATAGTATGCGGTTGCCATAGCAATGAGTCTACACCTTCACGCTGCATCAGGCACAGCTGGGGATTGAACACACTTCATCCAGCCATCAGGCTTTTAGATCGGTCTATTGGATACCAGTCACTTGCTTAGCGTGGGTGAAGAGCGTCCCCAGGTGTGCCCGAGGCAGTGTGAAGGGAAGTTACTCATTGCTATGGCAACCGCTAACCATATATGTATATGGTTATGACTCATAAGTACAGCATTCCTAACCCCCAGATAACTGGCATGAATAAATTCTCTTCAGAAGCCATAAATATGTTCAGCCTGAGAGTAGAGGGATAACCATTTAATTACTTAAGATGATGAATGAGGATCGAGGGTTTAACGACTTGGTATTTATTTTCTAAGTGTTTTTAAAATCCCTCTAAATAAAGGGAGGTAGAGGGCTTTATGAGCCCCATTGTAAGCGCTAAAGAGGATTCAGAAATCCGACAGACGACTTAAAAGTCTGTTTCGACCTTTGGCGATTCTGAAAGAATCTTCGTTTGGACAGAAAATTAAGTGAAATTTGACGATTTATTTTTATTTATTTTCAAGATCTTTTAAAGATTTAAAAGATCGTTCGATTTTGTATTTCTTTGGTACCTCTTTAAATAATCTTATTAGTTCTAATTATAAGTATCTTTAAGAGAGGTTAGTTATATCAGGTTTAATATATATATCTATATATCATATGTGAATAATCCGATAAAAAATTAATCCCTGGCCATGGCAGCGGATAGATAAGCTAAGTAGTAAAAGTGGCTAAAAAATCGCTGGTTTACAGATCCCCCACCCCTTCCTAAGGGTACACAAATCCAGCTACCAACAACATTCGGACACGCTCTGGAAGAAGGACTTAAGAGGACAGAATGGAATATCATTTACCTCGGTTAAGGAAGGATGAAAGAACGCTGTAGTTGAAAAGTGGCCACCCACACTCGCAGGTAGAGAGAGAGAAAGAGAGAGAGAGAGAGGGGGGGAGGAGGAGGAGGGAGTGGAGAGAGTACTTGAGAAAGAGATGAACTATAGTGAAATGGGATGAGATGTGTATCATCGTCATCATCAGCCCAGCCCAGCCAGTTTCATCACACTGCCAGGACGGGGGGGGGGGCAAAGGCCTTTCCCACGGTCAAATACAAGAAGTTGCCGTTTTACTCAAACCATTGAGCGAATTGGATCCTTTCACATGCGAGATCGTCTTCTGGGTATTTTTATTTATAAAACCACCCAATTTAGGATTTCTTTTGACCATTCTACGTCGTTTCGTCCAGCAATTTTTACTAGTACCTCCTGGTTTGCAGAATCCATTACGCCACACCTGTGCAAGCTGGGAGGATGTCGAAAATTTCTTCTGCTGGGTTCCGGGACATGTTGAGACTGAAGTAAATGGGCGCTCTGATGAGGGCGCTAAAGTCTTCAAGGTCTAGTCACCCGACCAGCGTTTATTTCTTCCCCGTATTCACTACGTAGCAGGAATTAGGTCAGCCCTTCGGGCTGCCTGGCAAAGAAGATAGGAGACGGCTGATATGACCTTAAAATGCGTGCCATCGCGCCACGACTTCTATCGTGACATACCCCCAATGCCTCCACGGATTCAGGGCATTTTCTTTCCCTTCCGAATCTGGCCCACTCGCGGAGCATAGCGCCATCTGCACCTTACTGCGACGACTGGGTTGCCATCCGGACCATTCGGTACATTCTTGTTGAATGTCCCGGTCTGGGTAATCTTCGTGCGCGTTACCTGTCCCGGTACCGAAACGAGCGGCGTCGCTACCGCTTGTTCCTTGCGATCAGTATGGGTTCGTGCTCACTTGACTGTGGCTTTTTTTTTTTGGATGGGGTTGGCTTCCTCTACTGTATATAGCTTTTGGGGTTTTGTTTGCATCCTCGGATGCCGGAGGGAGTTGGCTTGACACAGGACCGTGTCTATGTAGCTTTGGGTCGTTTTTTTATTTGTCTTTTTTCGTCTTTTTGTGTATTGTTTTGTTGTGGCTTTTCTCTTGTTGTTTCTTTTTTTGATTGTCGGTTTTATTAATTTAAAATAACGTAAAATTAGGCTACCATATAATTTAGCTATGTCCCTGAAGGCATTCGCTAGGGTAGTACCCTAAAAGAAAATCCTTAAACAAAACTGTGGTTCGTTCCCCATGGGTCTATCTGCTTGCGGATAATAGCTTTCTTCGCTATCACTGATGGTGCTGTCTTTGTTTTCACTCCGATGCCTCACAATAATTTCTTCACCTTCCATTTAATCAGCTTTTCGGAATCTCCATTCAACCCATACATAGGAGCGCCTGAAGCAGGAGTCTTCAATCAGTCAGATGCTTCCCTTCAACGGCAAACAGAAGAGAAGTAAAAGTTCACTTGGATGTTGCACCTTCACTGGTTAGAATTTATCCGTTGAAAATCGTTAGGGTTTTTTGTACTTCCCTTTGTCACGAATACACCTCGCCAATATCATGCCAAGTAAGTGGTGGTGACATCGGTGGAGCCAGAGAGTGGTCGTGAACAATTTCCTCCTTGTGGCAAGTAGTCCTCTTCCTCGACTTGTTGCTTCCTTATCCTATGTATGCAAAACTAGGTAAACATAAATTTATAGTTTGACCAATGAGAGAAGATCAAATTTTTAATTCAATAAAGTTCAGAATGACGAAATATGCGGCAATTGCAGAGATTAAGAATAGATTAATGCAATCGGTATAGGAGGCAAAGAGAAGAGAAGGACACCTATGAGGCTGTGCGGTTGGCATTAAGAAGGCGAATGTTGGGCAAGCTGGTTTAGGGCTGGATTTGGATGTTTATTGTTGGTCTCTATTGCCATATGGTGTCAGCTTCAACGATACGCAGTCGTCTATGACTCACTGAGAATAATGGTAGTTTTGTTGTTCAGCACTTCTCGCGTGATGGTTTTCGGGTGCTTTGCAGTGTGGCGTTTGATTGCTCCATCTTGAAGATGTGCTGTTGGCCGCCCTAACGAGGTTAGGAAAGCCATGCCAATGTAGGATGATTTGCGGTGCTAAGAATCATTGACGTTTCAAGTACAATCTGGATGGGGGCCGTCGGGGGCCAGACAGCTGTTTTTAGGACAAGGGTGTGTTTTGGGTGGGTGTGTAGTAAATTACTAGTTTGACCTTGTGTATTTGTATCTTTCGAAGGGTTTTTCTTTTCGCCATTTTTCCATTCTACAAATGGAAAAAAGCTGTTTAACAGAAACAAAATTTATGTATGATTTACCTTATTTCTTTTTGTTTAATTCCGTTAGAAAAGATAAAGCTGTTAAAACCGTCAGCGGTAAGCGGCCTACTCTTGTTTATTAAATAAATCAAACAAATTTTTATCGCCATGGACCTCATAATTACAACTCTATCTGCATTTATTCTCCGAGCAAGTATTTGTATACAAGCTTGTATATATGTAGCGTGCATCCATGGTAAACAGGTCTAGGTATCTTCTCAAACACTGCAATTAGGAGAATTTGCTAATTTCGTCCAGCCTAAACTACCTAACTTAGACCTGATTTGCAATATGAAACAGCGATTAGTTACCCCAAATATGCACCATTGGGCTCATAACGAAGATAATTAATGATCAGTCTATGTGAGTATGGTGGTCAGAGGCGTTAAACTACTCCATTATTCTCTACACTCAACTTCAGGCTGAGGAATATTCAAGCTCATTTGGATTCCGAAGAGCGACAGGAATGGAGGTTGATTTTATTTTTCTTCACTTCATATCAACAACTGAATTAGTGGCTATGCTCGACCTTTTTCAGTTCTCTTGAGTTCTTTGCTTATATTTTTGTATTAAATTGTTTCTGTAGATTTTGATATAGGCTCGATGCAACTTCCGGGTTTTTAAGGTTCATCCCCTGTCCTCTTTTGTGTTGGAAGCAACAATAAGAGCGTTTCTTTAGCTTTAATCTCTTCCTCCTGTGACCAAACTAACCTTTAACTGATTTGGGTGTTACCCACACGTTTTTTTTGCGATAAATGAATAAGTGGTTTTGTGAAGAAATGAATAAATCTCCCATTGGCCACATTCCATGTAACCCGCGTAGTGCCTCTGTCCGTGGTTAAAACCCTTAATTAAAACCCTGTCGCAGAGTCCTTTTGCAACTCTTAACTGTTTTCTCCCCTTGTCTCCCACCTGGGACCACCCCCTAATAGGGTCACGCCTTTGTAACTTGGTCCACTCGTGGGGAAAATTGAGTTGGACCCCTACTTTGCACACGAGTCAGGGACTTGAAAATTAGTCCCAAAGATCATTTAAATATTTTGCCTTTGTACTTCGGGTATTCATAATCTCTTGCGTCGTTTGCCTCTGACAACCGGGCCAACCCCTCATCTTTTACCTCATTGTTGTTGTTTTTTATTCACCTTTTTGTCGCTTGTCTGTCTTTTTTCTTTAGTGAGAATTGATGCAACTCTTATTGAATGGAATAGTTACGTGTACAAGGTTGTTCATGGACATTTTAATGTTATTTCTATCTTTGTAACCACGTCTGCTTCTATAATGGGTACTTTTCTTTAAAAATGGGCTGTGTTGATCAGCTGTTTGGTCTGAGGTCGTGTTTAGAAAGAGCCCTTTAGAGGAGATGTGCCCTGTATCTCAGTTTTATGGCTCCGAAATAGTGAAACAAGGGTGTACTAGTGTTTGTAATGTGAGTGTAAAGGGCGTGGAATGACCACGATAATGTTTATCGTGAGTTAGAGGCTATGGAGAATGAATAGTGTTACTTTAGCAAGTGGGGGGGGGGGAGAAGAATCAGTTAGATCGATCTGGAAACCTTGTGTAAGCGGGAATATATGGAACACCATAGCTCCGAGAATTAACCCATGAAATCAGGAGGTCATGACAACCTGGTTGTCATGACCAGTAAAATCTTAGAAGTGATAAATGCCGCGAACCATCTAATTCTTTAGTATTGACTAGAGGAGATTATCAAGGGTGGTTTCCTGAGGCCGGTTTTCTTCATCCTACTGACCATTGACTCAGACTAATGACCTATTCCATGAGAATGCTGGTGCTGATGGTGAAAATACCATGTGGGAAATACATATTTTGTAATTAAGTAATAATAATAATGTTTAAAATTGTTATAGATGAAGGTAGAAACGTTCATTGTTTCTTTTTATTTTGATGCGAATTACATTGTTTATTTGATTAGCGTTTGGTGTTCTCTCTTAAGACCACAGTTTAAATGACTTGGATTAGAGTAACAATAAAGCAATTGGAATTGGTAAAGATTCACGACCCCCACGACTTTAGGGTCGCTAATCTTTATCAGTCGAATTTTGGAGCTGCTAATCTTTACCTGGCAACTTCAGGATTGCTAATCTTTACCTTACCTAAATTGGATTAGTACAAATTTAAAATAACTCAACTGGTGTGCCTCCTCGAGTCATTGAGAGTTAGCATAAATCTAAAATAAAAAAGGTATGGACGCATGCAAAGGAGTTTTCCATTCCTACCTCCGAGAATTTTCCTGCGCGAAAGGAAAATCTTTTACATGTTTCAATGTTTTGTTCTCGTATTGCAACCTTTATTCCTTTGTTTAATTTAAACTAACATTTTTAAAAATTATTTTCTTAGTTTGATGTAATGTTTTACTTTAGACAATATCATTTCTAAAATAATACTGGGGTTGCTATTCCATACCTTCAGAAATTGGGGCGGGGGGGGGGGGCTAATCTTTAGCTGGCATTTTTAGACCATGTTTACTCTGGCGCCAGTTTTCGTAGCGAATTTTTTTCGTTTTTGACCTTTGATACTTTTTGCTATATTCGATTAAATTTACTAACCTCACCATGTAGGGGTAGAGCATTACGTGCCCTCTCTCGGTCACAACGCCTTGGTTAGTTTTCGCTTTAGTTTTAAGGAACAAGTCTTAACCCATTGTCAGACTTGACAACAGTCTCAATCCTCGAGGGTGGGTTCCTTCGCCACCGACTGAACACGACGCGTAGGCACTCTTTAAACCAACGAGGCGAAGCTCGTATTTTTGCCCATCGATCTTTTCATGTCAAAGTCTCGTCTCGCTAATTTTTTTAATAATCTGTCAGCATCCTTAGAAGTTTCCTTTCTATTTTTTTTATCGCTCATTCCATTTCTTTTTATCTCATTCCCTTTATCTCACTGGGAAGTTTGACCGACTACATCACGTTTTAAAATAGCATTCCCTTTTGCCTTTCAAATTCCATAACATGAGGGAATCATCAGGGCCATTTACTGTCCCATTGCAGACCATTGAGACTAATAGTCACCCCTTAAGGCATTCGTTTGGTTTCTCGCAACTGGGTAGTTTTATTGGTTGCAGCCCCGAACGAGGGTTATGTTTACCTTATCTGCAATATTTATTACAACTTTTAGAGTTATAACAATTTCATGTTTCCCCAGGCAGCTTTCTTTTATTTGCAATCTTATTGTGGAGATCTCTGACGATACTTATTGAATTGAGTAATGGAAACACTTAGGCGCTTAAGGGATTATCGAGGGTTTTTTTTTGTCAATTATTCTTACTTGTTGCGGGGTTATCCTGAGAACAACTCTCCTTCCCCCACATAGAAACTCACTTGGTGCGCAGATTGTTGCATTGCTATCATACACATCTCCCCCGTTATTTCATTCTTTGAATTTTTGTCTTTTCTTAATTGCAAGATAAATGTTCTAGGAATGCCCATTTCTTGAAGAACGTTCGCCCCCCCCCCCTCCAAAAAAAATGATGTCTATTATCAACGGACTTCTGAATTATAAAATAAATTTGCTTCAAACTGAAATAGTTTTGAAAAATATTCTAAATATCTTCAGGGTTTAAACAGTTTTTTTTAGTCGCGAGCGACTCTACATCTCACTATGTCGGTAGGTCCTCGTTTTGCCTTTCTTTTGTTTTTGTAATAACATTGTAACTAATCGGCCGATTCTAACGAAATTCGAAAGCTTTATGTTGTTTTACATTCTCTTTCGAATTGTATAACTTCCATCGTTCTCTCAAAGTTAGTCCATGAATTATTTTGTTTTGGCAATAACATCATAACTATTCGGCCGATTCTAACGAGATTTGAAACCTTTGTTGTTTTGCATTCTCTTTCGATTGGTATAATTTCCAGGGTCATACTAAGGTTAGTCTTTGAATTATTAAAAGTCTTGGAGGTCGTAAGGTCATAAATCAGAATAAGTGAGAGCAGGCGACATTTTGGTAGGTAGGCCTCGTTTCTTAGGCAATCGAATTATGAAAATATTTGGCAATAATATTAAATGGAAATTAGAGCTTCTTATAATTTTTAAAATTATGGAGATAGATGGCATCAATTATTGAAATGAACTATAGAAACTTAGGCCGTAATTTTTCTTTGAAATCGAATTATAGAGATATCTAGCAATAATTAATGAATTGAACCAGAGAAACTAATAATTATTCATTGGAAACGAAAACTTCTTTTCTTTGAAATGGAATTATTGAGATATCTGGCAATATTATTGAAATGAACTTTGGAAATTTAAGCCTTTTTTTTTCTTAAATCGAATTATTGAGATATTTGGCAATAATTGTTGAATGGAAAATAAAACTTTTTTTCTTTAAAATGGAATTATTGAGATATTGGTAATATTCATTAAATTTAATCATGGAAGCTAAAAGGGCTTCCTTTTTTTAAAATTGAATTATGTAAATATCTGATAATATTTATTGAATTGAACTATGGAAACTTAAGCATTATTTTTAGTCGCGTGTGAGTCTAGTTGTGGGTGACTCTACATCTCATATGTCAGTCGGTCGGTCCCCATTTTGCTTTTTTTTAATAACATCATAACTAATCGGCCGATTCTAACGAAATTCCAAACCCTTAAGTTGGTTTACAGACTCTTTCGAATGGTAAACTTGCATCGTCCTCTCAAAGTTAGCCTATGAATTATATTGTTTTGGCAATAACATCATAACTATTTGGCCGATTCTAACGAAATTTTGAAACCTTTATGTTGTTTTGCACTCTCTTTCGATTGATATAATTTTCAGGGTCCTCCTAGGGTTAGTCTTTGAATTATTGAAAGTTTTGGAGGTCGTAAAGTCATAAATCAGAATAAGTGAGAGCACACGACTTTTTAGTCAGCAGACCTTGTTTTCTTTGAAATCGAATTGGGGAGATATCTGCCTTAATTTTTTAATTGAACGATTGAAACTAAATCTCATTTTTTTTCTTTCAAATCTAATTATTTAGATATTTGGCAATAATTTCTTCCTTTTAAATGAGATTGAGATACATATATGGTAATAATTATAGAATTCACTCATGAAAACTAAATCGATTTATTTCATTTCAAAATGGAATTGTGGAGATATCTAGCAATAATTATAGAATGGAACATATAAATCAAATGTTAATTTTTCTTAGATTTTTTTTAGATGCCAAATAAGTTTTTATATATTTCGTTTGTTCTTAGAAATTTTATAATTATCCCTTTTTGCGTGACGGTTGTCCACTAAATCCTAGTCCTCCTTGAAACGAAAACTAGTTATTACCACTCCTACTCTCAATATCAATAAAATTTATTTTTCTATAAATTTGGTTACCTTTCTGAATTAAATTCCAACCACTTATTCTTTGTAAGGTCGTATAGATATTAAAAAAATAATGTGTAATTTATATTACTTTACCAATATTAAAAGCATCATTTTTCTTGATTTTAAATGTAAAATATTTGCAATATATTTTACCTTCCCTAAAATCCGCTTCTTTGTTCGGAGGCATTTGAAGATAGAAGAACCGAAAGAGCTCGGGAAGAAAGGCCATTGAATTGGCTCGAAATTTGCCCACTTCTTATTTACTTTTCACTCGAAACCTAAGAATTTCATGCTGGAGTTCTGGATATTTTAAAATATATGAAGGGGAAGATTAAAGGCTCGTTATTTCTATCCCGAATATTCTATTCTTTTTTTCTTTAACAATGCCGAAGTTTGCTACAAAGAAGGCGATTCTTTGGACGAAATTACGATCTCATTTCAGAGTGAGAAATGTTTGCTCTGTCATGACTTTGCGTTCTTTTTCGCGATTTGCTTCTGATAATAAAGTATGTCTCTGCTTCAGTGGCCATTTCATCCCCCTCTATTCTCGCTTTATTCGCCCTTATCCTTATTTTCGTCTTCTATCTCAATATATAATAATTATCAACTGTCTTTAACTTCTGAGATGCCGAGGTAGATTGACTTTATCTGTGCGCTGAACACAGTCAACCAGGAGTAACTTTGTGGCTTCGCTTTCTCGATCCCTTTGTTACTTTCGCTTTCTTACTCTTTCTTTCTTACACTACGTCTCACTATTTTCTCTTTATTTCTTACTCTCACTCTCTTTCTCTCACTCGTAATCTTTTCTTCTCTTTCACACTCTATTTTTTCCTCCACCCCTCTGTCTGTCTCTCTGTGAGCGAGATAGACAGAGCAGAGGGAGAGAGAGAGAGACAGGTACTGCTACAGGTATCGATTCAGATACAGAGAGAGGGGTGGAGAAAAAAATAGTGTGGGGGAGAAGAAGAGATTAAGAGTAAAAGAGAGAGAGAGAGAGAGAGAGAGAGAGAGAGAGAGAGAGAGAGAGAGAGAGATGTCTATACCCCTCTCTCTCGCTTATTATGCCCCTCTCTCAACAACCACCTTGTCGTCGGTGAGAGAGCTTGCACGATCTGTTTAAGTTAAGCTAGCTAAGCTGAGAGACTTTTAGTCCGGTAGGGTCACCCATGCCAGTAAGGTAGCTTTAGTAGGATCCAGACTAAGGGCTGTCAAACTTCTCTACTACTTCTTTGGTGCGTCTCCTTGCATCCCCCTGCTAACCTCTTCGATTCTGTTAGTACTAAGTTTCACCAACTCTCTTCAACTGTCAAAAAAACACAACAACAAAAAACAAACATTCATCTCTATTACACATAAGTTGTTTATTAATAAGGGCCTCACCAGCTCCCTTATGCCGCGTGAGAAGAGAGGCTTTGGAACCTCTTTAAATAACGCCTTGGAGCACTCATAGGTTGCAGGAGACTGTGATTGAGGGGATCTCAGGCGTTTGGGGTACGATTAATGGAGAAATGCTAGGTACCCCCTAGAAGCCTTCTCCTAACGTGTAATGGCCTGATCAGCCGCCTGTGACCGCTACTTGGTGAACAAAGTCTCGAGTGCTCTTTGGTGAGAGAGCTTTTGTGCCTTGCTGGTTGCCAGATCAGCTAAAGATCTCGGATGAAGTCGTGGGCACTTAGCTTTACTATTTGACTTAAGTCTGGCCGTTTTTAGTTGATTAGTAGGGCTTAGTAGGAAGACAGTTACACCTCAAGCACCCCTTTTGAAAAATCAGAGAACCAGTTCACTGGGGCTCTCGTGCTGCTCAGTTGGGAGCTGCGGCACGATTGAGGACGTCCGGCCCAGGGGAGACCTTAGGGTTGGTGTGCCTGGTCAAAGGGTTTCTGTTCGCCGAACGACCGAAAGCCTCCTGGAAATGTGATTAGTGCGAGAGAAAATCACACACAAAAACCCTTTTTTAAAGCGTATGGTCTCAGGGGTTTTAAGATGGCGAAGAAGAATGGTCCTCCGTTCCGTAAGTTAACCTGCAAAGTCTATAGATGGAGTGAAGACTTCGGGGGCAGTTTTACTCATTCCCTCTTCTCTCTTACCCCCCCCCCCCTATCTTCCATACTCTCATTCTCATATTCTCAAAATTAATATCTCACATTACCTCTATTTTACTCTCCCTTTATTATCCTCTCTATTTCTCTTATACTCTCTTTCTCCCTCTTTCTCTCTCTCTCTCTCTCTCTCTCTCTCTCTCTCAAAGAATGTAGAGGGAGAGGTGACGCCCCCTTGTCGCGGGAAGAGAGCTTGTGTGTACCTTTGACTTTTCGAGCTATGTCGGCGGGGGTACCTCTTCTGGGTACCCCTGGTAGGGCTTCCCTTGTCGATTTGGTCGAAAACGAGATTCCAGACTAAGTGCGTCATTCCTTCCTTTTTTTTACTCTATCCTTCTCTTTTTTTACTTTTATTCTATCTCTCCCACTTATACAAAAAGAAAAAAACAAAAAAAAGCCTACTCCTATCATGTCCCTGTTTCTCTTTTCTTCCTCTATCTACATATAAGGACCTGGCAGCTAACTCATGCGTCAGAAGAGAGGCTTTGGAACCTCTATAAACAACGCCAATCGACGCTCACTGGTTGCGAGAGACTAGGACTAGAGGTGTCCTAGGCGTTGGGGCACGATGAATGGGATGAGGGTAGTGCCCCGTTAACCCCTTCCCTGGCGCGTAATTATTGACCGTTCCCAGTGCCCGTTGACGGGTGCCTCTGGTAGCATCGGTCCGAGGTGACGGCCCTTTGTTCCCAGGTTGGTTGCCAGGCCAATAAAAAGCCTTGGGTCGAGTCTCTTGGTGGGGCGGGATATCCATTGAACGCTGCTCCGAGATCCTGGCCGTTGTGAAGGGAACTAGTAGGAGTTTAGTAAGGGGCGTGCTTCGTTGTTGTTCACCTGGTGACAAATCGATGGCCCCTTCGGGGACCGTCTGTGCTGCTTGGTTGGGAGCCACGGCACGCCGAGGCTTGACGACTCGGTCGGACGAACAGCAGCACATGGAGCGTGCCTTCTGAAAGATCCGAAACGTCTCCGATCGATAGGCGGGAGCGACTCACGCGGGGAGAACTCACCAACCCCCTTTTTTCTATTGATTGGTCACAAAGTTTTGAAAGAGAGAAAGTGTTTAAAATGACAGGGAAAAAAGGTCCAGCTGCACTTAAATATACATGTGCGATATGCCAGAAGGATAAGTGGTGCGTGGACTTCCCGGAAGGATGTTTTTCGAAATGCCACCCGGGAAGTATATGCACCGATTGCATCCTTAAAGGAGAGATCCGAGAGGCAGTGGCATGCTGCAATGAACTCGAGGATCTCTTCACAGCCTCTGAAGAAAAATCTAGGGCGCTGGAAAATAAACTGCAGACCCTAGAAACGCAGCACGCGCTTCACATTCGGCGTCTCGAGGAAAAGATCCTAGAGCTAGCCTCTAAACTAGAGGCCCAGTCGGCTCAAGCTCGAGACGAAAGTCCGACTGACTTGGGTGGTTCCGCCGATGTGACTCCAGCCCAAGGAGGTGAAACTGCATTGGCAGTCCCACTTCTGCCATGCGGAGCCAATGAGAAGAAGAAAAAGAAAAAGAAGAAAAAGGACCATAATGCAGCTCACCCCAGTGTAGAGGATTCGAGCGCTACTGGTGCGCATGGGAAAGTGGAAAGAGAAGAAGAGAAAAGAGAAACGGAAGAAGAGAAAACAAATGAAGAGAAGAAAAATAAGATGAGGAAGAAAAAAAAGAAAAATGCAGAGATACAAGAGGAAAGCGGCAAGTCGCTTCCGAGAGGAAAGAATAAGTCGCCTGCTGACAAATGTGCAAGAGTCACCCTTATTGGTGATTCTCAAGCACGGGGTTTGCAGTCCCTGCTAGCGGCCCGCCTTCGCACTAGTGTGAAGGTAAGCTGCCTGCCAGGATGTGGTAACCACCACATCAGAGTAGAGGCTGAGAAATCACAGATTTCTGAGAGCTCAGTCGTTGCTCTGATGGTCAGTGGAAACGACCTGTACCTGAGAGGAGGTAGGGTAGGCCCTACAGATAAAATCCTCCACACGGTCATGGGTGCCGTGGACGACTGTGGGCTGAAAACCCGCAAGCGTGTGGTAGTCGGGATGCTCCCGAGGAGAGGTCCAACACGGACCGCTCACTCGATGAATGTGTCTCTAAACCGGCGCCTGGCAGATTTGTGTACGGCAGAGGGGGTCTTTTTTGTGGACCCGTACCGCACCTTTTATGGTAGAAATGATCTCTACCAAAGGGATGGGGTACATCTTTCCTTTAAAGGAAAGGCCTTTCTGTCGAACATGATCCAGAATGTCGTAGAGAGGACCGAAAGGAGTATCCGGCCCAGAGTGAGGGCGGACGTACGCCAGTACGCCCGTGTCACTCCAGGAACGACCTTCTCAGAGGTCGCAAAAAGGGGTGCCTCGCCAACAAAGAAGCCGGGAAACGGAAGAGCATAGGGAGTCCTACAGTCGGGGACTCCCTGAAAGTTCTTCTGTTCAATGCGAGGTCAATCAGGAACAAGTTTCCTGAGCTCCGTGGCCTCGTAGCGACGGAAGAACCCGAAATGGTAGCCATAACAGAATCGTGGATAAAAACGTCAAACCGAGACTTTGAAGGCGAATTCACGGTTCCTGGCTACCAACTCTTCCACAAAGATAGGCCAGACAGAGAGGGTGGCGGTGTAGTGTTGTATGTCAAGGATACAATCAAATCTACGAACTCCAACATTATATCCGATCACGAGCTCCTAGGCGTTGACCTAGAGATAGGTCCTGTCAGATACAGGACCCTGGTGCTTTACAGACCCCCTTCCCAACCCGTTGAGAAGGACAGGGAACTGTACCAGCTGCTGGGTGAGCTTGTTCAAGGCAGAGTGTGCATCGTTATGGGCGACTTCAACAGACAAGTTGACTGGGAAACCAGAGCAGCCTGTGGCGATAGCGCGCTACTCCTGGAGTTCGCCAACAACGAGTTCCTCACTCAATGGGTCAGAGAACCGACGAGAGGAGACAATATCCTCGACTTGGTCTTCACCTCTGAGGATGATATCGTTGAGGATATCTCTGTAGGCGAAGAGCTCGGTGGCAGTGATCACCAGCTAGTTAGATTTACCGTCAAGATCCCGAAGGTAAGGTCTGCTGCCAGTCAATCAAGGAAACTTGACTTGAGAAGAGCAGACTTTGCACGCCTTCGTGCTGGGCTGACTGATGTAAGGCTAGCGGTATGCGAAGAGGTTGAGGATTCGTGGAACAATTTCAAAAATAAATTCATGAGTCTTCAATCAAGTTGCATCCCTCTGAAATGCCTCCGTCGGTCTTCTGTTCAACCAAAGTGGTTTAATCGAGAAATCGGCCAACTGCTTAGGGAGAAGAGAAATGCGTACCGGCGATCGAAGATCTCGGGTGCCTTTGACGAGTACCGGAGGCTAGCCAGGAGAGTGAAGTCCAGCATAAGGGCGGCTAAGCGTACTGAGGAACTCCGAGTGGCGAGACTCTGCAAGGAGAATCCCAAGGAGTTCTTCGGCTATGTAAATAGCCGTAAACCAATCCATCGTAGGATTGGGCCCCTAGTGGACGAGGAGGGTGCATTAACTCAGTCAGATGCAGAAAATGCTAACCTTCTCAATGACTACTTCTCCTCAGTGTTTACTAAAGAGTGTGGTCCCATCCCCCAGCCCACGGATTCCTACTCGGGGGAAAAGCTGGAGGCAATGGACTTCACCGAAGGAGAAATAAAGAAAAAGATCGCTGACCTAAAGACGAATAAGTCCCCTGGACCGGACGGGTTTCTACCCAAGGTGTTGAAGGAAGTGTGCGATGAAGTATCACGACATCTGTGCGCTATCTTTAACATGTCAATCCGGACCGGATGCGTTCCTAGAGACTGGCGTGAGGCGGAGGTGACTCCGATCTTCAAGAAAGGATCCTCCAGCCATCCGTCAAACTACCGACCTATCAGTCTGACTTCGATAGTCGGTAAACTCATGGAAAGCATGATGGTGGAGAAAATAACGTCGTATTTAGAGTCAAACCTGCTACTGAGGAGTTCCCAGCACGGCTTCCGAAGGCAACGGTCATGCCTGACGAACCTTGTGGAATTCTTCCACTTCGTGTTCAGTGAGCACGATCGGGACAAGGCGGTGGATGTGGTTTACTTAGACTTTCAGAAAGCCTTTGATAAGGTACCACACCGCCGCCTTCTCCGGAAAGTGCGAGCGCTGGGCATAGACGGAAAAGTAGCCGGCTGGATCGAGAACTGGCTAAGTGGCAGACGGCAACGGGTGGTGGTGAATGGACAGGCTTCTGAGTGGGTGCCCGTTACTAGCGGAGTGCCTCAAGGTTCTGTCCTGGGACCACTACTATTCATCATCTACGTCAACGACATGGACGGTGACATGGTTGCCAAGATTTCCAAATTTGCCGACGATACCAAGCTTGGTATGAACGTTGCAAAGGATGGAAATACTGCCCGCCTGCAGGAAGACCTTGGGAAGATTGGGGAGTGGTCGGACACGTGGCAAATGCCGTTCAACGTGAACAAGTGCAAAGTAATGCATATCGGCCACAGAAATCCCCAATCTCATTATATCCTTAAGGGCACTGCTCTCGAATCGAGTGACACTGAGAAGGACTTGGGTGTTACTGTCACTAGCGACCTCAAGTTCTCGAAACAGTGCATTGAGGCAGAGAAGAAAGCCCAAAGGATGTTAGGCTACATAACGCGCCAGTTTGGATACCGTAACAGGGAGATAGTACTTTGTCTGTACAACTCCCTAGTTCGGCCGCACCTGGAGTATGCCGTACAATTTTGGAGTCCTTCGTTTCGAAAGGACATCGCAAGGTTGGAACGCGTACAAGCCAGGGCAACCAAACTGATTCCCTCTATCCGACATAAAAGTTATGAGGATAGACTAAGGGAATTAGATCTGTTCTCGTTGGAAACCCGTAGACTGCGTGGTCAGCTCATCGAAGTTTTCAAAATACTTCGAGGGTTCGACAATGTTGACTACCGGGATATTTTCACACTGAGTGAGAACAGAACGCGCAATCACGGCTTCAAACTTGAACTGAAGCGTTACAACCGCAATCTGTGTGGAAACTTTTTCACCTACAGTATCTGCGGTAAGTGGAACGCACTTCCAGTGGAAGTTGTCAACAGTGAATCTGTTGACCAGTTCAAGTCAAGACTAGACAAAGTCTTGAAAAGTGGCCGTTTAGGGACGCAAAACAATTGAGCAGCCATGTGCCCGCTCGATTGCTAGTCCCAAGGTACCCTCTTTGAATGGACCGTAAGGTCTCCTAGGGTACCTTCTTTCCTTGTAACTCCTTGTAACTCATATACTCTTATACTTAATTTTACTCTCTCCCTCTCATCTCCCTTTCTCTTGCTTCCTCTCATATTCTCTCTTACCTTGGCTATTCAAGTCTCTCTCTCTCTCTCCTTCTATCTTTTCTTCTCTCACTTATTCTGTAACTCGCATTCTTACTATCTCTTCTTCTTCTTTTAATTCCGTTTCTCTGCTTACCCCATCTTTTATCTCTTTCTCTCTCTTACTTTCACTAATTTTCTTACTCTCTTACTTTCACTATTTATCACTTACTCTCTTTCTCTTTTATATATATTCTCTCTCTACCTCCTTGTTCTCCCTTATTCTCTCTCTTAATCTCTGTTTTACTCCCTCAATTATTCTTTATATCTTTCTTAATTTATTATTCCCTCTCTCTAAGAAACTCTCAATCTCCCATAATCGTAGTCTCTTACTCCCTCTTACTTTCTTATAATCTTACTCTCTCTCTCACTTACTTTCTTCTTGACTTACTCTTTCTCCCTCTCCTTTACTCTCTCAATCTCTTTTTTTCTCCTTCTCCCTTTCTTATTTACTCTCTCTTTTACAATCTCTCCCTTTCTTATTTACTCTCTCTTTTACAATCTCTCCCTTATGTTACTCTCTCTTACGTTGACTATTTTACTTTCATACTCTCTCCCTAATAATCTCTCTCTTACTTCCTCCGCCTCTCTCCCTCTGTGGCCGTTTAGGGAGGACCTAATGCAGTTGAGCGGGGATGTGCCCGCTTGACAGCTAGTCCAAAAGGACCCTCATTGAATGGACCGTAAGGTCTTCTAGGGTACTTATTTTCCTTGTTACTCCTTTTCCTACTCTCACTCTTTACTCAGTCCCTCTCTTATTCTCTCGTACTCACTTTCTTGCTATGTTCCTCCCTCTCTCATACACTCTCCTTCGCTTCCCTTCTTTCTTACTATTTCTCTTTTGCGGTCTACTCTCTCTCTCTCTCTATCTTTCACTTAATCTTTCTTTTGCTCTCTCTCTTTTATCCTCACCTCTCTCTTGGAGATATGGAGAAATAAATAAACAGATTTTGCCTAAAAGAATTAAAGATTAGAGAACCAATTAAGTGTTGGCTATTAATATTTTGTTGATTTTCCTGATTTACTTTTTACACACTTTCAATCTTGCCAAACACAGGATTAATGAGCTTAAAAAATCTATAATGATGATTTATTGCCATATCTGACGTGAAAATCAACTATTCTGATTGATTCGCTAGTGTTGGGGGGGGGGGGTAATTTGTGCGTCAGAATCCCCGCTCCATTCCTACATGTTCATTATGATTCACTAGTTAGTTAATTACACAACTCGTCCCTTATCAGTTGTGGACGAGGTATGCACACCGCATAGTGAAATTCACATATTGATCAGAATGACGATTGGTTGCAGGTCAGAGGCATCGGGGTCTGTATTTTTCAGTCTATCTATGCCTTTATGTCTATTTCCATGCACAAATACAGTAGAATGTATTCGTTTTCTGTGCGACCCTCTCGTGCCCGTCGAAATTGCGGCGGACAGGTGGCGAAAGGTCGCTATTGGGAAGGCACCGTGATGAGAGCCTTGTCATGTGCAATGCAGATGTCATTCGAAAGAAGACATTTTTTCCCCCAATACCTCGTAAAACACCGCAACCTTTCGGTTAAAAGCGTAATAGAATCGCACTCGGCGTGTTAACGTGTGTACGAGTTCGCGCACATGTGTACGTTAATTCTCATCGATGAACGGTTTATGGAGCGGGAAATAGAGAGCTCGCGATTTGCATTAGAAGCGGCCGCAAATGTCTGTGACCCGAGGCGAGGCCAGATGTTCATAAAATCTGGTTCCTCGAAATTCGCTGTCGGTGGTGTGCAGCAGCGGCCAGAATTTAGACCTCCTCCAGGAAATTGACATTGCTGCTCGCCTTCACTTATGAATCCCTGTTCAGCTTGTAGCAGGATTCGCTCGATGGGGTGGGCTTGTTTGTTTGTTTGGGTTACCGGAAGAAGTGAAACGAATTTGGGACGAATGGAAACGTCCTTTCTTATCTTGAGCAACGTTAAGCCACAGTGAATATGGTTAGCCGTCGGATTCCAGATTAAAATAAACATTGTCCTCACTAAGGCATTTTCTGAATGCTCTCTTTATATACATTGTCATGCTACGATAATTGTCCTTGGACTCAGTTATTTTGGTGTTGGGGTCCCGGCCGTGCGCAGCCGTCGCAATGTGCATGTTTAAACTCGTACCCCCATCCGACGACTACCCATATCCAATGTAGCTTAACTTAACTCAAACTGGGAGGGGTGTTTCCACTGGGTTAGGTCTTACCAATGAAAGAATGGCTCCACAAGCAACTTTGTACCACTTCTTCGGATATCGGAAAACTGATTCGTCAGTACCTCCGCACGTTTCAAATATACTTTTCTGCAATGTACCCCGAAAGGTACTAGAAATTCCCCCCCCCCCTTCTCGGTGGGGGTGGGGGGCACACGAAATTCTTAAGAAGCAAAGACATGAGGGGGGGGGGTAAATACAAGATCGTTGGAGGTTCAACCGAAGTGGCTAAGTTAAGGAGTGTAGAGTGTTGTGATCCGAAGACGAATGGGTTGGGGGGAGGGGGGGGAGTGAATCCAACGGGCGGCAATAAAGTATTGTTAACCTCAAGTCTTGGGACTTCTTGGGTCTATTCCTAAGTTTCTTAAGACAAATAGTCCCATTGGCAATTAGCTCGGAATGGCAATAACCCGAAGGGTAATTTTTTCAGTGGCAACATACGGCTAACTCGCTATGGTCGACTGCGGCCAATTGACCATATTTTAAAACTTCATTTATTTTTTTAATATAGGAGGTTATGTTAGTAGCTGTCAGACTATATACAGTTAGCCGTGGTCAGTTGTCATAGATCAATTATGTAGGGCTGTGATGATTCTAATTCTGATGAGGAACCACTTGTTCGTCCCGGGCTTTATTTTCTTTCATACTGGAGCCATTGGATTGCAGTCTAATAAACTCACCGCCCAAAATATTAGTCACTTATGAGGGGAGCTGCGATTCGACCTGCCTTGGACCAAATATGGTTTAGGAAACATCAATGTTCAGCGTCTCGCATTAAAGAATTCTGCAATTCAGCCAGATTGCGGAGAAGCCGTCCCTGCCGTCGTTTGTACGTTGTTCGAGGTAGTCTCATAAATTTTCGATTGGGTTCAGATCCGGTGATTTTAGAGAGGGGCAATGCAGATGTGTGATTGTTTCTGACTATTCATCATACCAGCCAGTCACAATGATAGCCCGGTGAACGCGGGAGTTGTCATCCTTGAAGATAAGGATTGGAATGTTACCTTTCGCGTTAAAATGGAGGGCAAACGGTTAAACCCGGTCGTCTAGCAGCTCGATGTAGGGATACTGGTCAAAATTGTTTTTCACCTCAACCAAAGAACCCATTTTCGCATAATTAAAACACCCCCAGTACATCACAGAGCCTCATCCAGCTTGAAACGCACCCTACACGCAGTCTTCATTTAAGGCCTCATGAGGTCTACGATGAACACGACACCGGGCATCATTCACATACAGGGCAGAAACGTGATTCAACTGATCAGATATCGTGTTTCCAGTCCTCCAAAAACCACCGTTTGTGTCTTCTAGCCTACTGTAGCCAGATGTACAAAAGTAAATCCCACATAAATGCAATAACAGCCACAGAGATTGAATATAAGAAGGGAGGTTGACATTCTTGTACCCTTTTACAATCAATTCGCACCGTTCGATAACTTTCTCAATGGAGAACTAGCGTTTAAACTGGGATCTATCACCACTGAATGTCGGTGGAGGGCCAACCATCCCCTCAAGTATCTCTTAAAGAACTAGGAACTAAAAAAACACGCAATTAACCCGTCACCAGGGGGCTAAAACATAAAGCTATCGGGTGTAGTCTCTATTCCTCACTCCGCAACTTAGGCCCATTCAATTGAGGGGAGTAATTAGCGATTGTTGAAGAGTCCGATAATAATAATATAGCTTTCTAAGATTGTATTCCAGAGTGCTCTTGATAGGAATGAAGAAGCACCTTTGATTATGGTTTTATCATTCATAATTATAGTTTGATTATTTACGCTGACGTTTCGCAATTCGCCAAATTACATTTTCAAATTGTATATTTTTAGTTTGTGGGGTCTTGAGGTATTCTTTTAAGGGGGAGGAGTTGAATAAATAGAGGCAAGGATCGCTGGGTGTATAATATTGGAATTATGTGATACTTCTTCGTTGGATTTATAGACGGTTCGGAGTTTCCTGTTTTGGTATGCATGAGTTGTTCTTGGATGTCCATTGTTGGGTTTCAGTCGGTGTTGCTGTGCTCTATGGTCTTGTTTTTAACCGACGCCTCACCTGGTAGTCTCATATTCTCAGCTTTAGGGTTTCTTGTACCCGCGCCATAGACATCCTTCGTTCCGTGACGTTCAGCATTCGGCGTGCAGATAGGGTAAATGCCTTACTTCTCTACCGATCCTTTGTTCTTTAGAAGCTTGACTACGGATGCGAGTGTTACGCATCGACAGCCGAGCGGGATTATTGTTCGATATTTAACGACGGACAGTCGTTGTCGGGACAGTGGAATTGATATATCACGTGGGTGGTGTCGGATGGAGTTTTGTGTTATTTAGAAAATTTGGCTGAAAGTTTGGCGCTTCTGTCATTGCATTGGATTTCTATTCTCATTTCGTTATCATGTGGAAAATGTCATTTCAAGGTGGTTTTTGTGACTCAAAGTGGAATTTGATTTTGTTTTGTTTTTTTCTTTTGGTTGGAAAATAATTATAAATAACAATACCCTAATCAAAAGTTACCTGGTCATTCCTATAAAGAGAAATTTCGAATAAAATATCGCAAATATTTCTCAAGATGGATATAAAATCTTGATTAAGCATAATTAATATTATTACAGGATATGTCAAAAGATATTGCCGCAGGGAATTCCTCCTTCCACCATAAGAGCGTCTCGTAGCACAAATGGACGGGGTGGAAAGCAACAGAGACAATATCATGCCTTCGATCTTCATTTTGAGGTCCTAACAGAGACTTTCTGATTAAAGAACAACAATATGTTATTATTAGATATTACTAATTATCATGTATGATCATTTGTCGGTGTGTGGGTGCAGAGTAACACACGAAATATGACCACAAAGAGCCCTAAACGTTTTGTCGTGGCTTTTCAAATAAGGATGGTAAGGGTTCTTCAACCGGGGCCACCACCTGACTTAATAGGACCTCGGTTCGATTCTCCAGAAATTAATTTGATGGGAGTCATTAGGCAAAAAAAGGGAAACTTATATAATGCAACGAGCACACAAGGGTAGAGACAGAAAACAAAGAAAAAGATGAAAAACCGAACCGAAAATGTCAAGGATGCATACATTAACCTCTTAAACCGGCATTCCCATTAAAACCACCACAAGATCGGGTTCATTAATGAGACGACTCGGAAATACGAACTAGGACTCGATAAAAATGGCAATGATGACATGTTGAGATGCGCGGGTTTATTCGCGCGCGAAAACGTGATCCCACATGTAGCGCGCCGAGGCCAGCGGCCTTTGGAAGCTCCGCGCGGAGATGAGCTGCAATTAAAGAGGCAACCGACATAATTGGCCATCGCTCCTTCACGATATCGGCGGTAAAGTGGCTTCATCACCCAAGAATCGTGATTCACTGCAATACCTAAGTGCTTCACTTTTTTTATTGTTTAACAACTCCACTACTTCCATCCTATTTACATACACATGTAAACTCGTACATACCTTTATCTACACTCACATATACGATCCAATATAAATTTGTACCTGCATTCCCACTCGTTTTTTTTATTAAATACAAATTTTCACGTGTTATATCAGCCTTATTTATCGGATTCTCTTTACTTTATTACGGTACGAAATAATAAGATATAGAGAAGGGAAGGGAAAGGAAGAAGAGGATTTAGAACTTGATTATTTAAGAATCGAGAATACTTTCTATGGAGTTATGGCGGAGAACCCATCATTCCCGTTAAGCGACGAAGCCAAGCACAAGCACCCTCTTTCCCTCGCATCACAGAACTTGTTGATCACCGACAGTAATCGAACGAGTTCTTCCATCATTGCTCGTTCTTGATTCACGACTACTCGCGAGAGTTCTGCCATAATCTTTCTGCACTATCATACTATCGTGGGATTGAACTTTTGCACATTAATCCAATACATTCGGTAAAGCTCGCAAGGGGCTTGACTTAGATTGCTGGGGTTGGGCAATGGCGGGAGAGTTGCGCCCTCCGGTCCCTACCGCACTAAGTGTTCGCCTCTTTTGACTACTCGGGTTCGCTTTTTGAATGTGGGATGGAAGACATACAAAGGGCTAAACAAGAATTAATAAAGACGAAAGGAAAATAATATATATATATATATATATATATATATATATATATATATATATATATATATATATATATATTATGTGTGTGTGTATGTATTTAAAGTGGTTGCTTCTGGACACCTTCCATTTAATACCCAGCCGACGACCATGGCAATATCAAAATTTATTCATCAAATGAATTATTTGAAACGTTTCGAGCTAAGACGCTCATCTTCAGGAAATATTCTATAATGAAAAATACAGACAATGTAGTTAGGAAATTTTAAATGTAACTTACTTAAAAAAATACATAATAAACAGTCATATTAACTTACAATATTTAAATTAAGATAAACGATGGGAGGTATACTAAGGCAAGCCATTTAAAATACAGACACAGATGAATCAAGGGTTTGATCAACGCAGTAATCGAGTCCCTAACTGACCTTTATATAATCACATGGGAGCGTATACTAAGGGACTTTAATCAAGCGATTTATGTTGTAGGATGTTATGGATTATTTAGTTGGTAGTGATTATGAGATTAATAAAGGAGTAAAGCTATGGTCGGAGTTGAGACGGGCTTACAAATTTTATGTGGAGAGGATCGGATAAACGAAGGATTTATTCAGGCTAATTCTGGTAAAATTATGGAGGGTAAATCCTTTGATACAGAGAAATCAGGAAGTTTAGAGGTGTAGAGAGTGTCTAAAAGGATTTTCCTTTTCGAAGTAAAAGGATGGAAAACGATTATTGCGGAAGTATGATTTTAGGAATTGAAATTCAGAGTGCATAAAAAAAAGTTAGAAGAGCCATGGTATCCTTTGTCTAAAAGTGTCTTAATACAATAGAACTTTCAATTTATAGCTGCAATGCTGAAAAAGTTGAAATCAAGAACTGCGGTTAGGTAAGGATACTAGTAAGAATTTCTTAATGGTCTGGAAAAGTCTCCTGGAGTTCCTCAACCTTCCTCAGGAGAGGCACCTACACGACTGGGCTACCATCCATTTCTCTAAAAAGTGAAATTTCAAGCATTTTGGACGAGTTGGCGTTTAAAATGTTAACAGAAAATGAGAAATTCTGAAATGTTTTTGCGGCTCTTCACCCGTCAATTTTTTTTTAACTATAACGTTCATGTCAATACGGTGAGGTAAAGATAATAGTAAGAATTCCTTAATCCGCTAGAAAAGTGTCCTGGAGTTCCTCAACCCTCCTCAGGATAGCCACCTAGACGACTGAGCTACCATCCATTTCTCTAAAAAGAGAAGTTTCAGAAAGCCTTTTGTGCGCAAGAGTGTCGGCAGTTGGTTAACTCCTGCGGCAGGAGATGTCTAAGCATCATCGGAATTAAAGGTCTCCACACTAATTACTGATATATAATTTACAAATGCTTTCCACTGATAATTTAATCACTATATTCTAATAGGAATTAGTTTCCGCTGTCGTTCTGATCATTTTGGACACTTCAGTCTTTCTAGTAAGTTGATTATCTGCTGACAACTTTCGTTTTATTCATCGAAATTTGCAGAACCATCACCCATGCGTAGTTCTTTTACCTGTTGGGTATCGTACACCTTTTTGGTTGTAATATATATATATATATATATATATATATATATATATATATATATATATATATATATATATATATTTATTTATTTATTTTTTGCAGGATAAAGGATATGACGAATACGGGAAGTTCATTTCGTTTACTTGATTGTAGAACGTTTCGGGTAAAAGTTTCACCCATGTTCTGGTACTGGAGAAATTTACAAAAATTCATGAATTTACAAAAAATACGTTAATAATTTAAACTTTCAAAAAAAAAATCCCCCAAATTTTTGTTTGTAGTAGAATGGTCGGACTTTTAATATGGGCGGAGGGGGAGGGGTGAATGTAGAGTTAAGCAGGTTACTAAAATATTGTTTCAAAGTTATCCATTATCCATTGAATTATCTAACTTTGAAACAACATTTCTGTAACCTGTCCAACTCTACACTCTCCCTCCCGCCCATCTTAAAAGTCCGACCATTCTACTACAACCAAAAATTGGGGGGAATTTTTTGGAAAGTTTAAATTATTAACGTATAATATTAGTCTTTCATGAATTTTTGTAAATTTTTCCAGTACCAGAACCTGGGTGAAACTTTTACTCGAAACGTTCGGGTTATATGCAAAAACCGAGTTCTTGGGAACGGCTCCCAAGTGGAAAAGTGACAGAGATTTATGTAAGCCGTTTTTCCAGAATAATGAACGGCATTGGACCTAAGATAAAGCTTGGGCATTCCATTTTTCGGAGTAGATTACGAAGGGACAATCTTTTCTTCTCCTTATCCCTGGAGGAAATAAAAGACCGATTCAAGAATCCATTATGTGGAAATGGTAAGATTTTTTTTTAAGATTGTAGTAGATAGTTGATTGGAAAGAAGGCAAGTGAAGACTATTGCAAGGAGTCCTCCCCTTGCCATTCTTTGCTTAATATTTATCCATTTTAATCACCTAAGTTCATTACTAGCCGCTCCCCTCCCCCTTACTGAGGTTGACAAGTTTTATTTTTTCATTTTTTTTTAGCGATTCAGAATGAGTAGCAAATAAAAAAAAATCTAGAATTTAAAAATATTGATAAAGCTCCGAAATCATGATGTGACCTGTACAAAATCGCCCATTTGGGCATATAAAGAAAATTTGAACAAATAAACCTGTGTAAAACTTGTACATTTATTTGTATAAATTAATGTTAAGGTGTTATTAGTCATTTCCTTAGACCTATCAAAGTGTTCATTTGTGTAAACGTCATATTGGGATACAATTACATCTAGAGTAATACTTGTACACCACTACCTCTTTATCTTTCACACACACACCCAACACACAGACCTTTTATTTACCCTTTCTCGTTCTCACAAATATCGAATCACTGGTATGAGAACGGGGTACCAATAGACGCTTAACTCCGGTTCTCCTTGGTTTGTCCTTTGACAGGTGTCGATTTATTGACTTTGAAAGCAATCAAGGAAATCGAGACGCTAAACTAGTCTCGGAAAATCTCAGAAAACGAGACTATCACTCGAAATTTGCGATGTAGCGGTATTCGTCCATTTGCTCCATTACGTCTCGCAAATGAGTAATTCTGGATTTTTCCTACTTTAACGTTGGTGAGGAAGTGTTTGAAATCAGTTCCGTTTACCGCCCAATCTTTTAAGCTTAGTGCTCGTTTCTTTGTAGGAAAAGGCCACTCTTATTATGCACGCCAGCGCGTTAAAGTTAATATGATTACCTGAGAATTTTAACCCCCGAGGAGGGGGAGTACATTGCATAGCCTGTTGCACTTCGCGCCCAGAGGAGTTGTACGTCCGTCCTGCCTGAGGGCAGATTAGGAAGGCCCTGTCGTCAATGGGTTGACATGCACTCTCGTATGGGGCCTGAGAAAACTGTTGGTGCGCTTTTACCCTCGTCCCCCTCTCAGCGCTACTTTGTCGGCCCGTAGGTCAGTCGGTCGGATGGTAACCGTTTTGCTTTCAAATGTTTTTTTTCGTAATAACATCGTAACTATTCGGCCGATTCTAACGAAATTTAAAACTCTTATGTCGTTTTACATTCTCTTTTGAATTATATAATTGCCAAAGTCCTCCCAAGGTTATTCCGTGAATTACTGAAAGTTTCTAAGGTCGTAAGGACATATGGTCATAAGTTAGAATAATTGAGAGCACGCGACTTAGTTTTGTTGACCTTATTTTTTAATCGAAGACTATCCCCTCAATCTTTAGCTAACCTGCACATGCTACCAGGAGGAACTTTGGTGCGCTTCCTCCTCGCTATCTGTGCTAGCATTAGTTTTTATCTACGACTATGCCCTCAACCCGAGAGGGTGTGCCGTTAGTTCATCAGAGTGCCATGTTCGGTTCGCTAAACATGGTGCCTGGGTGGATTGCACCCAATCCCGGGAAAAAAAATAGCGGAGGGGTATGATAATAGTAGGTGATCTCCAACCCTACTCGTGAGTGGACCCACCAATCTTTACTTCTCCTTATTACATACCCTACTACCCCTTTCCACACTTGCTCTCCTATCCACATAGGGTCTGGCTGCTCGGGGCACTTTCTTCCTCTTACCAGACCTTAGTCGAGTGGTAGTGTATACCGTGAGGTCCCTACCATGCTGCGAGGTCCGTAAGCCTGCGGACGGAGGGAAGGATTAAGTATGTGCTATGCTGGGCCTTGGACTCTGCTCACTGCCTACCAGTACATATATAAGGTGACTACGTTGGCACCATCTTCTATGGTCAAAGCTCGAGGACAAGGCCCATTTTAGCTCGACCCGTGGGCCGAGATAGCGAGACGACTTGTTGAGCCGTGCCCCTTTAGGGCCTTCAGCCATGTATATTAGGTTTGCAGTAGGCCACCACCCTGCCTGCCTTACTCTCTAGCCCCGTTGGAGGTCAGTTCGCCAGCCAAATAGACTGAAAATCACATGACTGAACAATCCTCGATTATAATCTCTGATATCTTGAGGAGTGGCTCTATGGAGCCTTCCCTCCTCTTGAGCTGGACATGGTCCCAGAGGTGAACCCACCTTAGATGGCAAGAGCTTCTCCTCAGGCGGCTCAGGCCCCAGAGGAGTTATAAGAAGAGAAGAGATCTCATCCCCTGACAGGTACCCATTCCTTAGCCAAGCCCTTCTCCATTTCGGAGAAGAATCTGGCTGAGGCTGGCTCGTCCGTCCTTGAGGCCCATTCCAGGAGTACAGAGAAGCGGATTTATTTTCCGACCTCTTCTCCTAAAAAGAAAAAAAGACAGAAGTAATCAAAGAGGACTACGGATTCCTCTCCCTCTTCGGGGGTTCCAGGGACGACAGGTCCTCTTCCATTTCGGCCACCAAACAACCCAAAACTAGCACGTCCGGTCCCGATGCGCCAAAGGGCGGAGGAGTATAAACAAAGACCAAAACCGTAAGTGCGGTAAGGGGAGACTCTATTACGTCGGGGCTCCTAAATCAGAAACTACCTGTTTTTTTTATTTAGCCCACTGGCTTGAAACACTTTCGAGTTATTCGCTCCAAAGATGGCAGCATGTTGGAAAAAGGCAGCAAGAGCCATCAGAAGAGTGAATTAGCTAATTTGAATAGAAGAAAGCCGAGGGTGACTTATTTCTCGGATAGGAGCCTTCTGTCCAATGCATCGGACCATTCCTAATCGGTCATGATTAGTGCCCTTCGGACAGTGAATGGCTCGCCAGCGAGTGTGATGCCGCACTTTACCATCAACCTCAAGAAAGGAGTGATTTGTGATTTATGCCAGGGAAATCATAGACTACTCATTAGAAGACATCAGCGAAGAGCTGGCCGACCACGGGACGGTCAAGGCCGAACGTGTGATGAGAAAACAGGGTAGGACCTCAAGAACCACTATTACACCTTCGTCACGTTCGACCTTGATAGGCCCCCTGAGTCGGTGCTTCCTGGGTGGTATCGCTACCGCGTGAAGGCATTCTTGCTACTGCTACGGAGGTACTACTACTGTCACTGCTTCGGTCATACGAATCACTCATGTAGACCTCAAAGTCGGGTTGACCAGAAGTCTGTGTAAGTTTCTGAAAGGCCATGCACGATAAGTCCCTATCGTGTATGACCAAGCGTGTCTTTTGCGGAGAGCCGTACACTGCTTCCTAGAATCAATGTGGCACGTATCTCCTGGAGAAAGGAATCCGACCCGTTCAGGCTACGGATCCTTCTGCGGGTCACTCCCCAAGTTTTCCCCTGCTAAGGCTGGGAGCACAAATGGTTTACGCTCAGCTAGGGCTAAAATCAGTGCTCGTCCCACACTTCCCAGGGCGACCCTTTCCAATAAGGAAAAACGGCCGCTCGCTTTCACCGGACCGTTAAACCCACAGTGGCAGTGCTCTTGAAGGTGGTCGTGACGCCGTTTTCCAGGGTTCCTAAAGTTTTCCCCGAAAAGAGGACAGTACCAAAGGAGCTTCGGCTCCTACGCCCCAACCCAAGGCTGGACTGGGTGACTCAGACACTCGGTAATCTCCAAAACAGGAAGCCCGGCATCCGAAGTCGCCCCGCCCGCTTAAGGTTTCGAGGCGAAGGTGAGAAAAGACTCGTATAGCGAGTCCAACCTCCCCTGATAAGTCCTCAAAGGCGACAGCGCCTCCAACGCTTTGTTAGGCCAACAACGCCCGGAGTGCTGCCTCCGGCAAGCATACGGCCATTCCCGTGAGGGTCTTCTCTTCGAAGAGGGCCCCAGCATCTCCTCTGAGCTTGGTCTGGAGGGCATATTTCTTCAATTGAATTGCCACGGACTCCGGGCTAATTGGAAGGAGCTGCGGAGGCTCATCTCATCCTGTCTTCCCTTAGCTATCTCTTTGCAGAAGACCATGCTGGGTGCGTGCACCCTGCCAACCCTCCCCGGGTATAAGGGTTTTGCGACCCAACCACCAAGGGATGGGGGCCCAGCAGGAGGATCTTCGATTTTAATACCCACGGTATGATGACCCCATTCTTCTATTTGCTATAAATACCTCCTTTAGGGGCAACATTTGCATACAAACGTCATACTTCGTACTGTGATTTTAGTCATTTCTTTTGTGTCTTTTCTTTTTATTACCAAAACATTTCCTCAAAAAAATGAACCCAGTAACTTACAGTATACAAATATACTCGCTCTCATCCCTTGTTTTTTTTTCCACACTTATTCCCCAATTTTTAAGTTGCTGTCACTTTCCTCATTTACTTAATGAAGCTAATCAAAACAAGAATGTATATTTACGTCTACCCCCCCCCCCCCAAACAATCTCAACAAATAAACTTAAACAAACAACATATTCAACACAGGCATATAAATTTATTCCATACCAGATCACCTACCAACAGAGAATACTCGTGTTTTACCTTTGTGACATAAGCTCAAATCAAGTCCTTCAAGAAAAACTCGTTAATTCCAAAATCTAGTTTGTAATAAAATCGCTAAACGCTACAATTCATTGTTTCCCTGGTAATTACATGATAAATTTACTGGTTTGGCAGGATTATAAGAAGTAAACAAGATATTTTCTCAGTATATGAAGACGTAAATTCATTTTGTAAACATAATTGGCCTATTTAATTTAATATGTGGATAACATTTTTAAATGGTGATTTTTTGTTTTTAGTCGCGTGCTCGCGACTCTGTTTCTATGTCGGTCCGTAGGTTGGTCGGGCGAGTGGTGACCTGTTTACTTTTCAATGAGTTTTTGAAAGTTTTGAAGGTCGTAAATTTATGTGGTCATAAGTCAGAATAATTAAGGGCACGCGACGTAGGTCTGTTGATTTAGGATATAAATGGATGAGTGAGGGAACAAAGGCTAATTGTGGAATGGAAAAGGGCAAGAACAAGTGTTATGAAAGGAAAACGGGAAAAAGGAAGGGAACTAAGGTTAATTAAGGAAGGGGCACAGGTCAAAACAAGTGTTAGGAAGGTTAATGCAAGGTCAATGTCAATGGCGACGTAAACTGAGTGAGGATGACCCAAGAACTTCTGGAAATGATGGCAGTGAATGATAAGAAATTAGAACTGACTTAACAGCCCTCTACTTTAAGCTCTTCATTTACTAACTCAAAATAGGGGAAAATGGAACAAGTTCGTGCACTCCTAAAGTGTAAGAACTTAGAACCACCTTAGGGTTCTCAACGCTCTTACGCTTCTCCACGTTAGTATTTTTATGCTCTATACCTTCTTTTATTGCTGTTTTTACGTATAACCAAAAATCAAGAACCAACGAGAGCTCCCCAAAAAGCTGTGAGGGAAAATTCGCAAAATAAAAGTGCTGTAAATGTGATTAAGTAAAAATGTGTTATGGAGGGTAGATACCATGAAACTACTAGAGTGAGGACTACTAGGGGCCCTTGAGAACGCCAAGGTGGTTCTAAGTTGTTACACCTTAGGAGAGTACGAACTTGTTCATTTATCCATATTTTGTGATTCGGTTACTTTGTTACTGTCGTTTGCGTCGTCCATTTTTGCAATATTATAGAGAAGGTAAACGAGAGTGTGTAATCCAACGGGGGCACTTTTATTCATTAAATGAAAAAAAATCGAGTTAAGAACAAAAGACCAGGAACAATATCAAGAAGGAAAGGGGACGGGGTAACAAGTGGATCAAGGCTGGGTGTAGGGGACAGAGGTTATGTATGCAAGGGCGGCTTCATGCGAGGGAATGAGCGCCAGATCTCGAATCCTCTCCATGTCACTCTCCTTAAATCTATTTTATTTATCGGTTTATGATTATTTTCTATTATTCTCTATTTAGTATTTCTTGACTTTTTTATTTATTGATCTTTGCTACTTTTTATCCTCCATGATTCAGAGTCGCTCCACCCTTTGTTTATTTTTTGTTATTCTTTATTTTTTTATTATTCTATATTTATTATTCCTTGCTTATCTTTGCATATTTTTTGTTCGTTATTCTTTCTCGATTCAGTGCCGCTTCCATCTTTTATTATTTGTTATTCTTTGCCTTTCTTTATTTTATTTATTCTTTGATATTCTTTATTTATCATTCTTCGTTTATCTTTTATTCTTTGTTTTTCGTTATCCTTTCTCGATTCCGTGCCACTCCCCTCTTTGTTTATTATTTGTTAATTTTTGTCTTTCTTTATTATTATATATTTATTCTTCCTCGTTGATCTTTATTTTATTCTGTTTATTCGTTATCCTTCTCTTATCTATTATTCTTTGTTATTCTTTATTTTCTTCTTTTTTAATATTCTTTATTATTTCTTACGTTCTTTATTTTTTTTCTTTGTTATTCTTTATCTTTTCTCTACGATTCAGCGCAGCTCCTCTCTCTCCGATCTTTGCAAGATACGCTTATCTTGACGGCAAAAGCCAGTTGTAGCTGACGTTGTACTCGAGTCCTTAAAAGAGGCTCTTCCTCCTCCGAGAGATAGTGGCACTGATTTGAAATGTTACTTTTTGTTTTTATTGGGTTTTTTTTGGGGGGGGGTCCCATTTGATTACAACATATCGGCGTTTGTCGGAATATCCCGCTAACTAGAGCAGGGAGCCACTGTCCCGTACATATGCTAAGGCAGTTTTATTTACGTTCGTTACCACGCAAATCGGGTTACCTTCCATCGCACACAACACATCACTCATCCATCCTCGGAAAGCCCCGAAGGAGTTTCCGTCCATACTCCCCTGAAGTTGGGCAGAGGAATCTTCACAAAGGGTTTGACACGCTTGCTGGTGGTAAACGCCCAGCGCTACCATTCCTTCTGTTTCTCCTTCTTCCCAGGGACCCGCCTTTGGTTCCTCATGGGATCATTTGGGCCTCCGATCAAATGGAGAGGACGGGTTACGTTAATAAATAAATTCTTAGAGTGAAAAATAATTAAAAAAGTAAATAAGTAAAAATGGTTACCAGTTGTGGATTCGGTTGGTTAATGCCCCCATCCCCGAACATCTTCAGTAGAAGCCAACGATTCCAAGTAATCTCAGGGAAAAAAAGAATAGACTTGGTCTTGGTAAACATTTTGTTGGTAATTCTAACTTAGAACCAGTAGCAAAATTGACATCCTAAAATTATGCAAAGCGAACGAAGTGGCAAATATAGGGGAGGGGGAGGCACATTTATTTTAGGATCTCTGGCGATTTGGAGGCTTACACATTCAGCCTCTTTGGAATTTTAAGGGTGGTAATGTTTGCTACAAAAGTATTTGCCAATTGACTTTTTTTGGTTACTCTGATCGAAGTTCTCGCTAACCGAATGGAAAAATCGTCGACGTCCCACTCCGAGTTACCAGGTTCGATCCCTGGAAAAACAACCATTAAAAATATCGGCGTTCGCGGGTGGCAGCCGCCAGTAAGGCAGTGCGTCGAGTCTGAGTCATCTGCGTCGTTAGATTCAGCCATATGCTTCACACACACCTAACGAATCACAACACATCTGTCCCTTCCATCAACCGTTCTTTCACAAAGAATTGCATCACTCTTTAGCATAGGGAATTTTCCGATGTGGAAGAATGATAAACAACTGGTGACTCTCCCTTGGGCCACAAAGAGTTCTCTGCTCCCTGGGTTGCCGCAAAACCCCGAAGTACCGCTTTTTCCTTGGGCTACTTTTAATTATGTATATATATATATATATATATATATATATATATATATATATATATATATATATATATATATTAAATGGTTCCTTAAGACATTTTTATCCTTTAAAATCCTTTCCGTCTCCTTCCCTCCTACACACTACGGCCTACACCCAAGCTAAGAGTTGCTTATCTTTGCGCTCTCTCCAGAAAACTGTTTGCCTTGGAATCGCTGAAATTCTGGCGTTTCGTGACCTCAAAACGTCATTTTCGAGTTTTCGCTTCGTTAAAAATGCTGAAGCTTCAGCCCGAGATCATTAACAAATTTCAATCCTCATTTTCCTTCCCCAATCCGCTTTTTATCCTATTTCAGCATCCTTCTCCTCGTTCTTATTTGTTTATGACCGGTTGTGTATATATATATATATATATATATATATATATATATATATATATATATATATATATATATATATATATATATATATGTGTGTGTGTGTGTGCGCGCGAAATTATTATGAGGAGTGAGTGTACATGTGATGACTGCTCTTAAAGCTGCCTCGCCAATCCACTACTGGCTATTGGGATTGTGAGGCAAGATTTTTAACTCCGCAGATGATTTGCTTAACGGAAGAGTCAAACAGACATTCGGATTGAAGCAAAAGGAGGAGAAAATAAGGTCCTCAGTGGCAGGCAAGAAAATTGCGCCAAATTAAAGTGTCTTCGTACCTTTCAAAGTTGCCTTTGTCTATTTTATTAGGAAGTTTCGAGAGTAAATTTATGTCATTACCACAATTTTTAAACATATTCTAAGGTTTAATAGCAAGTGACACCAAGTTGAATTTATCAACAGTAGTTAAAAATTAAAGTTTGTCTTTAGTGTGTCCGAAGGGTTAGAAATTAAAGTTTGTCTTTATGGATGATGAAGACCTCAGAGAGTATAATTTTCATCATATTTAGGAATTTCGTAAAAGGAGTTGTGACGCGAAGACAATGAGCCACATTTTATGAAGGGTATCTTAGTACAATAGCTTAAAACATTTAAGTGAAGAGTATCTTAGTACAATAGATGTTGTCAAATACCAGCTATGGTCTAAAAGATCTAAAAACGCCACTGAATTGTCTGATAAGCTTCATTTCGGCCTCCGAAAGACGACAGAAAGTGTCAACTTAGATCCTCTCCCAAGTCTAAGAGATTTAGCGCCAAAAAATGGGTCATAATTTAAATTCCCAAGATAATTTCAAGCAAATTGGGAACAAACAAGTGTGAAGGAGGAATTTGGTTTTGTGATGAATACTCAAGATTTGAATTCATTGTTCTACCATTTCACGAGGCTCTTGACTGAGAATAACCACCTTTTTTCGTGCTTATTGTAAGAGAGGACGAAAGAGGGGAGGAGGGTATTCCATCGCAACTTGGAATGGTATTCAATGAGGGTCAGTTCCCAACCTCCCACCCAGGACTTCATGCAATGTTCTATGCGTCTAGTGGGACATGACTATTTTGTTCTTTATCAGTTACTAGAACATGAAATGACCATTACTATAAACTTTGGCGGGGGGAGGGGGGGGCAAAAAGTAGCATGATCATGTAAATCAATGATCAAATTAGAAATGGCCGACTTTTGTAATCAGGTAAAATATAATTCTCCAACATGACCTTAAGATGGGAAATGCTACCACATTGTCCTTGGTTCACAAAATTTAGCACCTACCATTTGTTTATATCACTAGAACATTTAATGTCTGGTAGGATATACTAAACAAGGACAATTTGAAACACGGGGTTTGGAAATTTTGGTGGGAAAATTTTGTTTCTCCGTTTTGTTGCCATGGATACCGATATTCACTACATTAGTGGTAATTGAATAATATTCAGTTAAAATTCATTCATTTGTCTTTATATTTTTTTAAATGCCAAATCACTTTGCAAATACCACGTAACTGGGCCAGAAAGAGTACCTATACTGTCCTCTAGCGACTGTCGTAAGAAACGACTAAGTCAAGATAGGAGCCGCTGGGCTGAGAACCCGCCAATCCCAAAGTTTTTGCCTGTGATAGCAATACGCTATGGCAAAAATAAGCGGGATCTCGCCGACTCTGTTCAGTCATGCCAGATTGGCGTTGATGCACGCCGACTACATTTTATGAGAAAACAGGAGGGGGAGATGGGATAGGGGGTAGAGAGAGAGAGGAGAGGGAAAGGGAGAAGCGGCAGAGAGATTAATATGATTTGCAACTATTAAAATATTGCTTAAAAGATTTAAACGAAAGTAAGTCGTGATATGAATTTTATAAATACAAATTTTGTATATATTAGAATAAATTCCTCTGAGCAAATCCTCGAAAACGAAATATATTTAAAGGTTATGTGTCCATTGTTGTATTTTCCCCTAAATACAGATAAAAATAGTCTACTTTTAAACAACAGAAATAGAAAACGGGATTAAATTTCAGATTGCCACTAGTAAATAGAAAAAAAGGAGCATTTAAATATTCACTAAGCTCGTTTGTTTCATTGAAATAGTTTCCATATACCTTAGTCTGACCGGTATTATAATAATAGTAATAATAATAAAGGTTTTATATGACGCCCTTCAAGACCTTGAAGCCTTCGCAGAGCCGCCGTCTATCGACCAGGAAAAGGCCTGAAAGAAGAGATGGGTTTTCAGAACGCGCTTAAAAGCGCCGGGCGAAGAAGATGGGCGTATGCCAAGAGGCAGACCATTCTACAGCTATGGGACAACTACAGGGAAGACACAATCACCCAAACAGCAGAGACGATTACGAAGACCCAAAAGCAGGAGAGCACTTCCCGAGCGAAGGGTTCTTTGTTTTTAGTTTTCGCGTCCTTCCTTTTGGCCTCTTACCATAGACGTAGTGGCCGACCTTGCCATCTTGCCATCAGCCTGGGTAAAGCCGTCCCATTCGCCTGGATTACAAGATTCAAAAGGGCAAATGGAGACGAATTTGCTTTGCCGACTCCTTCCCTGATTATGACGTAGTTAATGAACTTGAGTTCCTGCCAGTCCCACTCCACTGGATTCTAAGTTTCTGGTGTGTAAAAGAGTTGTATGGGGAGAAAATTCGTGTTACATAAAGATTTGATAGGTTTTTATAAGGACAGTTTCCTATTAAAAGGTCGAAGGGTTTTTACAGCCTATTTTCGAGTTATTTCATTTAAGTAATTTTTATTTAGGATTGAATTCCTCGATTGCATAAATAATAACTGTAAATATTTGTTAAAAATGTATTTATTATCCAATGAATAGTTTTACGTTCCTTCTATTATTTTATATGTACAATATGACCAGAATTTGGCGCTATTGGCATTTCTTATATCAAAGAAATTAATCATATACAATTTTGATTTATTAGGACGAGATTACCTTTCCATCTAACGAATTTAAACTTAGGTAGGTTAGATTGCCTGGTTCGTTGTACCTAATGGTTAACTTCTATACATCGTACAAACATTTTTTGGGGGAGGACCTTTTATGTACCCAACAATTAAAAAAAACCCCACGTTGTTGCCATAATTTACTTTAGGAAGTTAGTTTTTAATAAACATGGATATGTTTATAAAGCTTAAAATTTAATTGCATAAAACTTTGAGTAGTGATTAATTAGTGAACTTTTGTGTTGTATCGGTGGTACTTAATACTACTTATGCTTCTCCATGTGTCAACTGACAAAATAAGGCGATCGTTTTCCAATAGTACTTCATTCCCTTAAGTCAAGCAAAAGCTTTATCAATTTGGGGCTACAATTGTCCATTACACATGAGTGTATTCACGGTGCGGAAGAGGAAACAAATATGAATAATTTAATGTTCGAAAGAAAAAGGCGATACCTGATTACAATGTCACCGGCCAAATACCAATCGAAGATAATTATTCAGCTCTCAAAGGTGACATTGGTATGTTTGGGAAATCTTTAACATTTTTTACATTTATAAAATAGAGCAAACTTAATTGATAAAAATATATAAAACAGGTTAATTAATGGTCATTTTTATAGGATTTTCGTTGTAAAAATTTACGAAAGGAAAAGAATTGAGTTCCCTCGAATAATAATAGACAGGAAAAAATTAGTAATATATATATATATATATATATATATATATATATATATATATATATATATATATATATATATATATATATGTGTGTGTGTGTGTGTGTGTGTGTAACTGTACTATTAAATGTAAAAGAAACTGAAATTGAGAGGCAGCAAGTAGCAAGGATTCTTCCTTAGTTAGTTACGTTGCTCATCCCTTCCAATCGTGGGCGAGGTCTCCCGATCAACTAATACAATCCACATAAAAATCAGTATGACAATCGCTGGCAAACCCGAAGGCACAACGGGCTGATCCTCACTTGTGAATTTGTCGGGAGAAGCATATCAGTGCGCTCTGCAACAAACCAGTGATCATTGAAACCCTACTTGGCCCAAGCTAGAGTTACCCGTCCCACGTCAGGGGAGTGTGGATTGAAACTCTCTTTGGCAGATCCCGTAGACAGACAAGTGATGCGTGCAAAGGGTGGAGAGAGGATGAAACAGCTGCGTTCTGATGGACAATGTGTGATGGCGTGTGTGATTGACCTACCTGCACGCATGCGTCAGACTCGCACCACGCCGCACGGCTCTTGCCTGGGATCGAACTCGTCATCCAAGCTCAGGTTGGCCTCCTCCACTTTATTTCTCTGTTGTGGGTCGCATACTCCTGCGCCTGGGGAGGGGGAGGCTACCCCCGACGCTGGAGCGCGCTTCCTTCTTGTTACGTTTTTGCTTTTTGTTTTGTTTTTAATATATGATCTTTTAATCCTTGTCATTTGTTATTTACGTGTTATGTGTTTTTTACTATAGCCTAGGCGTAGGCTGTAGTGAGTACGGCGACTTAGCCCAAGTAGGCAGACGCCAGATGGGCCCCTGAAATTTAAAAAACAAAAGAAGACATCCAAGGTCGAAATCCAACGCATTATCCACTAGGTCAGTGTGAGCTTCAGGATTCCTAGTCTTTGGATTATAACTTTACCAGGTAATGGCTTCGCCAGTCCCTCCAACGTGGGGAGCTTGCGCTTCGCTACTAAGATTAAAATTTAAAATCTAAAAAAAAGCAGCCATGGTTAAATTTTTATAAATTTTCTGAACTTCGCCAATTATAATCATTTTAAAAATTAACTTTAAACTATTTCCCCGCTTTCAAAAAATCACGTTGCTAAAATATAGTTATAGATAAAATTTAAAAAAGCAGCCTTTCTTAAATTTTAATAAATTTTCTGAACTTCACCAATTGTAATTCATTTTCTTTTAAAACATTACAAAGCATTGGATAATCATATTTATTTTGTCCGAACTAAACTATTTTGTTTTTTCAAACTCTAAAGAAATTCTTCGAAATTACCTTGATAAAAATTTAAAATATACATAAGTCATAACCAAACTAAGATGAAATTATTATTCAAATATTTCAAAAAATCCCGTTCTTAAATTATAGAGTTAGTGACGATGATGATGATGATAATTATCCCATTCAATATGGCTGCCGAAAAGGGTCTGTAGTGTGGAAGCTGTCATCTCAATTTCGATCGAACTCTGTGATTCGACACTTCCGACAGGTTGGTCCTCCAATCCTATGTCGGTACAAATAGGTAGTACAGTTTGAAATATGCCCATGTACGTACTCATAAGATGTGTGCAAAATATATGCGTTGGTCGAACTTATACCTAAGGTATTTTATATCTAATCTAAAGGGATTGGGGGGTGAAGGGCACGTGGAAGCTTCCTTTAAGTTCCTTAAGAAATTTCTAATTTTCACAGAGGTTAATTTTTTTTTTAAAGTTTGGAGGAAAAGTAAAGTTGACGATGAGATTAAAAATTATCCAATAAGATAATGGGTAGCTTTAGGTAAAAAAATGTTAATTTAGGCGTCACACGGTGTTAATTAAACACATTTCTGTAAAATATGGCGTAAATTTTAAATCAAGAATTCTCATTTGAAACCTTGTTTGTTTCTGCGTCTGTAAATTTGCATTACTCATTCAAAGCGTTAATTTCCTGCTTCGTCTGATTTGCTATGTAGCATTTTCCCCAGGACTCGAGAAGGCAATTAAAATGTTCATAGCAGAAAGCTACAATTCTGTTACAAATGCCCTGCCACATTAACTAATAGTAACGATGCGTTCGCTCATTTACAAATGAGAATCAGACGCGGGAATATTAAGGAACTCAGTATTTATCTTGTTGAAATATTAACTATCGTCGATTGCTCACTCCAGGAGAGATGGACGCAACGTATTCTTGAAGAGAATCGCTTCTTTCCCCTTTCTTCGCTGTCCTCTTCGCAGTCCTCTTCGCAGTCTCTCGAGCGGATGAACTTGTTTCAAAGCGGATATTAACCAAGCTATTTTCCTTTCAGCTCGGTGACATTTATAATGCGATAAATTTTTCGAGATTCTAAAGCCTCTTTCCTTTTGTGTATTAACGGATCATCTTGATTCGCGGTTGGGATTTAGCGTAATTCGATGCAGAGGTATAAAAGCGCTTACATCTTTATACATCTAATACTACAGTTGACGAGGGATTAACGAGATAGAAGATCATCCGTGCGTGCAATTACTATTGCGAAGAAGTAAAGCTAGTTGATGGGTACTTTCTCTCGCTACATTAGAGAGTTAAGCGCCATTGGATATGGATAGTCGTCGGATAGGGTTCCCGAGGGGAGTTGGTTCGACTTTGCGTTAGATCTAAAGTTTTCCACACAAATAAGCATTAAACACAGCAAATTGGTTGTATAACCCGTACTAAAATATATTCAGGGCTATTTTAGTACGAGGTTTACCAGCTAATTTACAATTATATACATATTAAGAGTAAAAAAATATTATCGTGAATAAATTTGCTTTTAAAATAAAAAAACAACAAAGATATTTATGCATAAGCACTTATTCCGTACCCCCCAAAGCCTTGTATTTTCTTTAAACTTTGAATTTTTCCGTCTAGCCAACATCTCTCTAACTTAACCTAACTTCTTCAGGCAGAGAGTGTAATCGCTTTGCATCTTCTTTAAACTTTGGATTTTCCCGTCTAGCCAAGATCACTCTAACCTAACCTAAGTTCCCAAGGCAGAGAAAGAGTCTTAATTTGAAACTTCCGCTACATATAATCGAAGCAGCGTTAATCCTGTAATAATCAATAGATTCACACGAAATTTCTTTATATAATGATTCGTGGATATCCTACTAAAGCTATGCAGAGCGCGCATAATCGGTTGACCTCATACTACAGCAGCCCCACATATTATCTCTTTCTCTCTTTAATTAAGAATCGACCGACATGGAGAACGACTTGGGACTGCTGATTAATAAGGACTTAAAGTTTTTCAAGCAGGGCATTAAGGTTGAAAAGAAAGTCCAGGGCTTGTTAGGCTACATAAGGAGTCGATTTTATTACTGGAATAAGTGGATTATATTGAAATTTTAAAACTCTTTGGTCCGACCGCATTTGGAATATGCGGTCTGATTCTGGTCGAGGAGTCTCGGAAAAGACTCCGATCGCTTGGGTAGGGTGCAAGGCGGGGCTGCTAAAGATCCCATTTATTAGAAATAAGAATTATCGGAACCGTCTGCGAGAATCAGGTCGTTTCCCGTTAGATACCCGGAGACTACGAGGGAAAACTCAGAAAATAGAATTATCTAAGATTCTTCGAAGTTTCGAGAATAGTGATCAGATGAAGTTTCCACCTTGAATCAGAATATAGTACTTGGAACCACGGGGTTGATGTGTTACCGTTTTGGATCCTTCTGTAGGGAAACTTGACTTACAAAACAGCGTAATACTGAAACCGGCTTGTTGCTACGGTTATAAACAGCGATATTCTTGATCACTTTAAAAAACAATCAAATGAACTTTTGCTAGTTGAACAAATTAAACGAAAATTAGTTATCAAAATCTTAGCATTATTTAGTTTTCTTTCTATTGAAATTTCTAGATTGTACTCTATTAACATGCCTAGGTTGTTTCTCATTGTTCCACACCTGAATATTGTGGTAGGTGGGTGAGACGTGAGTTGGAAGAGCCTTCATCTTTGCTGTTTCTCTCATCCCAAGTAAGTTATGGCATTGTCTATACTGTACCTCCTCCGTATATTTCGCAAGATCTTTTAGAGTATTTCTTTCCTTTGCAATACACTTTCTCTTTCTAGGACGATTGATCGGGTGCAATCGTGGTCTTCATTTCACCACCCAAAATAACTTCGTATCCAATGTTTCTGTGCAAGGTTGTTTTCAATGGAGCGCCCCCAACAAGTTTACAATCTGAATCCTTTCTACACCAAAACAGATAGAGAAGAACCCTTATAGTCATATTTTAGGAGTGAAAACTTTAATTAGATCCGTAACTTCTCTAACTTGGGTCCATTGAATGACGAGGAGTCCGAAACCAAATAGAGTAGTTTCAAACAGCAATTGATAGACCGACAAGACAAGGTATGTACTCATCAAGTCTGTCAACCTGTGTAGACACATACGAAATGGTTTAGCTGTAAGAGCTACTGCAGAATTACGCGTACATTGTGTGGAAAGCGAGTCGCAACCCTCAAACCCTGGACACACGATGCTCAGCGAAGAAGTCATCCGTGAAGAAGGGGTTCTTTTGGCGTTTCTCAGCAAAGAAAACGCAAAAGAATTCTCGCGTTCGTGAACATCCGAGAACCGGTGCGACATCGCATAGACCCACTTAACAAAGTAGATAGTGTGCTGTAGAACTGTGATCTTAGTATCACTTAAGTTCTTAATCATTACTTTTCCTTTGTGTCCACGAGGAAGTGACTGACATCTCTCCGAGACCATCAATACCTCCATGCCGGATGGCCGACTTGACTTCCATCCACAAGAAGTGCGGTTGCGACTGTGCGGATAATTATCGAGATATGAACCTAACCTTTATTGTAGTAAAAGTCTTAGAGCCTCTAATAACGAACAAGTTTACGTAGAAGTTAGAAAGTATTGTTAAAAAGACTCACTACTTAAGTTACGCAAAAATCGCTCGTACTTGACGAACTTGGTTGAGTTCGTTATATGATGATGAAGTACGATTGAAGCCTGAATGACATACTCTACTAGACATCCAAAATGCTTTTCAACAACTACCCCACCGTAGGCCGATGGTCAAGGTTCGAGCTTTTTGAATCAGTGGAAAAGGAGGCGATTGGGTTGAAAAGTAGTTTGGGGGTGCTGATTAGCAGTGACTTTGAATTCTCACCAGTTTTTCGAGGTGAGGAAGAAAGCGAAACAGATTTTGGGTTACATAAATAGAGCATTATGCTTGCATTATATAACTCGCTGGTGCACCTCCCTCTGGAATACCTGGTTCAGTTTTGGTTTATTTTCGTAAGAACATAAGAAAAAAAGTAGTCTATAAAAGGCTAATCAATAGTCTATACGAAGTAGCTCCTGTTCCCACCGTCAAGTTCATCCCACCTCGCAGCATCCTCATCCATAAATCTATCCAATCTATTCTTATAACTCCGCAGAGAGGAGACTTTTATCACCTGACTAGTGAGCCTATTTATTCCATTCATTTACCACTCGATTTGTAAAACAATTTCTACCAATCTTTTTCCTAAACCTAAACTCGTCCAGCTTAAATCCATTGCTACATGGCTTATCCCGTTCACTAAAAATAAGAACCTTACCTATGTCTCCCCTATAATAACCTTTTATTCACTTGAAGACTTCAATCAAGTCCCCTCGAACTCTTCTCCTTTTTAACGTATGTAGATTTAGTTTCTTAAGCCCTTCACCATAGGGAAGTAATATTCATCCTATAATACGGTGAACAAAATTGCACCACATAGTTAAGATGAGGCGTAAATAATGTAAAATACAGTTTCAGAATGACATCAGCACTCTTATTACTTACACTCCTCCCAATAAACCCCAACCTATTAGCTCAATTCATAGCACTTAAGTGCTGGTTTCTAGGCTGGATGTCAAAAGTTACAAAGACACTTGTCTCTTTCACATTCCACACTAAAATTATCCCATTCAATGTATAATTATTCAGTGGATTACACCTACCTATACTAAGTACACTACACTCCCTTATGTTAAGTTCCATTTGCCATTTATCCGCCCATTGGAATAGTTTGGTACAGGTGCATGCCAGAGCCACGAATCTGATCCCTTCGATTCGCCGCAGGAGTTATCGAACTCGATTGCGAGAGCTCGGTCTTATGTCTCCTGAAACTCGGCTTAAATGTTACATAAATCCTTCGGAATTAGAGACGATTCACTATCGGGAAAGGTTCATTCTGATTTTGGACTAATCGAGTAGACATTTATTTAGCAAACAGGAAATGTCACACATGGGGCGAACTGCAGAAGCTCTTAAACACTTGCAACGTTGCAGTTTAAAATTAGGCTTAACACGATATTAGCAAGATTATAATTTGTATTTTAACTAAAATTACACACTTGACCTACTATCAAAATTCCTGGTCCTTTTTTTTCCCTCGACAGAGGTGGGTATGTTTTGGAGAACCTTCATTTGTAATGTTTTTTTTTTTAGTTGTATGTATGGTAGGGCGTACCAATAGTATGCCTCCATATGGGAGCCATTGTCTTTTAAGGATCTATTCCTTCAAATCTCTTTGGCGAAGATTTGCTTATTACTTTTCACTTCTTAAGAATTAATTAGGAATTTTTATTTTTGTGTACGAGGGTTTTTAAATCTTTTTATTTTCTTATTTCCTGGCGCTCTTTTTATCATCTGTTTACCATTGATTCAGATTCTATAAAACGCCCCAATGAACGACCTTTCAGCTCATTTAGAGCTTTTTTAGGGTTGGGTGGATTAGTGATCATTAAAGTTATTTCTAGTTTCTTTTAGCCTTTTATTTAGGGCTTAGTTTACGTATTTTGTTAGTAGTCTTTTCTATCCATGATTTCATTCGTTCGGGGTCCTTCAATCCATGTTTGCCGGCTAGCAAGGCAGGGCCCGCACGTTACACGTCGCCTCCTATCCATTAATGGCGTAATGGAGCGGGAAAAAAAATCGTGGCGGGTAACTTTTTATCTTCGTTGCCTGGAAGACTTCATTTTTCATTGACTTTCCCGAACGTTTTCGAAAATATTTTGACCTCAAACCATTAACTTGATCTATTTTCGGGGTGGTGGGGGGAGAGGGGGAGTGCCTCCTAATCATTTTAAGCTTGCATTTAATCTTCTCCCACGACCATTTATTTTGGGGTTCCGCACTGTAAGTATGGCAGGAAGACAAAACGGATGGTCGGCGGGATAGATGAATGTTTGCCGCGGGTTTTTTGAGACCAATGTTACCATATGGAATTTGTTCCTCTTTAAGTTTGTTCCTGATTCTCACCTGGTGTCGAAGTTTCTGGCAGTATGGATGGAAGGGGTCGAAATGAGGCCCTGAGCCCCTGGGAGGTACTGGCGTGATGCCAATGCTTGAGGGGCCGGTCGGGGGATGGGGGCAAGAAAGAAAGTGAGGGTTCTTTTGATAGGGCTAAAGTCACGGTGAGAAGCGTTGTTAAAATGAAGAACATCGGATCGCTTCCACAACCTCCACTTGACGTAAGAGCGTGTTTGTCCACTCAATCAAATCCTGCTTGGCTAACCATGCAGCAGGTGACATCTGGAAGAGTGTTTGCTCTCCCTGCTCCAACGAACGTAGGTAGATCCGCGGCCTTTTCTATCTCACATCTTTCACCACATTTTGGCCCATCTCTCCTTACAATTTTTTTCTGGTATAAATGCCCTCGTTATTCTTGCTTTTTAGTTTTAAGTAAAACCTCCATAACATGACAACGGAACAATTATCAGAAGGACTTAACGCCATCTATCCCTTACCCTGCAGGTATTGCCAAGTTCTCGGTACAAAACTTGTTCTGGTCGCCTCGTATTCGTGTCTAGTTGAAAAAGAGTGTCGTTCTGGGAGAGTTGCGCTCTCATTTGACCCTCCAACACCACAAGGTTATTCAATGTTGTTACTTTAAACTAATAAGCGAAAAACAACGAGGGCATTTCGGTCATAAAGTGTGTAAGAAGATATGTGCAAAGTGATGAAATGAGGAAGTGAATATGTGTGGAAGATATACTGTATTGCCCCATATCTTCCTGTAGGCATTGAAGCTAGGAAGACACACAAAGTACTAGGAATCTTTCTTCTTTTTGCCCTGTCAAGTGGGAAAGCATGTATGTTAGCAAGAACTTATGTACGTGCATGTGTGATTTCGCATTTATATGCATGCGTTTTCGTGTGCGCTATGAATGTGCACTCACGCGTTTATGTACTAAAAAAACATTTTTTTTTGTGCGCGCGAACGCACTCTATGTGCCTTTATATATATATATATATATATATATATATATATATATATATATATATATATATATATATATATATATATGCATTTACATAAGAATAATTGACTGTGTGTGTGTTAACATATGTACCTGTGTTTTCGTACATACCAAAATGTGCACGTATGTATGAACCTTCCCTATGTGTTTTTTTTTACATCCATGCGCATTCGGTTGCCATAGTAACCGTTACTTTATCTCTTACTTTTTTAACGATTATTAATAAAAAAAGAAACAAACGAGGGTTTCATAGAGAAAAGTGGTAAAGTTAGGGGGAGTAAGAATATGTCGAAGGCGCATATCCCGACAACATAAGGGATTTTAGAATCGAGGGGTGGATGAGGAGGGAGGGGGGGGCTCTCTGATGAACCGTGGCTATATAATATAATATACATATAATGGTACTTTGAATACGGTAGTTGTATAGTTCCATCAAGGGAACCCTAATTCTTTTGAGTGTAATAGAATAAAAAGTATCTCTCCCTGCCAACTTATGAATGGAGTGTATTACTGGCAGTTGCGTTGGAATAATGACGTGTGCTTTTTGAACAGGTCTTTGTTCAGCTATGCGGAAAGTGACAACACTTGGAGGCTTCAAACTGTTTGTGAATCGCGCAAAAGAGGTTTGACTCCTAAATTGAAAGGATTCTAAGGGCTCGAGCCCGCCCCAGAGCTACTAATTCTGCGCTCTCCAAAGACCAGCCTTCACTTCGATAGCTAATAATTATAGAGGGTGTCCCTCACCGCCAGAGGCGTGTTTGTTTAAATCATGATGGATCTCTTTCCAGAGCGAGCAACGATGTTTGGGTGTTCTTGAATTACTTAGTTTTTGCTCAGGCTTTATGAGAATGAATGTGATTAACGAGTCCGCGCTGGGATCCGGCACATGATTAACAAGGAATCTGCGGGTGATTCGGGTGTCAGATTTATCTGTTTGCGACTTCGCAATGTAGTTCTCTTTGTATGAAGTTATTCCTTGCAATGGAGTTCTCTGTACAAAGTTGTTCCTGGTTGTTCCTCGCAATGGAGTTTTCTTTGTACGAAGTTTTTACTGGTTGTTCCTCACAATGGAGTTCTCTTTGTACGAAGTCGTTCCTTGCAATGGAATTCTCTCCGTACGAAGTTGTTCCTGTTTATTCCTCGCGATGGAGTTCCCTTTGTACGAAGTTGTTACTGGTTGTTCCTCGCAATGGAGATCTCTTTGTACAAAGTTGTTCCTACTTGTTCCTGGCAATCGAGTTTTTTTGTACGAAGTTGTTCCTCGTTGTTCCTCGCAATGGAGTCCACTTTTCTGTTCACTCACTTTTTCATTATTTTTCTATTCATTTTTTTCTCTTCATTCACTTTTTGCTTTTTTCTGTTCATTCACTTGTCATTAAGTTTTCTGTTCATTCGCTTTTCATTCTTTTATGTTCATTTACTTTTCTCCTTTTCTCTGTTCATTCACTTTCATACTTTTTCTGTTCATTTTCTTTTCATTCTTTTTGTGTTCCTTCAGTTTCATTCAATTTTCTCTTTCTTTCTATTGATTAATTTTTCTTTCTTTTTCTGTCCATTCACTTTTCATTATTTTCTATGCATTCACTTTTCACTGTTTATCCACGTTTCATTCTTTTCTATTTATTCACTTTTCATTCTATTTTATGTTACTTCGCTTTCTGCCCTCCTTCTTTCTTGATTTAATGAGACCGTCATCAAAGGATTAGACCTTAATTCTTCTCTACGAGGGAGATAAATGTTGATTGCCTGACCCGAATCCTTGATCCCTACTCGCAAAAACTAGAGCCCTACCTACCTGCACTTTAGGAGTTGGTCAATGCGTGGGATTTCCGTTCAGTCTGAGGAAAGTGCGCACACATTTCCAGCCAACTACATCACAACCACATAACAAGTTCAACTCTGCTGTCTCTTCCACACCTTCCTTCTTCAGTGCGGACGACACATCATCCATCGGTTTTGGAACCTGTCTAGGAGGTTTCCTTTGCCACACTACCCTGACGCGGAGCGGGTGGGCGAGCCAGTAGTTAGTGACAAAATTCAATAATACCGCTCTTTCTGCGCTTCCCTGCCTACGAATGAGGACAAAGCCCCGATACATTCAGACTTCCCAGCGATTTTCATTCTGATTTTATGTGAAATTCATTAACAAGTCGGGAGCCCGTCCACGATTGAAAAGGACCAGGTGCGAAAATAACTAACTAACGGATTTTATTTTATATCAAGCTGACGCCCTCATGTTACCATTGGTATTATCATCGATTAGCACATAATTTATTATTGCATAGCGTTTAGAATCTGAGACCTAAGCCAAACCACGCCCCTTAGCGTGACGTCACTAGTCATCTACAAAGCCGAATTCTCCTTCTCCATCATCCATTATTTCGCTTAACAAGACCATAAAGAGCTAACGCTCATTTCGTTGCGAGAGATCCTCTTTATCTACTGCCCCTTTCCTCTTTTCTGGCAGACAATAAAACCCTACAGTCTATAGTGAAGCCTAGTTTTATCCGGTTTTGCAAGAACACAGCAAGGACCACTGCAACCAAAAGTAGAGAAGAGAAAATCATCGTTTCTTTGATGGTATTTATTCTCAGATTATGGAATTAGAGCAATTTGATATCTCCTCACTGTTCGCGAATAGACTAAGGCAACCCGTGTCTGTTGTTGTTTGAGCTTCTACGCTATTATTTTTGGACTGTCTTGTTCATTAATTAACAAGACTCGAGTTATGAAATTGAATTATCTGTTTGAATTTGTAAAGGTTTAGATGTCCGATTACCCAAGGCTCTGGTCAATGGCAGAGTGTAACCAACTGGGGCTCAAAAAGGTGGAAGCTTTATTCTCCCACTGATTTCATAGTTTCTAGCATTCGTGTTGATAGTGCGCCTAGTTTCAAATCATGGTTCATGCTGGGTTCCAGTGTTTGTATCACGTCTAAGCCAGCTTTCCCCAAAAGAGGAGTCGAAACTCTAAGATATTAGTTTTTGGCTTCTCTTTGCCTTTATTCATGGCTCTTAAAAGGGAGGCAAGCCACTTCCCGACGACGGAGTGTGCTTCCTCTTTCTTGCTTTTTTTTTGTTTATACCTTCTTTTAAATCTAACCTAGCATTAGGCGGAAAATTAATTGAGGGAAATTGTGCCCTTAGAGGAAGTCTCCACATGGGCACTAGAAAAAATTCAAGGCTCATAAATGCTCCCTCTAAATCTCAATTGTTTTATTAGTAATGGTTGTTTTTGCGTTATCATTATGATCCATTTTAGGTGTTTATCTTGTGAATATCCTTTCTGTATATTTCTTTCCTTCTTTTCATTTCATCTATTTGTAATTCTCCCCTCCCCCCGCGCTCTCGTGGATCGACCAGGCAGCCCCCCAAAAAGCCCACCTCATTTGAAATTAGCAACCTATTGTGTAATTCCAAGGGTGAAAGGAATTGAGACATGACATTCAGGCGAAGAAAAAGCAAACTGAACGGGAAAAAACCCGACTAGTTAAGAATAGCGAGATTGAGAATTGCAAAAGGCAAATTTCTTCGGCCCGAAACGCAAAGGCCGAAAAGTGGCATTAAAAACCTACAAAAACAACCCTCCCCCTCCCAAGAATCCCAAGAATTCAGCAACTCAAAGCCCCCCACCCCCTCCTTGACTATTCGGTTGCCTGGGATCAGTCCCTGCGTTGCTACGCCCGGAGTAGCATCAATCTTGGCCCCCCCGTCTCGGCAATGACGTCACTCCTCGCCAAAGCAACTGCTCGTAACTATGGGCTCCCTTTACCAAGGAATGAGACATTGACTAGTTTATTTTTTTAATTTCTTTCTCACCCTTGCCATTCTCTTTTACTTTATCCATTCTCATTATCGCCATTTTTTCCACTCTTTGTCCTTATTTCTCTGTCTTGCATTTCTATTTCACTTATATCAGTCTTTCTCACTTTTGCCTTTCTTTCTCAGTCTTGCTCTTTCTCACTCTTGTTATTCTTGTTCACTGTTCTCCCTCTATCTCACTCTTGTCTTTTTTTTCACTTTTGCTCTACTTTCTCACTCTTTACGAAAGTAGTGTCCCATCTCACTGTTTGGTTGCCTGTTTGCCTTTTGCCTTTTGCTTCTCTCTTTTCCATTTTTCCCGTATATCTCCCACGATCGGCGCTGTCTTCATCCCGAAATGGCTAAGTCACGAAAGTGGCGCTCCCTTTCCGTTTCAGCTCCGGCTCCAAGTAGTCTCCCTATTTTGGCTGTTCTGGGTTATCTACCTTCAGAACACCTTCGCGGTGAAATGTGGAAGTGAAAGAAGAATAGGATGAAAGAGTCATGCCGTGGATCGAGGATGAGAAAACATCTTCCAGAGCCACCACGCCCTTCATCAGGTCCCCTCGGGGTTCCCTTTTATTTTTAACCACGCCAATCTTTCACTCACACACGCAAGCTTAAAATATACGTATGTACATACGTATATAATTCATCATTTACATGAAACACTTTCGCCGCAAGGTGTGGTGGGCGCACCACAAATGGCATGGGTGGCACGGAAAAAGGCAGACTGGCTCGCCTGTAAGCAGGACAGATGGCATTTTCCTGAGAGCCTACTTACAGCTGACCCCAATCAACCTTGTGCAGGTTCATGCTTTCGAGTGCTTGTGTCCCTTTGTAAGAACCTCCCTCGGGAGGTTTATTTCAGGTTATTGGTCCCTCGGTGTTTAGAGCCTTGTGAGGAGACCTGGTTGCAGTTTGGAACATTATTCATTTTGTTTCCACTTGACAACCATAGGAATGAGAATTATAAAACCACATAAAGTTTAAATATTTCGAGCACATCTGCACATATAAAGACTGCTTGATAATCAAAGTCGCATCCCAGACGAGTCGATTATCGCGCTCGCAGCTCTCGTTACACTACTGACGCACTCCGATACAGAAGAGAGAAGCCACGGTCATTTCCTCATTGGCTACAAGTTTATCGATTTATTATTATTGCATATCTATCTATCTCTCTCTTTTTTTTCTCTCTCTCTCTCTCTCTCTTTCTCTCTCTATCTCTCTCTCTCTCTCTCTCTCTCTCTCTCTCTATATATATATATATATATATATATATATATATATATATATATATATATATATATATATATATATATATATATTAGATAAGATTAAGTCCATATTCTTATTCTGTCACCATTCTTATTTATACAATTAGTTGCCCCTACAACTCCGACAGTCGAGGTTTAGTAATTGTAATGTTTTACTTGTAATTCAGATCTTTCTCATTTTCACTTAAATTGCAGTTTGTGTAGATATTTTTATTTTATTTTACGTGTGTACTTAGTGTGTTTTACCATGCTAGGTCACTATTTCCCGTTTTCAGTTCCCTAGTACTAATCAAACAATGTTCTATTCCCATCTATTATCCATATTTGTCTAGTTTTAATATCTAATCGTTTAAGTTAAAATTTATTCGCGTCCTTTGGTTTAAGTTCTATTCCTATTGGTTAATTTTTAGCCATATTATTTTACTCTATTTGCTATTTCTCTCTCAGCTCTTTTTCCGGCTGATACTCGTAGGTTGTTCAATGTTGTTTAATTATACACTTGTTATAACATTTTATGTATTGTCTGTAGCCACTGAAGATGGAACAGGGTTTGTACCGAGCGTTTGGTATAATATATATATATATATATATATATATATATATATATATATATATATATATATATATATATATATATATATCTATATATATATATATATATATATATATATATATATATATATATATATATATATATATATATATTCAGTTAATTGTTGGTATAAAATTGGCTGCAATGGTTGCATGTCATAGGTGTAACAGTTTAAACAAGACTTGGCGACTTAAAGCGACCATTCGGCGAAAATGGGCAAAGCATCTTGCTACAAACTCGCAGAATATGTGCTTAATGACGACGGATATTTCTTAATTAAAAGTTTATGCGGAAATAAATTTAGGGTAATTGGACGCTTCCACGATGGACTAGAAGATTATGGATCCTGGTGCCCAGACCCGCTGATTCAGGCGGCTGAAATCATGAGGAGGGGCGAGTACCAATTAGTGGCGATTCGCCTCAAAGAAAATTTGACCTGACACTATGGAGCGGAACAGAGAAATTGTTGGTAACCGACAGTGCTGTGAAAATTAATTGGGACACCTCAAGAATTTTTAATTTTTCTAACACACCGCCGTTATAGGTGATTCTTGAGTGACCAATCAGTTATTTTGAATGGCTATGATGTTTCAAGCGTTTATTTTGCTAATCGGCAACCGAATAAAATTCGCCAAACTATTGACATAATTATCCAACGAGCATTTCCCCCAAACATATCCAAATTTCATGGATTTACTTCCCTCCTTTTAAAAGATATACTTAAATTAGCTGTCAAGGACAATTACTTCACATTCAATAACGACTCTTCGCCCCACCCATTACTTCTTCTCTAAAATAAACCAACCCCCTAAATTTTTCTTTCTTACACCCCTCGCACTTTCCCGCCAGTCTTCGTTTAACAGCTTTTCGCCAAAGGTTGGTGTTTTACCCTAAAATGTTTTGCGGTGTTCTCTCCATTTATTATTGTTAATTTCATTATCAATTGAATTATCTAACTCCAAAATAACAATTCAGTAACCTGTACAGCTCCCCCCCCCTCATATTAAAAGTCTAATTAATCTACTACACCCATAATTTTTGAATGTTTAAATTATCAACGTATAATATTAGCCTTTTACGGATTTTTCAATTTTTCCAGTACCAAAAGATGGGTGAAACATTTGCCCGAAACGTTGTACACATCACGTAAACTATATAAAGTTCTCGTTTTTCGTCATATCCTTCATCCTTTCATCCTCCTCGTTATGGTTGCTGATGGAGTCACTGGTGTCCGCTTATACCAAATTCCTAAAAAGCGTCTCTCGCAGGTATGTTAAGCGATACTAACCCCGGGACGAGGTCTCGACAGCTTGTCGGGTCACAGAGCGCCGTGTAGGGGGGGGGGGTGGGAAGCGAGGGCTTCAAGCTGAGTCGGAGGGATGCCGCCTTGATTTAATGTGACTTTCAGCCGAGCTTTTTATCGTTTCTCTGCTCCCCGGGGAGCAGTTGCCCTCACGCAGCTCTCCTTGCTTTAAGTTATGTGACCAGCCTAGCTGAGATAGAGGGCGACAATCAGGGCTTTTTCTGCTTGTGGAGTGCGCATTTTGAGGAAGGGTCAAGTAGGGCTTACGGTCGCACCGAGTTATGCCAAGGATTATATGGAACCATTGGATATGGAATGTCTCTAGTCTGCTGATACGCTCTCTGAATAGGGGCCAAGATAGCCGTAGAGAAGGATTGATATGCCGATCTCACTGAAGACTGACGAGAGTATGCCCTTTCTTTCCCACTCTCACACTCTCACGACGTGTACTGAATAATAACCGAGTGCCAATCCAAATTCAGTTAACATAATAGACATTATATACGCACCATGGACTCCTACCCTTACCTCCGCAAGCCATCTCATATATTAAGCCCTCCTCCAGCACTCGTTTCGGACAATTTTTTGTCCCAGAAATATCTTATTTTTATGTCACTTGCATCAGAACATTAATGTTACTGTATTTGTTTTTTGTTTTGTTTTTATTCACAACGAGTTTAATCGTTAAAAAAATGGGGTTTTATTTAGGTAAAATTAATTTCGGAAGTCGAATTTTCATTCCAACAGATAGCTTTGATTTTTTTGTGGGGGGGTTTCTATTGATTTGGTGTGCAACCAGAAACATTAAACTGAATTTTGCTTATATTTAAGAAAGATTTCAACTGAATTTGGAGGGTCCCCCAGTTATAAGTAAAGACAAGTGATGGGATGCAATGAAACGCTATGAAAAAAAATCAATCATTTTAAATCTCCTTTAAAAGTGCTTTCTTTCTTGGCATCTTCATCCATATTCATACGAAGATAAATTCATCTATTTATGATATCTACCTTTAGATAAGGCCTTTATGATAGTTTAGGTCTTTTAACGCCATCGTTCCTATTCTGTAGTTTCAATTCCTTCTTCCACTTCTAGTCTTCCTTCATCGGATTCCTTCAGCTTCCTTTCTTTTCTCATTTATTTTAAAAAATAACTATTTTTTTAGGCATATAAACTCCGATATTAGCTTCACTTTACAACCTAGTACGTAAAAAACAAAAGTAGAAGACGGTAATTTACGTCTGCTAATTTCAGCCCAAATCTGGATTTAGTAAAAGGATCGTCTGATTACACCTCTCACTTGAACCTGTCTAAAAAATGTTCCTTGCCCTCCAATCCTGCCCCATTTGTACCTCGCAGTCGTTTGTGGTGCATAGGTGACCGTGTCCTTGTCCATCTGGGTCCCTAAGATGTAAAACGAACTGCCAGCCACTCTACGCTCCTCTCCCGTTCATCATAGGTCTTCAAGAGCCCCATGAATACCCACCCCTAGGCCTACAAGCAAGTTCGCTTGCGCCCCGATTCGAATTAGAGATCACGAATTTCGAAGTTTACCTGTATTGAGTTGTCAAGGAAATTTTGTCCTTTTCCTAGAAATGAAATGAAAAATATTACTAAATGCACTGAATATAAAGTAACTCAACAAAGTCGTCACCGTCATTATCAAAAACGCTCTCCTAAGGCGGAACTAGAGGGAGGAGGGGCGTGACTTTCAAAAATAAGCTTGTTTTGATGAAATATAAGCATTGCTTGTCACACCCCATCTCCTCCATACCCTTTTCCATTGATATGATGTTAGAGTGTTCGAAAGAATCAGATGGTGCAAGATATGGATGAGGAAGGAGAACTTCGCAATCGAAGTCCATTATCGTTGTCCTGGTAACACGACGCACGTTGGGCCTCTATTGACATAGAGAATAATTAGTGTCGCTCATTGCCATCACTGATTTTCAGGTTATAGCCAACTAAAGCTTAAAATTACTATCTATTTTACCAGAAATTGTTAAAATTATGTAGTTTATATTAATAGTGAAAGAGTTTACAGTGTTTTTAGTTAGTTGCAGTACCCGTCTCCTTTCAATCGTGGACCCAGGATCCCTGGCGCCGTGCTGACGAGACTCAGGGCCTCCTCTGGCTCCTCTTAGCCTCTCCTCCTTTCCCTAACCACTATGTACATCTTTTTTTTTGTACCAACTCTCTTTCACTCTGCCTTCGGCCTTCCATCCAATCCTTTTTACTCCATCACTTTTTCTACCCTTTCCTCCGCCCTTTCTTCTACTGGCACCAAAATGGACACGGCAATGTGTTTACCTGTCCGCCATGATGACGGGCACAAGCGCCCTGTCAGCAATTTACACCCGGAATGATGTTTCTGTTCTTAAATTTGCTATAAATAACTCCTTTTCTGACAGTGACAGTCCAGCTAAAACTGTATAGGTGGTATATTGTAATTCTGCGTACATTCCACTGTCAGCCAACTTCGACGCAAGGGACTTGCACCGCATCGTGGTACCGTTGCCGTGGCCCTTTCTACTGCTCTAGGATTTTAGCAGTGGACACACACTCTGGGTAGACTAATCAATAAATCCCAGGGTTCAGGTCTTTGTCGACCTTATCGACGAGCTGGAGATAGGTCTCCTAAATGTGGATGAGTTTACGCATCACTGCCCGAGAACCGCTTCATTTTCCTGTCTTGATCTATCCATCTGTTCTCCGGATGCACAGAATAATTTGGAGTCGGAAGTAATCAATGACATCCATGGTAGTGGTCCGCATTTTAGGAAATAATTGATTTCTCTGTCCCATTCGACGAGTTAAGGTCAATGGATGAGGCTATTTAGTTTTTGTCCGGCAACTTCATCGCTGTGGGCCTAGTTAATATTCCTAGAACGTCTGGACATTTGACATTTTGCACGCCATATGCTTCCTTGGTGGTTGGCCGAGCACCGTCGGGAAATTTCGTCTAGCTAGGGCTAAGTTCCGGTATGTTTCGAAGCACGCCCGCCGCTTTTTCTGGTGGGCATACGTGTCTTCACTTAACGGGAAAGATCCCCTCTTGCCGAGATGTGGAAGCGAGTCAAAGGGATTCGGGGCAAGTTCTCGCAGGACCCCCCTCTCGTTCTCCAGGAAACTGGACTGCAATCTCTGACCCCGCGGCCGTAACAGTATTTCGCGACCGCTTCTTCCACATTTTCTAACCGAGATGCTGCTCCGCTAGTATTCAATGCACGTTGTGATGTCGCTGAAGGCCGCTGTTTGGACTTTGCCTCCACAGACAGAAAACTCTTCAACGATTGGTTTACGTTGATTAAGTTGCCTCCACGGACACGGCTACTGGGTGGCACGATGTTCAGTATACCAT